>JANJGN010000037.1:12326070-12533570 GCA_026770705.1 Isurus oxyrinchus | reverse complement strand
GAGTGACAGACCTGTCCCCACCAGTACTGTACCCTACTGTTATACAAAGACAGACCTGTCCCCACCAGCACTGTACCCCACTGTTATACAGTGACAGAACTCTCCCCACCAGTACTGTACCCCAGTGTTATGCAGTGACAGACCCATTCCCACAGGCACTGTACCCCAGTGTTATAGAGGGACAGACCCGTCCCGATCAGTACTGTACACCCTGCTATAAAGTGACAGACGTGTCCCCACCAGCACTACACCATTCTTATGCAGGGACATACCTGTCCCCACCAGTACTGCACCCCAATGTAATACAGTGACAGACCTGTCCCCACCAGTACTGTAGCCCAGTGTTATACAGTGACAGACCTGTCCCCACCAGTACTGTACCCTAGTGTTATACAGTGACAGACCTGTCCCCACCAGTAATGTGCCCCAGTGTTGTACAGTGACCGACCTGTCCCCACCAGTACTGTATCCCAGTGTTATACAATGACAGACCTGTTCCCATCAGTACTGTACCCCAGTGTTATACAGTGACAGATCTTTCCCCACCAGTACTGTACCCCAGTGTTATACAAGGACAGACCCGTACCCACCAGTATTGTACCCCTGCATTAACCAGTGACAGACCCATCCCCACCAGTAATACAGCCCATTGTTATACAGTGACAGAGTGCCCACAACTGTACTGTATCACCTTGTTTTACAATGGCAGACCTGTCCCCACCAATACTGTACGCAAGTGTTATACAGTGACAGACCTGTCTCCACCAGCACTGTACACCAGTGTTATACAGTGACAGATCTTTCCCCACCAGTACTGTTCCCCAGTGTTATGCACGGACAGCCCTGTCCCCACCAGTACTGTACCCCAATGTTATAAAGTAACTGACCCGTCCCCACCAGTAATGTACCCCAGTGTTATAAACTGACATACCCGTACCCACCAGTACTGTACCCCTGCGTTAAGCAGTGACAGACCTGTCCCCACCAGTACTCTACCCCAGTGTTATACACTGACAGACCAGTCCACAGCAGTACTGTAACCCAATGTTATACACTGACAGACCCGTTCCCACCAGTACTGTACCCCAGTGTTATACAGTGACAGACCTGTCCCCACCAGTACTGTACCCCAGTGTTATACAGTGACACACCCGTCCCCACCAGTACTGTACCCCAGTGTTATACAGTGACAGACCCGTCCCCACCAGTACTGTATCCCAGTGTTATACAGTGACATACCTGTCCCCACCAGTACTGTACCCCAGTGTTATACAGTGACAGACGAGTCCCCACCAGTACTGTACCCCAGTGTTATACAGTGACAGACCCATCCCCACCAGTACTGTACCCCAGTGTTATACAGTGACAGACCCGTCCCCACCAGTACTGTACCCCAGTGTTATACAGTGACAGACCTGTCACCAACAGTAGTGAAACCCAGTGTTACACAGTGACACACATGTCCCCACCAGTACTGTACAACAGTGTTATACATAGATAGACCTGTCCCCACCAGTACTGTACCTCAGTGTTATACAGTGACAGACCTGTTCCCACCAGTACTGTACCCCAGTGTTATACAGTGACAGACCTGTTCCCACCAGTACTGTACCCCAGTGTAATACAGTGACAGACCTGTCCCCACCAGTACTGTACCCCATTGTTATACAGTCACAGACCTATTCCCACCAGTATTGTACCCCAGTGTTATACAGTGACAGACATGTCCTGACCACTACTGTACCCCAGTGTTTTGCAGTGAAGAGCTGTCCCCACCAGTACAGAACCCTAGTGTTTCACAGTGAAAGACCTGTCCCCACCAGTACTGTACCAAAGTGTTATACAATGACAGACCTATCCGCACAAATACTGTACCCTAGGATTATACAGTGCCTGACCTGTCCCCTTCAAGTATTGAACACCAGTGCTATACAGTGAAAGAACTGTACGCACCTATACTGCACGCCAGTGTTATACAGTGATATGCCCGTCCCCACCAGAAGAGTGCCCCACTGTTATACAGTAACAGACCAGTCCAGAGCAGTCCCCCCTTGCACTATACCGCAGTGTTATACACTGACAGACCTGTCCCCACCAGTACTGTACCCCAGTGCTATACAGTGACAGACCTGTCACCACCAGTACTGTACCCCAGGGATATACAGTCACAGAACTGTCTCCACCAGTACTATACCCTAGTGTTATACAGTGACAGACTCGTCCCCACCAGTACTGTACCCCAGGGTTATACAGTGACAGAACTGTCCCCACCAGTACTGTACCCCAGTGTTATACAGTGACAGACCTATCCCCACCAGTACTGTACCCCAGTGACATGCAGTGACAAACCCGTCCCCATCAGTACTGTACCCCAATGTTATACAGTGACAGACCCGTCCCCACCAGTACTGTACCGCCAGATATAAAGTGACAGACCTGTGAACACCAGTACTATAACCCAGAGTTATACAGTGACCGATCATTCCCCACCAGAACTGTACCCCAGTGTTACACACGGACAGACCTGTCCCCACCAGTACTGTACCCCAGTGTTATACTGTGACAGATATGTCCCCACCAGTACTGTACCCCAGTGTTATACAGTGACAGACCTATCCCCACCAGTACAGTACCCCAGTGTAATACAGTGACAGACCTATCCCCACCTGTACTGTACCCCAATGTTATACAGTGAGAGACCTGTCCCCACTAGTACTGTACCCCAGTGTTATACAGTGACAGAACAGTCTCCACCAGTACTGTACCCCAGTGTTATACAGTGACGGATCCGTCCCCACCAGTACTGCAAACCCAGTGTTATACAATGACAGACCTGTCCCCACCAGTACTGTACCCCAGTGTTATACATAGATAGACCTGTCCCCACCAGTACTGTACCTCAGTGTTATACAGTGACAGACCTGTTCCCACCAGTACTGTACCCCAGTGTTATACAGTGACAGACCTGTTCCCACCAGTACTGTACCCCAGTGTAATACAGTGACAGACCTGTCCCCACCAGTACTGTACCCCATTGTTATACAGTCACAGACCTTCCCACCAGTATTGTACCCCAGTGTTATACAGTGACAGACATGTCCCGACCAGTACTGTACCCCAGTGTTTTGCAGTGAAGAGCTGTCCCCACCAGTACAGAACCCTAGTGTTTCACAGTGAAATACCTGTCCCCACCAGTACTGTACCAAAGTGTTATACAATGACAGACCTATCCGCACAAATACTGTACCCTAGGATTATACAGTGCCTGACCTGTCCCCTTCAAGTATTGAATACCAGTGCTATACAGTGAAAGAACTGTACGCACCTATACTGCACGCCAGTGTTATACAGTGATATGCCCGTCCCCACCAGAAGAGTACCCCACTGTTATACAGTAACAGACCAGTCCAGAGCAGTCCCCCCTTGCACTATACCGCAGTGTTATACACTGACAGACCCGTCCCCACCAGTACTGTACCCCAGTGCTATACAGTGACAGACCTGTCACCACCAGTACTGTACCCCAGGGATATACAGTCACAGAACTGTCTCCACCAGTACTGTACCCTAGTGTTATACAGTGACAGACTCGTCCCCACCAGTACTGTACCCCAGTGTTATACAGTGACAGACCTATCCCCACCAGTACTGTACCCCAGTGACATGCAGTGACAAACCCGTCCCCATCAGTACTGTACCCCAATGTTATATAGTGAAAGAACTATCCCCACCAGTACTGAACCCCAGTGTTATACAGAGACAGACCTATCTCCACCAGTACTGTACCCCAGTGTTATACAGTGACAGACCCGTCCCCACCAGTACTGTACCGCCAGATATAAAGTGACAGACCTGTGAACACCAGTACTATAACCCAGAGTTATACAGTGATCGATCATTCCCCACCAGAACTGTACCCCAGTGTTACACACGGACAGACCTGTCCCCACCAGTACTGTACCCCAGTGTTATACTGTGACAGATCTGTCCCCACCAGTACTGTACCCCAGGGTTATGCAGTGACCGGCCCGTCCCCACCAGTACTGTACCCCAGTGTTAGATAGTGACAGACTTGTCCCCACCAGTACTGTACCCCAGTGTTAGATAGTGACAGACTTGTCCCCACCAGTACTGTACCCCAGTGTTATACAGTGACAGACCCGTCCCCACCAGTACTGTATCCCAGTGTTAAACAGTGACGGTGCCGTCCCCACCAGTGTTATATAATGACAGACCTATCCCCACCAGTACTGTACCCCAGAGTTATATAGTGACAGACCTGTCCCAACCAGTACTGTACCCCAGTGTTATACAGTGACAGACCTGTCCCCACCAGTACTGTACCGCCAGATATAAAGTGACAGACGTGTCGACACCAGTACTATAACCCAGTGTTATACAGTGACCGATCAGTCTCCACCAGAAATGTATCCCAGTGTTACACACGGACAGACCTGTCCCCACCAGTACAGCACCCCAGTGTTATACAGTGACAGACCTGTCCCCACCAGTACTGTACCCTAGTGTTATACAGTGACAGACCTGTCCCCACCATTACTGTATGCCAGTGTTATACAGTGACAGACCTGTCCCCACCACTACTGTACCCCAGTGTTTTGCAGTGACAGACCTGTCCCCACCAGCACTGTACCCCAGTGTTATACAATGACAGACCTATCCGCACAAATACTGTACCCTAGGATTATACAGTGACTGACCTGTCCCCTTCAAGTATTGAACACCAGTGCTATACAGTGAAAGATCTGTACGCACCTGTACTGCATGCCAGTGTTATACAGTGATAGACCCGTCCCCACCACTAGAGTACTCCACTGTTATACAGTAACAGACTTGTCCAGAGCAGTCCCCCCTTGCACTATACCGCAGTCTTATACACTGACAGACCCGTCCCCACCAGTACTGTACCCCAGGGTTATACAGTGACAGAACTGTCCCCACCAGTACTGTACCCCAGTGTTATACAGTGACAGAGATTTCCCCACCAATACCGTACCCCAGGGTTATACAGTGACAGAACTGTCCCCACCAGTTCTGTACCCCAGTGTTATACAGTGACAGACCCGTACGCACCAGTACTGTACCCCAGTGTTATACAGTGACAGACCCGTCCCCACCAGTACTGTACCCCAATATTATATAGTGACAGACCTATCCCCACCTGTACTGTACCCCAGTGTTATACAGTGACACACCCGTCCCCACCAGTACTGTACCCCAGTGACATGCAGTGACAAACCCGTCCCCACCAGTACTGTACCCCAATGTTATATAGTGACAGACCTATCCCCACCAGTACTGTACCCCAGTGTTATACAGTGACAGACCTGTCACCACCAGTACTGTACCCCAGGGATATACAGTCACAGAACTGTCTCCACCAGTACTGTACCCTAGTGTTATACAGTGACAGACTCGTCCCCACCAGTACTGTACCCCAGGGTTATACAGTGACAGAACTGTCCCCACCAGTACTGTACCCCAGTGTTATACAGTGACAGACCTATCCCCACCAGTACTGTACCCCAGTGACATGCAGTGACAAACCCGTCCCCATCAGTACTGTACCCCAATGTTATACAGTGACAGACCCGTCCCCACCAGTACTGTACCGCCAGATATAAAGTGACAGACCTGTGAACACCAGTACTATAACCCAGAGTTATACAGTGACCGATCATTCCCCACCAGAACTGTACCCCAGTGTTACACACGGACAGACCTGTCCCCACCAGTACTGTACCCCAGTGTTATACTGTGACAGATATGTCCCCACCAGTACTGTACCCCAGTGTTATATAGTGACAGACCTATCCCCACCAGTACAGTACCCCAGTGTAATACAGTGACAGACCTATCCCCACCTGTACTGTACCCCAATGTTATACAGTGATAGACCTGTCCCCACTAGTACTGTACCCCAGTGTTATACAGTGACAGAACAGTCTCCACCAGTACTGTACCCCAGTGTTATACAGTGACGGATCCGTCCCCACCAGTACTGCAAACCCAGTGTTATACAATGACAGACCTGTCCCCACCAGTACTGTACCCCAGTGTTATACATAGATAGACCTGTCCCCACCAGTACTGTACCTCAGTGTTATACAGTGACAGACCTGTTCCCACCAGTACTGTACCCCAGTGTTATACAGTGACAGACCTGTTCCCACCAGTACTGTACCCCAGTGTAATACAGTGACAGACCTGTCCCCACCAGTACTGTACCCCATTGTTATACAGTCACAGACCTTCCCACCAGTATTGTACCCCAGTGTTATACAGTGACAGACATGTCCCGACCAGTACTGTACCCCAGTGTTTTGCAGTGAAGAGCTGTCCCCACCAGTACAGAACCCTAGTGTTTCACAGTGAAATACCTGTCCCCACCAGTACTGTACCAAAGTGTTATACAATGACAGACCTATCCGCACAAATACTGTACCCTAGGATTATACAGTGCCTGACCTGTCCCCTTCAAGTATTGAATACCAGTGCTATACAGTGAAAGAACTGTACGCACCTATACTGCACGCCAGTGTTATACAGTGATATGCCCGTCCCCACCAGAAGAGTACCCCACTGTTATACAGTAACAGACCAGTCCAGAGCAGTCCCCCCTTGCACTATACCGCAGTGTTATACACTGACAGACCCGTCCCCACCAGTACTGTACCCCAGTGCTATACAGTGACAGACCTGTCACCACCAGTACTGTACCCCAGGGATATACAGTCACAGAACTGTCTCCACCAGTACTGTACCCTAGTGTTATACAGTGACAGACTCGTCCCCACCAGTACTGTACCCCAGGGTTATACAGTGACAGAACTGTCCCCACCAGTACTGTACCCCAGTGTTATACAGTGACAGACCTATCCCCACCAGTACTGTACCCCAGTGACATGCAGTGACAAACCCGTCCCCATCAGTACTGTACCCCAATGTTATATAGTGAAAGAACTATCCCCACCAGTACTGAACCCCAGTGTTATACAGAGACAGACCTATCTCCACCAGTACTGTACCCCAGTGTTATACAGTGACAGACCCGTCCTCACCAGTACTGTACCGCCAGATATAAAGTGACAGACCTGTGAACCCCAGTACTATAACCCAGAGTTATACAGTGATCGATCATTCCCCACCAGAACTGTACCCCAGTGTTACACACGGACAGACCTGTCCCCACCAGTACTGTACCCCAGTGTTATACTGTGACAGATCTGTCCCCACCAGTACTGTACCCCAGGGTTATGCAGTGACCGGCCCGTCCCCACCAGTACTGTACCCCAGTGTTAGATAGTGACAGACTTGTCCCCACCAGTACTGTACCCCAGTGTTAGATAGTGACAGACTTGTCCCCACCAGTACTGTACCCCAGTGTTATACAGTGACAGACCCGTCCCCACCAGTACTGTATCCCAGTGTTAAACAGTGACGGTGCCGTCCCCACCAGTGTTATATAATGACAGACCTATCCCCACCAGTACTGTACCCCAGAGTTATATAGTGACAGACCTGTCCCAACCAGTACTGTACCCCAGTGTTATACAGTGACAGACCTGTCCCCACCAGTACTGTACCGCCAGATATAAAGTGACAGACGTGTCAATACCAGTACTATAACCCAGTGTTATACAGTGACCGATCAGTCCCCACCAGAAATGTATCCCAGTGTTACACACGGACAGACCTGTCCCCACCAGTACAGCACCCCAGTGTTATACAGTGACAGACCTGTCCCCACCAGTACTGTACCCTAGTGTTATACAGTGACAGACCTGTCCCCACCATTACTGTATGCCAGTGTTATACAGTGACAGACCTGTCCCCACCACTACTGTACCCCAGTGTTTTGCAGTGACAGACCTGTCCCCACCAGCACTGTACCCCAGTGTTATACAATGACAGACCTATCCGCACAAATACTGTACCCTAGGATTATACAGTGACTGACCTGTCCCCTTCAAGTATTGAACACCAGTGCTATACAGTGAAAGATCTGTACGCACCTGTACTGCATGCCAGTGTTATACAGTGATAGACCCGTCCCCACCACTAGAGTACTCCACTGTTATACAGTAACAGACTTGTCCAGAGCAGTCCCCCCTTGCACTATACCGCAGTCTTATACACTGACAGACCCGTCCCCACCAGTACTGTACCCCAGGGTTATACAGTGACAGAACTGTCCCCACCAGTACTGTACCCCAGTGTTATACAGTGACAGAGATTTCCCCACCAATACCGTACCCCAGGGTTATACAGTGACAGAACTGTCCCCACCAGTTCTGTACCCCAGTGTTATACAGTGACAGACCCGTACGCACCAGTACTGTACCCCAGTGTTATACAGTGACAGACCCGTCCCCACCAGTACTGTACCCCAATATTATATAGTGACAGACCTATCCCCACCTGTACTGTACCCCAGTGTTATACAGTGACACACCCGTCCCCACCAGTACTGTACCCCAGTGACATGCAGTGACAAACCCGTCCCCACCAGTACTGTACCCCAATGTTATATAGTGACAGACCTATCCCCACCAGTACTGTACCCCAGTGTTATACAGTGACAGAAATATCCCCACCAGTACTGTACCCCAGTGTTATACAGTGACAGACCTATCCCCACCAGTACTGTACCCCAGTGTTATACAGTGTCAGACCAGTTCCCACCAGTACTATACCGCCAGATATAAAGTGACAGACCTGTCAACACCAGTACTATAACCCAGTGTTATACAGTGACCGACCATTCCTCACAAGAATTGTACCCCAATGTTACACACGGACAAACCTGTCCCCACCAGTACTGTACCCCAATGTTATGCAGTGACAGGCTTGTCCCCACCAGAACTGTACCCCAGTGCTATGCAGTGACAGGCCCATCTCCACCAGTACTGTACCCCAGTGTTATATAGTGACAGACCTGTCCCCAGCAGTACTGTACCCCAGTGTTATACAGTGACAGACCCGTCTCCACCAGTACTGTACTCCAGTGTTATACAGTGACGGAGCCGTCCCCACCAGTACTGTACCCCAGTGTTATATAGTGACAGACCTATCCCCACCAGTACTGTACCCCAGTGTTATACAGTGACAGACCTGTCCCAACCATTACTGTACCCCAGTGTTATACTGTGACAGACCCGTCCCCACCAGTACTGTACACCAGTGTTATACAGTGACAGAACTGTCCCCACCAGTTCTGTACCCCCAGATATAAAGTGACAGACGTGTCAACACCAGTACGATAACCCAGTGTTATACAGTGACCGATCATTCCCCACCGGAAATGTACCCCAGTGTTATACAGTGACAGACCCGTCCCCACCAGTACTGTACCCCAGTGTTATACAGTGACAGACCTGTCACCAACAGTAGTGAAACCCAGTGTTACACAGTGACACACATGTCCCCACCAGTACTGTACACCAGTGTTATACATAGATAGACCTGTCCCCACCAGTACTGTACCTCAGTGTTATACAGTGACAGACCTGTTCCCACCAGTACTGTACCCCAGTGTAATACAGTGACAGACCTGTCCCCACCAGTACTGTACCCCATTGTTATACAGTGACAGACCTGTCCCCACCAGTACTGTACCCTAGTGTTATACAGTGACAGACCTGTCCCCACCATTACTGTATGCCAGTGTTATACAGTGACAGACCTGTCCCCACCACTACTGTACCCCAGTGTTTTGCAGTGACAGACCTGTCCCCACCAGCACTGTACCCCAGTGTTATACAATGACAGACCTATCCGCACAAATACTGTACCCTAGGATTATACAGTGACTGACCTGTCCCCTTCAAGTATTGAACACCAGTGCTATACAGTGAAAGATCTGTACGCACCTGTACTGCATGCCAGTGTTATACAGTGATAGACCCGTCCCCACCACTAGAGTACCCCACTGTTATACAGTAACAGACTTGTCCAGAGCAGTCCCCCCTTGCACTATACCGCAGTCTTATACACTGACAGACCCGTCCCCACCAGTACTGTACCCCAGGGTTATACAGTGACAGAACTGTCCCCACCAGTACTGTACCCCAGTGTTATACAGTGACAGAGCTTTCCCCACCAATACCGTACCCCAGGGTTATACAGTGACAGAACTGTCCCCACCAGTTCTGTACCCCAGTGTTATACAGTGACAGACCCGTACGCACCAGTACTGTACCCCAGTGTTATACAGTGACAGACCCGTCCCCACCAGTACTGTACCCCAATATTATATAGTGACAGACCTATCCCCACCTGTACTGTACCCCAGTGTTATACAGTGACACACCCGTCCCCACCAGTACTGTACCCCAGTGACATGCAGTGACAAACCCGTCCCCACCAGTACTGTACCCCAATGTTATATAGTGACAGACCTATCCCCACCAGTACTGTACCCCAGTGTTATACAGTGACAGACCTGTCACCACCAGTACTGTACCCCAGGGATATACAGTCACAGAACTGTCTCCACCAGTACTGTACCCTAGTGTTATACAGTGACAGACTCGTCCCCACCAGTACTGTACCCCAGGGTTATACAGTGACAGAACTGTCCCCACCAGTACTGTACCCCAGTGTTATACAGTGACAGACCTATCCCCACCAGTACTGTACCCCAGTGACATGCAGTGACAAACCCGTCCCCATCAGTACTGTACCCCAATGTTATACAGTGACAGACCCGTCCCCACCAGTACTGTACCGCCAGATATAAAGTGACAGACCTGTGAACACCAGTACTATAACCCAGAGTTATACAGTGACCGATCATTCCCCACCAGAACTGTACCCCAGTGTTACACACGGACAGACCTGTCCCCACCAGTACTGTACCCCAGTGTTATACTGTGACAGATATGTCCCCACCAGTACTGTACCCCAGTGTTATATAGTGACAGACCTATCCCCACCAGTACAGTACCCCAGTGTAATACAGTGACAGACCTATCCCCACCTGTACTGTACCCCAATGTTATACAGTGACAGAACAGTCTCCACCAGTACTGTACCCCAGTGTTATACAGTGACGGATCCGTCCCCACCAGTACTGCAAACCCAGTGTTATACAATGACAGACCTGTCCCCACCAGTACTGTACCCCAGTGTTATACATAGATAGACCTGTCCCCACCAGTACTGTACCTCAGTGTTATACAGTGACAGACCTGTTCCCACCAGTACTGTACCCCAGTGTTATACAGTGACAGACCTGTTCCCACCAGTACTGTACCCCAGTGTAATACAGTGACAGACCTGTCCCCACCAGTACTGTACCCCATTGTTATACAGTCACAGACCTTCCCACCAGTATTGTACCCCAGTGTTATACAGTGACAGACATGTCCCGACCAGTACTGTACCCCAGTGTTTTGCAGTGAAGAGCTGTCCCCACCAGTACAGAACCCTAGTGTTTCACAGTGAAATACCTGTCCCCACCAGTACTGTACCAAAGTGTTATACAATGACAGACCTATCCGCACAAATACTGTACCCTAGGATTATACAGTGCCTGACCTGTCCCCTTCAAGTATTGAATACCAGTGCTATACAGTGAAAGAACTGTACGCACCTATACTGCACGCCAGTGTTATACAGTGATATGCCCGTCCCCACCAGAAGAGTACCCCACTGTTATACAGTAACAGACCAGTCCAGAGCAGTCCCCCCTTGCACTATACCGCAGTGTTATACACTGACAGACCCGTCCCCACCAGTACTGTACCCCAGTGCTATACAGTGACAGACCTGTCACCACCAGTACTGTACCCCAGGGATATACAGTCACAGAACTGTCTCCACCAGTACTGTACCCTAGTGTTATACAGTGACAGACTCGTCCCCACCAGTACTGTACCCCAGGGTTATACAGTGACAGAACTGTCCCCACCAGTACTGTACCCCAGTGTTATACAGTGACAGACCTATCCCCACCAGTACTGTACCCCAGTGACATGCAGTGACAAACCCGTCCCCATCAGTACTGTACCCCAATGTTATATAGTGAAAGAACTATCCCCACCAGTACTGAACCCCAGTGTTATACAGAGACAGACCTATCTCCACCAGTACTGTACCCCAGTGTTATACAGTGACAGACCCGTCCCCACCAGTACTGTACCGCCAGATATAAAGTGACAGACCTGTGAACGCCAGTACTATAACCCAGAGTTATACAGTGATCGATCATTCCCCACCAGAACTGTACCCCAGTGTTACACACGGACAGACCTGTCCCCACCAGTACTGTACCCCAGTGTTATACTGTGACAGATCTGTCCCCACCAGTACTGTACCCCAGGGTTATGCAGTGACCGGCCCGTCCCCACCAGTACTGTACCCCAGTGTTAGATAGTGACAGACTTGTCCCCACCAGTACTGTACCCCAGTGTTAGATAGTGACAGACTTGTCCCCACCAGTACTGTACCCCAGTGTTATACAGTGACAGACCCGTCCCCACCAGTACTGTATCCCAGTGTTAAACAGTGACGGTGCCGTCCCCACCAGTGTTATATAATGACAGACCTATCCCCACCAGTACTGTACCCCAGAGTTATATAGTGACAGACCTGTCCCAACCAGTACTGTACCCCAGTGTTATACAGTGACAGACCTGTCCCCACCAGTACTGTACCGCCAGATATAAAGTGACAGACGTGTCAACACCAGTACTATAACCCAGTGTTATACAGTGACCGATCAGTCCCCACCAGAAATGTATCCCAGTGTTACACACGGACAGACCTGTCCCCACCAGTACAGCACCCCAGTGTTATACAGTGACAGACCTGTCCCCACCAGTACTGTACCCTAGTGTTATACAGTGACAGACCTGTCCCCACCATTACTGTATGCCAGTGTTATACAGTGACAGACCTGTCCCCACCACTACTGTACCCCAGTGTTTTGCAGTGACAGACCTGTCCCCACCAGCACTGTACCCCAGTGTTATACAATGACAGACCTATCCGCACAAATACTGTACCCTAGGATTATACAGTGACTGACCTGTCCCCTTCAAGTATTGAACACCAGTGCTATACAGTGAAAGATCTGTACGCACCTGTACTGCATGCCAGTGTTATACAGTGATAGACCCGTCCCCACCACTAGAGTACCCCACTGTTATACAGTAACAGACTTGTCCAGAGCAGTCCCCCCTTGCACTATACCGCAGTCTTATACACTGACAGACCCGTCCCCACCAGTACTGTACCCCAGGGTTATACAGTGACAGAACTGTCCCCACCAGTACTGTACCCCAGTGTTATACAGTGACAGAGATTTCCCCACCAATACCGTACCCCAGGGTTATACAGTGACAGAACTGTCCCCACCAGTTCTGTACCCCAGTGTTATACAGTGACAGACCCGTACGCACCAGTACTGTACCCCAGTGTTATACAGTGACAGACCCGTCCCCACCAGTACTGTACCCCAATATTATATAGTGACAGACCTATCCCCACCTGTACTGTACCCCAGTGTTATACAGTGACACACCCGTCCCCACCAGTACTGTACCCCAGTGACATGCAGTGACAAACCCGTCCCCACCAGTACTGTACCCCAATGTTATATAGTGACAGACCTATCCCCACCAGTACTGTACCCCAGTGTTATACAGTGACAGAAATATCCCCACCAGTACTGTACCCCAGTGTTATACAGTGACAGACCTATCCCCACCAGTACTGTACCCCAGTGTTATACAGTGTCAGACCAGTTCCCACCAGTACTATACCGCCAGATATAAAGTGACAGACCTGTCAACACCAGTACTATAACCCAGTGTTATACAGTGACCGACCATTCCTCACAAGAATTGTACCCCAATGTTACACACGGACAAACCTGTCCCCACCAGTACTGTACCCCAATGTTATGCAGTGACAGGCTTGTCCCCACCAGAACTGTACCCCAGTGCTATGCAGTGACAGGCCCATCTCCACCAGTACTGTACCCCAGTGTTATATAGTGACAGACCTGTCCCCAGCAGTACTGTACCCCAGTGTTATACAGTGACAGACCTGTCTCCACCAGTACTGTACTCCAGTGTTATACAGTGACGGAGCCGTCCCCACCAGTACTGTACCCCAGTGTTATATAGTGACAGACCTATCCCCACCAGTACTGTACCCCAGTGTTATACAGTGACAGACCTGTCCCAACCATTACTGTACCCCAGTGTTATACTGTGACAGACCCGTCCCCACCAGTACTGTACACCAGTGTTATACAGTGACAGAACTGTCCCCACCAGTTCTGTACCCCCAGATATAAAGTGACAGACGTGTCAACACCAGTACGATAACCCAGTGTTATACAGTGACCGATCATTCCCCACCGGAAATGTACCCCAGTGTTATACAGTGACAGACCCGTCCCCACCAGTACTGTACCCCAGTGTTATACAGTGACAGACCTGTCACCAACAGTAGTGAAACCCAGTGTTACACAGTGACACACATGTCCCCACCAGTACTGTACACCAGTGTTATACATAGATAGACCTGTCCCCACCAGTACTGTACCTCAGTGTTATACAGTGACAGACCTGTTCCCACCAGTACTGTACCCCAGTGTTATACAGTGACAGACCTGTTCCCACCAGTACTGTACCCCAGTGTAATACAGTGACAGACCTGTCCCCACCAGTACTGTACCCCATTGTTATACAGTGACAGACCTGTCCCCACCAGTACTGTACCCTAGTGTTATACAGTGACAGACCTGTCCCCACCATTACTGTATGCCAGTGTTATACAGTGACAGACCTGTCCCCACCACTACTGTACCCCAGTGTTTTGCAGTGACAGACCTGTCCCCACCAGCACTGTACCCCAGTGTTATACAATGACAGACCTATCCGCACAAATACTGTACCCTAGGATTATACAGTGACTGACCTGTCCCCTTCAAGTATTGAACACCAGTGCTATACAGTGAAAGATCTGTACGCACCTGTACTGCATGCCAGTGTTATACAGTGATAGACCCGTCCCCACCACTAGAGTACCCCACTGTTATACAGTAACAGACTTGTCCAGAGCAGTCCCCCCTTGCACTATACCGCAGTCTTATACACTGACAGACCCGTCCCCACCAGTACTGTACCCCAGGGTTATACAGTGACAGAACTGTCCCCACCAGTACTGTACCCCAGTGTTATACAGTGACAGAGCTTTCCCCACCAATACCGTACCCCAGGGTTATACAGTGACAGAACTGTCCCCACCAGTTCTGTACCCCAGTGTTATACAGTGACAGACCCGTACGCACCAGTACTGTACCCCAGTGTTATACAGTGACAGACCCGTCCCCACCAGTACTGTACCCCAATATTATATAGTGACAGACCTATCCCCACCTGTACTGTACCCCAGTGTTATACAGTGACATACCCGTCCCCACCAGTACTGTACCCCAATGTTATATAGTGACAGACCTATCCCCACCAGTACTGTACCCCAGTGTTATACAGTGACAGAAATATCCCCACCAGTACTGTACCCCAGTGTTATACAGTGACAGACCTATCCCCACCAGTACTGTACCCCAGTGTTATACAGTGTCAGACCAGTTCCCACCAGTACTGTACCGCCAGATATAAAGTGACAGACCTGTCAACACCAGTACTATAACCCAGTGTTATACAGTGACCGACCATTCCTCACAAGAATTGTACCCCAATGTTACACACGGACAAACCTGTCCCCACCAGTACTGTACCCCAATGTTATGCAGTGACAGGCTTGTCCCCACCAGAACTGTACCCCAGTGCTATGCAGTGACAGGCCCATCTCCACCAGTACTGTACCCCAGTGTTATATAGTGACAGACCTGTCCCCAGCAGTACTGTACCCCAGTGTTATACAGTGACAGACCCGTCTCCACCAGTACTGTACTCCAGTGTTATACAGTGACGGAGCCGTCCCCACCAGTACTGTACCCCAGTGTTATATAGTGACAGACCTATCCCCACCAGTACTGTACCCCAGTGTTATACCGTGACAGACCTGTCCCAACCATTACTGTACCCCAGTGTTATACTGTGACAGACCCGTCCCCACCAGTACTGTACACCAGTGTTATACAGTGACAGAACTGTCCCCACCAGTTCTGTACCCCCAGATATAAAGTGACAGACGTGTCAACACCAGTACGATAACCCAGTGTTATACAGTGACCGATCATTCCCCACCGGAAATGTACCCCAGTGTTATACAGTGACAGACCCGTCCCCACCAGTACTGTACCCCAGTGTTATACAGTGACAGACCTGTCACCAACAGTAGTGAAACCCAGTGTTACACAGTGACACACATGTCCCCACCAGTACTGTACACCAGTGTTATACATAGATAGACCTGTCCCCACCAGTACTGTACCTCAGTGTTATACAGTGACAGACCTGTTCCCACCAGTACTGTACCCCAGTGTTATACAGTGACAGACCTGTTCCCACCAGTACTGTACCCCAGTGTAATACAGTGACAGACCTGTCCCCACCAGTACTGTACCCCATTGTTATACAGTCACAGACCTGTTCCCACCAGTATTGTACCCCAGTGTTATACAATGACAGACATGTCCCGACCACTACTGTACCCCAGTGTTTTGCAGTGAAGAGCTGTCCCCACCAGTACAGAACCCTAGTGTTTCACAGTGAAAGACCTGTCCCCACCAGTACTGTACCAAAGTGTTATACAATGACAGACCTATCCGCACAAATACTGTACCCTAGGATTATACAGTGCCTGACCTGTCCCCTTCAAGTATTGAATACCAGTGCTATACAGTGAAAGAACTGTACGCACCTATACTGCACGCCAGTGTTATACAGTGATATGCCCGTCCCCATCAGAAGAGTACCCCACTGTTATACAGTAACAGACCAGTCCAGAGCAGTCCCCCCTTGCACTATACCGCAGTGTTATACACTGACAGACCCGTCCAAACCAGTACTGTACCCCAGTGCTATACAGTGACAGACCTGTCACCACCAGTACTGTACCCCAGGGATATACAGTCACAGAACTGTCTCCACCAGTACTGTACCCTAGTGTTATACAGTGACAGACTCGTCCCCACCAGTACTGTACCCCAGGGTTATACAGTGACAGAACTGTCCCCACCAGTACTGTACCCCAGTGTTATACAGTGACAGACCTATCCCCACCAGTACTGTACCCCAGTGACATGCAGTGACAAACCCGTCCCCATCAGTACTGTACCCCAATGTTATATAGTGACAGAACTATCCCCACCAGTACTGAACCCCAGTGTTATACAGAGACAGACCTATCCCCACCAGTACTGTACCCCAGTGTTATACAGTGACAGACCCGTCCCCACCAGTACTGTACCGCCAGATATAAAGTGACAGACCTGTGAACACCAGTACTATAACCCAGAGTTATACAGTGACCGATCATTCCCCACCAGAACTGTACCCCAGTGTTACACACGGACAGACCTGTCCCCACCAGTACTGTACCCCAGTGTTATACTGTGACAGATCTGTCCCCACCAGTACTGTACCCCAGGGTTATGCAGTGACCGGCCCGTCCCCACCAGTACTGTACCCCAGTGTTAGATAGTGACAGACTTGTCCCCACCGGTACTGTACCCCAGTGTTAGATAGTGACAGACTTGTCCCCACCTGTACTGTACCCCAGTGTTATACAGTGACAGACCCGTCCCCACCAGTACTGTATCCCAGTGTTAAACAGTGACGGTGCCGTCCCCACCAGTGTTATATAATGACAGACCTATCCCCACCAGTACTGTACCCCAGAGTTATATAGTGACAGACCTGTCCCAACCAGTACTGTAGCACAGTGTTATACAGAGACTGACCTGTTCCCACCAGTACTGTACCCCAGTGTTATACAGTGAAAGATCTGTCCCCACCATTACTGTATGCCAGTCTTATACAGTGACAGACTTGTCCCGACCACTACTGTACCCCAGTGTTTTGCAGTGACAGACCTGTCCCCACCAGTACTGTACCCCAGTGTTATACAATGACAGACCTATCCGCACAAATACTGTACCCTAGGATTATACAGTGACTGACCTGTCCCCTTCAAGTATTAAACACCAGTGCTATACAGTGAAAGAACTGTACGCACCTGTACTGCACGCCAGTGTTATACAGTGATAGACCCGTCCCCACCAGTACTGTACCCCAGTGTTATACCGTGACAGACCCGTCCCCACCAGTACTGTACCCCAATGTTATATAGTGACAGACCTATCCCAACCAGTACTGTACACCAGTGTTATACAGTGACAGAACTATCCCCACCAGTACTGTACCCCAGTGTTATACAGTGACAGACTGCCCACACCTGTACTGTATCGCCTTGTTTTACAGTGACAGACCTGTCCCCATCAGTACTGTACCCCAGTGATATGCAGTGACAGACCCGTCCCCACCAGTACTGTACCCCAATGTTATATAGTGACAGACCTATCCCCACCAGTACTGTACCCCAGTGTTATACAGTGACAGACCCGTCCAAATCAGTACTGTTCCCCAGTGCTATACGGTGACAGACCGGTCCCCACCAGTACTCTACCCCAATGTTATATAGGGACAGACGTATCCCCACCAGTACAGTACCCCAGTGTTATACAGTGACAGACCCGTACCAACCAGTACTGTACCCCAATGTTATACAGTGACAGATCTGTCCTCATCAGTACTGGACTCCAATGTTATATAGTGACAGACCTGTCCCCACCAGTACTGTACCCCAGTGTTATACAGTGAAAGACCTGTCCCCACAAGTACTGTACCCAGTGTTATACAGTGTCAGACCCGTCCCCATCAGTACTGTTCCCCAGTGCTTTACGGTGACAGACCGGTCCCAACCGGTACTGTACCCCAATGTTATATAGAGACAGATGTATCCCCACCAGTACAGTACCCCAGTGTTATACAGTGACAGACACGTACCAACCAGTACTGTACCCCAATGTTATATCGTGACAGACCTGTCCCCACCAGTACTGTACCCCAGTGTCATACAGTGACAGATCTGTCCCCACCAGTAATGTACCCCATTGTTATACAGTGACAGTACTGTCCCCACCAGTACTGTACCACAGTGTTATACAGTGACTGACCTGACCCCACCAGCACTGTACTCCAGTGTTATACAGTGACAGAACTCTCCCCACCAGTACTGTACCCCAGTGTTATGCAGTGACAGACCCATTCCCACCAGTACAGTAGCCCAGTGTTATAGAGTGACAGACCCTTCCCGATCAGTACTGTACCCGCTGTTATAAAGTGACAGACGTGTCCCCACCAGCACTACCCCATTCTTATACAGTGACAGACCTGGCCCCACCAGTACGGTACCCCAGTGTTATAGAGTGACAGAACTGTCCCCAACAGTACTGTACTCTAGTGTTATACAGTGACAGACACGTCCCCACCTGTACTGAATTCCATTGTTATACAATAACCGACCTGACTCCACCAGTACTGTTTCTCAGTGTTATACAGTGACAGACTGCCCACACCTGTACTGTATCGCGTTGTTTTACTGTTGCAGACCTGTCCCCACCACTACTGTACGCAAGTGTTATACAGTGAAAGACCTGTCCCCATCAGTACCATACCACAGTGATATGCAGTGACAGAACCGTCCCCACCAGTACTGTACCCCAGTGTTATAGAGTGACAGAACTGTCCCCAACAGTACTGTACTCTAGTGTTATACAGTGACAGACACGTCCCCACCTGTACTGAATTCCATTGTTATACAATAACCGACCTGACTCCACCAGTACTGTTTCTCAGTGTTATACAGTGACAGACCGGTCCCCACCAGTACTGTATCCCAGTGTTATACAATGACAGACCTATTCCCACCAGTACTGTACCCCAGTGTTATACAGTGACAGACCCGTCCCCACCAGTACTGTACCCCAGTGTTATACAGTGACAGACCCGTCCCCACCAGTACTGTACCCCAGTGATATGCAGTGACAGACCCGTCCCCACCAGTTCTGTACCCCAATGTTATATAGTGACAGACCTATCCCCACCAGTACTGTACCCTAGTGTTATACAGTGACAGACCCATCTCCACCAGTACTGTACCCCAGTGCTATACTGTAACATTCCGGTCCCCACCAGTACTGTACCCCAATGTTATATAGTGACAGACCTATCCCCACCATTAATGTACCGCAGTGTTATACAGTGACAGACCCGTCCCCACCAGTACTGTACTCCAATGTTATATAGTGACAGACCTGTCCCCACCAGTACTGTACCCCAGTGTTATACAGTGAAAGACCTGCCCCCACCAGTACTGTACCCGAGTGTTATACAGTGATAGACCTGTCCCCACCAGTACTGTACCCCAGTGTTATACGGTGACAGACCTGTCCCCACCCATACTGTACCCTAATGTTACACAGTGACAGACCTGTCCCCACCAGTACTGTACCCCAGTGGTATACAGTGACAGAACTCTCCTCACCGGTACTGTACCCCAGTGTTATGCAGTGACAGACCCATTCCCACCAGTACTGTACCCCAGTGTTATACGGTGACAGACCTGTCCCGACCACTGCTGTACCCCAGTGTTATACAGTGACAGACCTGTCCCGACCACTGCTGTACCCCAGTGTTTTGCAGTGACAGACCTGACCCCACCAGTACTGTACCGCAGTGTTTTGCAGTGACAGACCTGTCCCCACCAGTACTGTACCCCAGTGTTTTGCAGTGACAGACCTGTCCCCACCAGTACTGTACACCAGTGTTATACAATGACAGACCTATCCGCACAAATACTGTACCCCAGGATTAGACAGTGACTGACCTGTCCCCTTCAAGTATTGAACACCAGTGCTATACAGTGAAAGACCTGTACGCACCTGTACTGCACGCCTGTGTTATACAATGATAGACCCGTCCCCACCAGTAGAGTACCCCACTGTTATACAGTAACAGACCAGTCCAGAGCAGTCCGGCGTTGCAATATATCGCAGTGTTATACACTGACAGACCCGTCCCCACCAGTACTGTACCCTAGTGTTATACAGTGACAGACCTGTCTCCACCAGTACTGTATCCCAGGGATATACAGTGACAGAACTGTCCCCACCAGTACTGTACCCCAGTGTTATAGAGTGACAGAACTGTCCCCAACAGTACTGTACTCTAGTGTTATACAGTGACAGACACGTCCCCACCAGTACTGTACACCAGTGTTATACAGTGACAGAACTATCCCCACCAGTACTGTACCCCAGTGTTATACAGTGACAGACTGCCCACACCTGTACTGTATCGCCTTGTTTTACAGTGACAGACCTGTCCCCATCAGTACTGTACCCCAGTGATATGCAGTGACAGACCCGTCCCCACCAGTACTGTACCCCAATGTTATATAGTGACAGACCTATCCCCACCAGTACTGTACCCCAGTATTATACAGTGACAGACCCGTCCAAATCAGTACTGTTCCCCAGTGCTATACGGTGACAGACCGGTCCCCACCAGTACTCTACCCCAATGTTATATAGGGACAGACGTATCCCCACCATTAATGTACCCCCAGTGTTATACAGTGACAGACCCGTACCAACCAGTACTGTACCCCAATGTTATACAGTGACAGATCTGTCCTCATCAGTACTGGACTCCAATGTTATATAGTGGCAGACCTTTCCCCACCAGTACTGTACCCCAGTGTTATACAGTGAAAGACCTGTCCCCACAAGTACTGTACCCAGTGTTATACAGTGTCAGACCCGTCCCCATCAGTACTGTTCCCCAGTGCTTTACGGTGACAGACCAGTCCCAACCGGTACTGTACCCCAATGTTATATAGTGACAGATGTATCCCCACCAGTACAGTACCCCAGTGTTATACAGTGACAGACACGTACCAACCAGTACTGTACCCCAATGTTATACAGTGACAGATCTGTCCTCACCAGTACTGGACTCCAATGTTATATAGTGACAGACCTGTCCCCATCAGTACTGTTCCCCAGTGTTATACAGTGACAGACCTGTCTCCACCAGTACTGTACACCAGTGTTATGCAGTGACAGACCCGTTCCCACCAGTACTCTACCCCAGTGTTATACAGTGACAGACCAGTCCACGCCAGTATTGTACCCCATGGTTATACACTGACAGACCCGTTCCAACCAGTACTGTACCCCAGTGTTATACAATGACAGACCTGTCCCCACCAGTGCTGAACACCAATGTTATACACTCACAGACCTATCCGCACAAATACTGCACCCCAGTGTTATCCAGTGACAGACCTGTCCCCAACATTAACGTACCCCACTGTGATACAATGACAGAGCTGACCCGACCAGTACAGTACCCCGTGTTATACAGTGACAGACCAATCCCCACCAGTACTGTACCCCAGTGTTATACAGTGACAGACCTGTCCCCACCATTACTGTACCCCAGTGTTATACAGTGACAGACCTGTCCCGACCACTGCTGTACACCAGTGTTTTGCAGTGACAGACCTGTCCCCACCAGTACTGTACCCCAGTGTTTTGCAGTGACAGACCTGTCCGCACCAGTACTGTACCCCAGTGTTATACAATGACAGACCTATCCGCACAAATACTGTACCCCAGGATTTGACAGTGACTGACCAGTCCTCTTCAAGTATTGAACACCAGTGCTATACAGTGAAAGACCTGTACGCACCTGTACTGCACGCCAGTGTTATACAATGATAGACCCGTCCCCACCAGTACTGTACCCAAGTGTTATACAGTGACAGACCTGTCCCCACCAGTACTGTATCCCAGGGATATACAGTGACAGAACTGTCCCCACCAGTAATGTACCCCAGTGTTATACAGTGACAGACACTTCCCAACAATACTGTACCCCAATGTTATATAGTGACAGACCTATCCCCACCAGTACTGTACACCAGTGTTATACAGTGACAGAACTATCCCCACCAGTACTGTACCCCAGTGTTATACACTGACAGACCTGAATCCACCAGTACTGTTTCCCAGTGTTATACAGTGACAGACTGCCCACACCTGTACTGTATCGCCTTGTTTTACAGTGACAGACCTGTCCCCACCAGTACTGTACCCCATTGTTATACAGTGACGGATCCGTACCCACCAGTACTGCAAAACCAGTGTTATACAATGACAGACCTATCCCCACCAGGACTGTACCCCAGTGTTATACAGTGACAGACCCGTCCCCACCAGTACTGTACCCCAGTGATATTCAGTGATAGACACGTCCCGAACCAGTACTGTACCCCAATGTTATATAGCGACAGACCCCTCCCCACCAGTACTGTGCCCCAGTGTTACACAGTGACAGACCTATCCCCACCAGTACTGTACCCCAGTGTTATACAGTGACAGACCCGTCCCCACCAGTACTGTATCGCCAGATAAAAAGTGACAGACCTTTCAACACCAGTACTATAACCCAGTGTTATACAGTGACCGATCATTCCCCACCAGAACTGTACCCCAGTGTTACACACGGACAGATCTGTCCCCACCAGTACTGTACCCCAGTGTTATACTGTGACAGATCTGTCCCCAGCAGTACTGTAGCCCTGTGTTATACAGTGACAGACCCGTACCAACCAGTACTGTACCCCAGTGTTATACAGAGACAGATCTGTCCCCACCAGTACTGTACCCCAGAGTTATGCAGTGACAGACCTATCCCCACCAGTACTGTACCCCAGTGTTATACAGTGACAGACCTGTCCCCACCAGTACTGTACCCCAGAGTTCTGCAGTGACAGACCCGTACCAACCAGTACTGTATCCCAGTGTTATACAGTGAGAGATCTGTCTCCACCAGTACTGTAGCCCACTGCTATACAGTGACAGACCAATGCCCACCAGTAGTGTATCACAGTGTTGTACAGTGACAGACCAGTCTCCACCAGTACTGTAGCCCAGAGTTATACAGTGACAGACCTGTCCCCACCAGTACTGTACCCCAGTGTTATACAGTGACAGACCCTTCCCAACAGTACTGTACCCCAATGTTATACAGTGACAGACCTATCCCCACCAGTACTGTACCCCAGTGTTATACAGTGACAGACCCGTCCCCACCAGTACTGTACCGCCAGATAAAAAGTGACAGACCCGTCCCCACCAGTACTGTAGCCCAGAGTTATACAGTGACAGACCTGTCCCCACCAGTACTGTACCCAAGTGTTATAAAGTGACAGACCCGTCCCCACCAGTACTGAATTCCAGTGTTATACAGTGACTGACCTGACTCCACCAGTAATGTACCCCAGTGTTATACAGTGACAGACCCATCCACACCTGTACTGTATCACAGAGTTATACAGTGACAGACTTGTCCCCCTCAGTACTGTACCCCAGTGTTACACAGTGACAGACCTGTCCCTACCAGTACTGCACCCCAGTGTTATGCAGTGACAGATCTGTCCCCAACATTACTGTAACCCAGTGTTACATAGTGACAGACCTCTCCCCACCAGTACTGTACCCCAGTGATATAAAGTGACAAATCTGTCCCCACCAGTACTGTTCCCCAGTGTTTTACAGTGACAGACCTGACACCAACAGTACAGTTCCCCAGTGTTTTGCAGAGACAGACCTTTCCCCACCAGTCCTGTACCCCAGTCTTATACAGTGACAGACCTTTCCCCATCAGTACTGTTCCCTAATGTTATACAATCACAGACTTATCCGCACAAATACTGCACCCCAGTGTTACGCTGTGACAGACCTGTCCCCAACAGTACTGTACCCCAGTGTTATACAGTGACAAAGCTGACCCCACCAGTACTGTACCCCAGTGTTATACAGTGACAGACCTGTCCCAACCAGTACTGTACCCCAGTGTTATACAGAGAATAGAACTGTTCCCACCAGGACTGTACCCCAGTGTTATACAGTGAAAGACCTGTCCCAACTATTACTGTACCCCAGTGTTATACAGTGACAGACCTGTCCCGACCACTACTGTACCCAAGTGTTTTGCAGTGACAGAACTGTCCCCACCAGTACTGTACCCCAGTGTTATACAATGGCAGACCAATCCGCACAAATACTGTGCCCCAGGATTATACAGAGACTGACCTGTCCCCTTCAAGTATTGAACACCAGAGCTATACAGTGAAAGACCTGTACGCAACTGTACTGCACGCCAGTGTTATAATGAGATAGACACGTCCCCACCAATAGAGTACCCCACTGTTATACAGTAACAGACCTGTCCAGAGCAGTTCCCCCTTGGACTATACCGCAGTGTTATAGACTGACAGACCCGTCGCCACCAGTACTGTATCCCAGTGTTATACAGTGACAGACCTGTCCTCACCAGTTCTGTACCGCAGCGTTATACACTGACAGACCCGTCCCCACCAGTACTGTATCCCAGTGTTATACAGTGACAGACCTGTCCCCACCAGTACTGTACCCCAAAGTTACACAGTGACAGACCTGTCCCTACCAGTACTGCACCCCAGTGTTATGCAGTGACAGATCTGTCCCCAACATTACTGTAACCCAGTGTTACATAGTGACAGACCTGTCCCAACCAGTACTGTACCCCTCTGTTATACACTAATAGACCTGTCCCCAACAGTACTGTACCCCAGTGTTATACAGTGACAGACCTGTCCCCACCTGTACTGTACCCCAGTGTTATACAGTGACAGACCTGTCCCCACCAGTACTGGACCCCAGTGTTATACATTGAATAGAACTGTTCCCACCAGTACTGTACCCCAGTGTTATACAGTGAAAGACCTGTCCCAACTATTACTGTACCCCAGTGTTATACAGTGACAGACCTGTCCTGACCACTACTGTACCCTAGTGTTTTGCAGTGACAGACCTGTCCCCACCAGTACTGTACCCCAGTGTTATACAGTGACAGACCTGTCCCCACCAGTATAGTACCCCAGTGTTATACAATGACAGACCAATCCGCACAAATACTATACCCCAGGATTATACAGTGACTGACCTGTCCCCTTCAAGTATTGAACACCAGAGCTATACAGTGAAAGACCTGTACGCAACTGTACTGCACGCCAGTGTTATAAAGTGATAGACACATCCCCACCAGTAGAGTACCCCACTGTTATAAAGTAACAGACCTGTCCAGAGCAGTTCCCCCTTGCACTATACAGCAGTATTATACACTGACAGACCCGTCCCCACCAGTACTGTATCCCAGTGTTATACAGTGACAGACCTATCCCCACCAGAACTGTGCCTAAGTGTTATACAGTGACAGACACGTCCCCACCAGTACTGTACCCCAGTGTTATACAGTGACAGACCTGTCACCACCAGTACTGTAACCCAGGGTTATACAGTGACAGACCTGTCACCACCAGTACTGTACCCTAGTGTTATTCATGACACACTCGTCCCCACCAGTACTGTACCCCAGTGTTGTACAGTGACAGACCCGTCCCCACCAGTACTGTACCCCAATGTTATATAGTGACAGACCTATCCCCACCAGTACTGTACCGCAGTGTTATACAGTGACACACCCGTCCCCACCAGTATTGTACACCAGTGACATGCAGTGACAGACCCCTCCCCACCAGTACTGTACCCCAATGTTATATAGTGACAGACCTATCCCCACCAGTACTGTGCCCCAGTGTTATACAGTGACAGACTCGTCCCCACCAGTACTGTACCGCCAGATATAAAGTGACAGACCTGTCAACACCAGTACTATAACCCAGTGTTAGACAGTGACTGATCATTCCCCACCGTAACTGTACCACAGTGTTACACATGGACAGACCTGTCCCCACCAGTACTGTACCTGTGTAAAACAGTGACAGATCTGTCCCCACCAGTACTGTAGCCCTGTGTTATACAGTGACAGACCCGTACCAACCAGTACTGTACCCCAGTGTTATACAGTGACAGACCTGTCCCCACCCGTACTGTACCCTAGTGTTACACAGTGACAGACCAGTCCCCACAAGTACTGTACCCCAGTGTTATACAGTGACAGATCGTTCCCCACCAGTTCTGTTCCCCAGTGTTATGCACGGACAGACCTGTCCCCACCAGTACTGTACCCCAATGTTATAAAGTAATTGACCCGACCCCACCAGTAATGTACCCCAGTGTTATAAACTGAAATACCCGTACCCACCAGTACTGTACCCCTGCGTTAAACAGTGACAGAACCATCCCCACCAGTACTGTATCCCATTGTTATACAGTGACAGACTGCCCACATCTGTACTGTATCGCCATGTTTTACTGTTGCAGACCTGTCCCCACCAGTACTGTACCCCAGTGTTATACGGTGACAGACCTGTCCCCACCAGTACTGTACCCCAATGTTATACAGTGACAGACCAGTCCACATCAGTACTGTACACCAGTGTTATACAGTGACAGACCTTGCCCCACCAGTACTGTACCCCAGTGTTATACTGTGACAGACCCATCCCCACCAGTACTGTACCCCAATGTTATACAGTGACAGACCAGTCCACATCAGTACTGTACCCCAGTGTTATACAGTGACAGACCTGTCCCCACCAGTCCTGTACCCCAATGTTATAATGTGACTGAACTGTCCCCACCAGTACTGTACCCCAGTGTTATACACTGACAGACCTGTCCCCACCAGAACTGTACCCCTTGTTATACACTGACAGACCTGAATCCACCAGTACTGTTTCCCAGTGTTATACAGTGACAGACTGCCCACACCTGTACTGTATCGCCTTGTTTTACAGTGACAGACCTGTCCCCACCAGTATTGTACCCCAGTGTTATACAGTGACGGATCCGTACCCACCAGTACTGCAAACCCAGTGTTATACAATGACAGACCTATCCCCACCAGGACTGTACCCCAGTGTTATACAGTGACAGACCCGTCCCCACCAGTACTGTACCCCAGTGATATGCAGTGATAGACCCGTCCCGAACCAGTACTGTACCCCAATGTTATATAGTGACAGACCTGTCCCCACCAGTACTGTGCCCCAGTGTTATACAGTGACAGACCTGTCCCCACCAGTACTGTACCCCAGTGTTATACAGTGACGGATCCGTCCCCACCAGTACTGCAAACCCAGTGTTTTGCAATGACAGACCTATCCCCATCAGTACTGTACCCCAGTGTTATACAGTGACAGACCCGTCCCCACCAGTACTGTACTCCAGTGTTATACAGTGACGGATCCGCCCCCACCAGTTCTGCAAACCCAGTGTTATACAATGACAGTCCTGACCCGACCACTGCTGTACCCCAGTGTTTGCGGTGAAAGACCTGTCCCCAAAATTAACGTACCCCACTGTTCTACAGTGACAGAGCTGACCCCACCAGTAGAGTACCCCAGTGTTATACACTGACAGACTGTCCCCACCAGTACTGTACCCCAGTGTTACACAGTGACAGACCAAGACCCACCAGTACTGTACCCCAGTGTTATAAAGTGACAGACCTGTCCCCACCATTACTGTACCCCAGTGTTATACAGTGACAGACCTGTCCCGCCCACTGCTGTACCCCAGTGTTTTGCAGTGACAGACCTGTTCCCACCAGTACTGTACCCCAGTGATATAAAGTGACAAATCTGTCCCCACCAGTACTGTTCCCCAGTGTTTTACAGTGACAGACCTGACCCCAACAGTACTGTACCCCAGTGTTTTGCAGTGAAAGACCGGACCCCAACAGTACAGTACCCCAGTGTTTTGCAGAGACAGACCTTTCCCCACGAGTCCTGTACCCCAATGTTATACACTCACAGACCTATCCGCACAAATACTGCACAACAGTGTTACGCAGCGACAGACCTGCCCCAACAGTACTTTACCACAGTGTTATACAGTGATAGACCTGTTCCCACCAGTACTGTGCCCCAGTGTTATACAGTGACAGACCTGTCTCCACCAGTACTGTACCCCAGTGTTATACAGTGAATAGAACTGTTCCCACCAGTACTGTACCCCAGTGTTATACAGTGAAAGACCTGTCCCAACCATTACTGTACCCCAGTGTTATACAGTGACAGACCTGTCCCAACCACTACTGTACCCTAGTGTTTTGAAGTGACAGACCTGTCCACACCAGTACAGTACCCCAGTGTTATACAGTGACAGACACGTCCCCACCAGTACTGTACCCCAGTGTTATACAGTGACAGACCTGTCACCACCAGTACCGTACCCCAGGGTTATACAGTGACAGAACTGTCCCCACCAGTACTGTACCCCAGTGTTATACAGTGACAGACCTGTCCCTACCAGTACTGTACCCCAAAGTTATATAGTGACAGACCTATCCCCAACAGTACTGTACCCCAATGTTATATAGTGACAGACCTATCCCCAACAGTACTATACCCCAGTGTTATAGTGACAGACCTGACCCCACCAGTACTGTACCCCAGTGTTATACAGTGACAGACCGGTCCCCAACAGTACTGTACCCCAGTGTTATACAGTGACACACCCGTCCCCACCAGTATTGTGCACCAGTGACATGCAGTGACAGACCCCTCCCCACCAGTACTGTACCCCAATGTTATTCAGTGACAGACCTGTCCCCACCAGTACTATACACCAGTGTTATACAGTGACAGACCCGTCCCCACCAGTACTGTACCCCAATGTTATATAGTGACAGACCAGTCCACAACAGAACTGTACACCAGTGTAATACAGTGACAGACCTGTCCCCACCAGTACTGTACCCCAGTGTTATAGAGTGACAGACCTGTCCCCACCAGTACTGTTCCCCAGTATTATACAGTGACAGACCTGTCCCCACCAGTACTGTACCCCAATGTTATACAGTGACAGACCAGTCCACATCAGTACTGTACCCCAGTGTTATACAGTGACAGACCTGTACCCACCAGTACTGTACCCCAGTGTTATACAGTGACATACACGTTCCCACCAGTACTGTACCCCAGTGTTATAAAGTGACAGACCCGTCCCCACCAGTACTGTACCCCAGTGTTATACACTGACAGACCTGTCCCCACCAGTACTGTACCCCAGTGTTATACACTGACAGACTTGAATCCACCAGTACTGTTTCCCAGTGTTATACAGTGACAGACTGCCCACACCTGTACTGTATCGCCTTGTTTTAGAGTGACAGACCTGTCCCCATCAGTACCGTACCACAGTCATATGCAGTGACAGGACCGTCCCCACCAGTAGTGTACCCCAATGTTATATAGTGACAGACCTATTCCCACCAGTACTGTGCCCCAGTGTTATACAGTGACAGACCCGTCCCCACCAGTACTGTACCCCAATGTTATATAGTGACAGACCTATCCCCAGCAGTACTGTGCCCCAGTGCTATACCGTGACAGACCTGTCCCCACCCGTACTGTACCCCAGTGTTATACAGTGACAGAACCGTCCCCACCACTACTGTACCCCAGGGTTATACAATGACGGATCCGTCCCCACCAGAACTGCAAACCCAATGTTATACAATTACAAACTCGTCCGCACCAGTACTGTACCCCAGTGATATGCAGTGATAGACACGTCCCCAGCAGTACTGTACCCCAATGTTATATAGTGACAGACCTGTCCCCACCAGTACTGTACCCCAGTGTTATACAGTGACAGACCTATCCCCAACAGTACTGTTCCCCAGTGTTATACAGTGATAGACCTGTCACCACCACTACCGTACCCCAGGCTTATACAGTGTCAGAACTGTCCCCACCAGTACTGTACCCCAATGTTATACAGGGACAGAGCCGTCCCCACCAGTACTGTACCCCAATGTTATATAGTGACAGACCTATCCCCAACAGTACTGTACCCCAGTGTTATACAGTGACACACCCGTCCCCACCAGTATTGTACACCAGTGACATGCAGTGACAGACCCCTCCCCACCAGTACTGTACCCCAATGTTATATAGTGACAGACCTATCCCCACCAGTACTGTGCCCAGTGTTATACAGTGACAGACTCGTCCCCACCAGTACTGTACCGCCAGATATAAAGTGACAGACCTGTCAACACCAGTACTATAACTCAGTGTTATAAAGTGACCGATCATTCCCCACCAGAACTGTACCACAGTGTTACACATGGACAGACCTGTCCCCACAAGTACTGTACCCGTGTTATACAGTGACAGATCTGTCCCCACCAGTACTGTAGCCCTGTGTAATACAGTGACAGACCCGTACCAACCAGTACTGTACCCCAGTGTTATACAGTGACAGACCTGTCTCCACCAGTACTGTACCCCAGTGTTACACAGTGACAGACCTGTCCCCACCAGTACTGCACCCTAGTGTTATACAGTGACAGACCTGTCCCCACCAGTACTGTACCCCAGTTTTTTTACAGTGACAGATCTTTCTCCACCAGTACTGTTCCCCAGTGTTATGCACGGACAGCCCTGTCCCCACCAGTACTTTACCCCAATGTTATAAAGTAACTGACCCATCCCCACCAGTAATGTACCCCAGTGTTATAAACTGACATACCCGTTCCCACCAGTACTGTACCCTTGCGTTAAACAGTGACAGAACCATCCACACCAGTACTGTATCCCATTGTTATACAGTGACAGACTGCCCACATCTGTACTGTATCGCCTTGTTTTACCTTTGCAGACCTGTCCCCACCAGTACTGTACCCCAATGTTATACAGTGACAGACCAGTCCGCATCAGTACTGCACCCCAGTGTTATACAATGACAGACCTATCCCCACCAGTACTGTCCCCCAGTGTTATACAGTGACAGACCTATCCCCACCAGTACAGTACCCCAGTGTTATACAATGACAGACCTATCCCCACCAGTACTGTACCCCAATGTTATTCAGTGACAGACCAGTCCGCATCAGTACTGTACCCCAGTGTTATACAGTGACAGACCTGTCCCCACCAGTACTATACACCAGTGTTATACAGTGACAGACCCGTCCCCACCAGTACTGTACCCCAATGTTATATAGTGACAGACCAGTCCACAACAGTACTGTACACCAGTGTAATACAGTGACAGACCTGTCCCCACCAGTACTGTACCCCAGTGTTATAGAGTGACAGACCTGTCCCCACCAGTACTGTTCCCCAGTATTATACAGTGACAGACCTGTCCCCACCAGTACTGTACCCCAATGTTATACAGTGACAGACCAGTCCACATCAGTACTGTACCCCAGTGTTATACAGTGACAGACCTGTACCCACCAGTACTGTACCCCAGTGTTATACAGTGACATACACGTTCCCACCAGTACTGTACCCCAGTGTTATAAAGTGACAGACCCGTCCCCACCAGTACTGTACCCCAGTGTTATACACTGACAGACCTGTCCCCACCAGTACTGTACCCCAGTGTTATACACTGACAGACTTGAATCCACCAGTACTGTTTCCCAGTGTTATACAGTGACAAACTGCCCACACCTGTACTGTATCGCCTTGTTTTAGAGTGACAGACCTGTCCCCATCAGTACCGTACCACAGTCATATGCAGTGACAGGACCGTCCCCACCAGTACTGTACCCCAATGTTATATAGTGACAGACCTATCCCCAGCAGTACTGTGCCCCAGTGCTATACCGTGACAGACCTGTCCCCACCAGTACTGTACCCCAGTGTTATACAGTGACAGAACCGTCCCCACCACTACTGTACCCCAGGGTTATACAATGACGGATCCGTCCACACCAGAACTGCAAACCCAATGTTATACAATTACAAACTCGTCCCCACCAGTACTGTACCCCAGTGATATGCAGTGATAGACACGTCCCCACCAGTACTGTACCCCAATGTTATATAGTGACAGACCTGTCCCCACCAGTACTGTACCCCAGTGTTATACAGTGACAGACCTATCCCCAACAGTACTGTTCCCCAGTGTTATACAGTGATAGACCTGTCCCCACCAGTACTGTACCCCAGTGTTACACAGTGACAGAACCGTCTCCACCAGTACTGTACCCCAGTGTTATACAGTGACAGACCCGTCCCCACCAGTTCTGTACCCCAGTGTTATACAGTGACAGACCTGTCACCACCAGTACCGTACCCCAGGCTTATACAGTGTCAGAACTGTCCCCACCAGTACTGTACCCCAATGTTATACAGGGACAGAGCCGTCCCCACCAGTACTGTACCCCAATGTTATATAGTGACAGACCTATCCCCAACAGTACTGTACCCCAGTGTTATACAGTGACACACCCGTCCCCACCAGTATTGTACACCAGTGACATGCAGTGACAGACCCCTCCCCACCAGTACTGTACCCCAATGTTATATAGTGACAGACCTATCCCCACCAGTACTGTGCCCCAGTGTTATACAGTGACAGACTCGTCCCCACCAGTACTGTACCGCCAGATATAAAGTGACAGACCTGTCAACACCAGTACTATAACTCAGTGTTATAAAGTGACCGATCATTCCCCACCAGAACTGTACCACAGTGTTACACATGGACAGACCTGTCCCCACAAGTACTGTACCCGTGTTATACAGTGACAGATCTGTCCCCACCAGTACTGTAGCCCTGTGTTATACAGTGACAGACCCGTACCAACCAGTACTGTACCCCAGTGTTATACAGTGACAGACCTGTCTCCACCAGTACTGTACCCCAATGTTACACAGTGACAGACCTGTCCCCACCAGTACTGCACCCTAGTGTTATACAGTGACAGACCTGTCCCCACCAGTACTGTACCCCAGTTTTTTTACAGTGACAGATCTTTCTCCACCAGTACTGTTCCCCAGTGTTATGCACGGACAGCCCTGTCCCCACCAGTACTTTACCCCAATGTTATAAAGTAACTGACCCATCCCCACCAGTAATGTACCCCAGTGTTATAAACTGACATACCCGTACCCACCAGTACTGTACCCTTGCGTTAAACAGTGACAGAACCATCCACACCAGTACTGTATCCCATTGTTATACAGTGACAGACTGCCCACATCTGTACTGTATCGCCTTGTTTTACCTTTGCAGACCTGTCCCCACCAGTACTGTACCCCAATGTTATACAGTGACAGACCAGTCCGCATCAGTACTGCACCCCAGTGTTATACAATGACAGACCTATCCCCACCAGTACTGTCCCCCAGTGTTATACAGTGACAGACCTATCCCCACCAGTACAGTACCCCAGTGTTATACAATGACAGACCTATCCCCACCAGTACTGTCCCCCAGTGTTATACAGTGACAGACCTATCCCCACCAGTACAGTACCCAGGTGTTATACAGTGACAGACCTGTCCCCACCATTACTGTACCCCAGTGTTATACAGTGACAGACCTGTCCCGCCCACTGCTGTACCCCAGTGTTTTGCAGTGACAGACCTGTTCCCACCAGTACTGTACACCAGTGATATAAAGTGACAAATCTGTCCCCACCAGTACTGTTCCCCAGTGTTTTACAGTGACAGACCTGACCCCACCAGTACTGTTCCCCAGTGTTTTACAGTGACAGACCTGACCCCAACAGTACAGTACCCCAGTGTTTTGCAGAGACAGACCTTTCCCCACGAGTCCTGTACCCCAATGTTATACACTCACAGACCTATCCGCACAAATACTGCACAACAGTGTTACGCAGCGACAGACCTGCCCCAACAGTACTTTACCCCAGTGTTATACAGTGACAAAGCTGACCCCACCAGTACGGTACCCCAGTGTTATACAGTGACAGACCTGTCCCCACCTTTACTGTACCACAGTGTTATACAGTGATAGACCTGTTCCCACCAGTACTGTGCCCCAGTGTTATACAGTGACAGACCTGTCTCCACCAGTACTGTACCCCAGTGTTATACAGTGAATAGAACTGTTCCCACCACTACTGTACCCTAGTGTTTTGAAGTGACAGACCTGTCCCCACCAGTACTGTACCCCAGTGTTATACAGTGACAGACACGTCCCCACCAGTACTGTACCCCAGTGTTATACAGTGACAGACCTGTCACCACCAGTAACGTACCCCAGGGTTATACAGTGACAGAACTGTCCCCACCAGTACTGTACCCCAGTGTTATACAGGGACAGGCCCGTCCCCAACAGTACTGTACCCCAATGTTATATAGTGACAGACCTATCCCCAACAGTACTGTACCCCAGTGTTATACAGTGACACACCCGTCCCCACCAGTATTGTGCACCAGTGACATGCAGTGACAGACCCCTCCCCACCAGTACTGTACCCCAATGTTATTCAGTGACAGACCAGTCCGCATCAGTACTGTACCCCAGTGTTATACAGTGACAGACCTGTCCCCACCAGTACTATACACCAGTGTTATACAGTGACAGACCCGTCCCCACCAGTACTGTACCCCAATGTTATATAGTGACAGACCAGTCCACAACAGTACTGTACACCAGTGTAATACAGTGACAGACCTGTCCCCACCAGTACTGTACCCCAGTGTTATAGAGTGACAGACCTGTCCCCACCAGTACTGTTCCCCAGTATTATACAGTGACAGACCTGTCCCCACCAGTACTGTACCCCAATGTTATACAGTGACAGACCAGTCCACATCAGTACTGTACCCCAGTGTTATACAGTGACAGACCTGTACCCACCAGTACTGTACCCCAGTGTTATACAGTGACATACACGTTCCCACCAGTACTGTACCCCAGTGTTATAAAGTGACAGACCCGTCCCCACCAGTACTGTACCCCAGTGTTATACACTGACAGACCTGTCCCCACCAGTACTGTACCCCAGTGTTATACACTGACAGACTTGAATCCACCAGTACTGTTTCCCAGTGTTATACAGTGACAAACTGCCCACACCTGTACTGTATCGCCTTGTTTTAGAGTGACAGACCTGTCCCCATCAGTACCGTACCACAGTCATATGCAGTGACAGGACCGTCCCCACCAGTACTGTACCCCAATGTTATATAGTGACAGACCTATCCCCAGCAGTACTGTGCCCCAGTGCTATACCGTGACAGACCTGTCCCCACCAGTACTGTACCCCAGTGTTATACAGTGACAGAACCGTCCCCACCACTACTGTACCCCAGGGTTATACAATGACGGATCCGTCCACACCAGAACTGCAAACCCAATGTTATACAATTACAAACTCGTCCCCACCAGTACTGTACCCCAGTGATATGCAGTGATAGACACGTCCCCACCAGTACTGTACCCCAATGTTATATAGTGACAGACCTGTCCCCACCAGTACTGTACCCCAGTGTTATACAGTGACAGACCTATCCCCAACAGTACTGTTCCCCAGTGTTATACAGTGATAGACCTGTCCCCACCAGTACTGTACCCCAGTGTTACACAGTGACAGAACCGTCTCCACCAGTACTGTACCCCAGTGTTATACAGTGACAGACCCGTCCCCACCAGTTCTGTACCCCAGTGTTATACAGTGACAGACCTGTCACCACCAGTACCGTACCCCAGGCTTATACAGTGTCAGAACTGTCCCCACCAGTACTGTACCCCAATGTTATACAGGGACAGAGCCGTCCCCACCAGTACTGTACCCCAATGTTATATAGTGACAGACCTATCCCCAACAGTACTGTACCCCAGTGTTATACAGTGACACACCCGTCCCCACCAGTATTGTACACCAGTGACATGCAGTGACAGACCCCTCCCCACCAGTACTGTACCCCAATGTTATATAGTGACAGACCTATCCCCACCAGTACTGTGCCCCAGTGTTATACAGTGACAGACTCGTCCCCACCAGTACTGTACCGCCAGATATAAAGTGACAGACCTGTCAACACCAGTACTATAACTCAGTGTTATAAAGTGACCGATCATTCCCCACCAGAACTGTACCACAGTGTTACACATGGACAGACCTGTCCCCACAAGTACTGTACCCGTGTTATACAGTGACAGATCTGTCCCCACCAGTACTGTAGCCCTGTGTTATACAGTGACAGACCCGTACCAACCAGTACTGTACCCCAGTGTTATACAGTGACAGACCTGTCTCCACCAGTACTGTACCCCAGTGTTACACAGTGACAGACCTGTCCCCACCAGTACTGCACCCTAGTGTTATACAGTGTCAGACCTGTCCCCACCAGTACTGTACCCCAGTTTTTTTACAGTGACAGATCTTTCTCCACCAGTACTGTTCCCCAGTGTTATGCACGGACAGCCCTGTCCCCACCAGTACTGTACCCCAATGTTATAAAGTAACTGACCCATCCCCACCAGTAATGTACCCCAGTGTTATAAACTGACATACCCGTACCCACCAGTACTGTACCCTTGCGTTAAACAGTGACAGAACCATCCACACCAGTACTGTATCCCATTGTTATACAGTGACAGACTGCCCACATCTGTACTGTATCGCCTTGTTTTACCTTTGCAGACCTGTCCCCACCAGTACTGTACCCCAATGTTATACAGTGACAGACCAGTCCGCATCAGTACTGCACCCCAGTGTTATACAATGACAGACCTATCCCCACCAGTACTGTCCCCCAGTGCTATACAGTGACAGACCTATCCTCACCAGTACAGTACCCCAGTGTAATACAGTGACAGACCCGTCCCCACCTGTACTGTACCCCAATGATATACAGTGACAGACCAGTCCACAACAGTACTGTACCCCAGTGTTATACAGTGACAGACACGTCCCCACCTGTACTGTACCCCAATATTATACAGTGACAAACCTGTCCCCACCAGTACTGTACCCCAGTGTTATACAGAGACAGACCTGTCCCCACCAGTACTGTACCCCAGTGTTATACACTGACAGACCTGAATCCACCAGTACTGTTTCCCAGTGTTATACAGTGACAGACTGCCCACTCCTGTACTGTATCGCCTTGTTTTACAGTGACAGACCTGTCCCCATCAGTACCGTACCACAGTGATATGCAGTGACAGGACCGTCCCCACCAGTACTGTACCCCAATGTTAGATAGTGACAGAACTATCCCCACCAGTACTGTACCCCAGTGTTATACAGTGACAGACCTGTCCCCACCAGTACTGTACCCCAATGTTATATAGTGACAGACCTATCCCCACCAGTACTGTACCCCAGTGTTATACAGTGACAGACCTGTCCCCACCAGTACTGTACCCCAGTGTTATACAATGACAGAATCGTCCCCACCAGTACTGTACCCCAGTGTTATACAATGACGGATCCGTCCCCACCAGTACTGCAAACCCAGTGTTATACAATGACAGACCTATCCCCACCAGTACTGTACCCCAGTGTTATACAGTGACAGACCTGTCCCCACCAGTACTGTACCCCAGTGTTATACAGTGACAGACCTGTCCCCACCAGTACTGTACCCCAGTGTTATACAATGACAGAACCGTCCCCACCAGTACTGTACCCCAGTGTTATACAATGACGGATCCGTCCCCACCAGTACTGCAAACACAGTGTTATACAATGACAGACCTATCCCCACCAGTACTGTACCCCACTGTTATACAGTGACAAACCCGTCCCCACCAGTACTGTACCCCAGTGATATGCAGTGATAGACCCGTCCACACCAGTACTGTACCCCAATGATATATAGTGACAGACCTGTCCCCACCAGTACTGTACCCCAGTGTTATACAGTGACAGACCTATCCCCACCAGAAATGTGCCCCAGTGTTATACAGTGATAGACCTGTCCCCACTAGTACTGTACCCCAGTGTTATACAGTGACAGAACAGTCTCCACCAGTACTGTACCCCAGTGTTATACAGTGACGGATCCGTCCCCACCAGTACTGCAAACCCAGTGTAATACAATGACAGACCTGTCCCCACCAGTACTGTACCCCAGTGTTATACAGTGACAGACCCGTCCCCACCAGTACTGTACCCCAGTGATATGCAGTGATAGTCCCATCCCCACCAGTACTGTACCCCAATGTTATATAGTGACAGACCTGGACCCACCAGTACTGTACCCCAGAGTTATACAGTGACAGACCTGTCCCCACCAGTACTGTACCCGAGTGTTATACAGTGACAGACCCGTCCCCACCAGTACTGAATTCCAGTGTTAGACAGTGACCGACCTGACTCCACCAGTACTGTACCCCAGTGTTATACAGTGACAGACCCGTCCCCACCTGTACTGTACCCAAGTGTTATACAGTGACAGACTTGTCCCCCCCAGTACTGTACCCCAGTGTTACACAGTGACTGACCTGTCCCTACCAGTACTGTACCCCAGTGATATATAGTGTCAGACCTAACCCAAACAGTACTGTACCCCAGTATTTTGCATTGACAGACCTGACCCCAACAGTACAGTACCCCAGTGTTTTGCAGAGACAGACCTTTCCCCACCAGTCCTGTACCCCAGTGTTATACATTGACAGTCCTATCCCCACCAGTACTGTACCCCAGTGTTATACAGTGACAGAACTATCCCCACCAGTACTGTACCCCAGTGTTATACAGTGATAGACCTATCCCCACCAGTACTGTACCCCAATGTTATACAGTGACAGACCCGTCCCCACCAGTATTGTATCGCCAATATAAAGTGACAGACCTGTCAACACCAGTACTATAACCCAGTGTTATACAGTGACCGATCATTCCCCACCAGAACTGTACCCCAGTGTTACACACGGACAGACCTGTCCCCACTAGTACTGTACCCCAGTGTTATACAGTGACAGATCTGTCCCCACCAGTACTGTAGCCCTGTGTTACACAGTGACAGACCCGTCCCCACCAGTACTGTACCCCAGTGTTATACACTGACAGACCAGTCCCCACCAGTACTGTACCCCAGTGTTATACACTGACAGACCTGAATCCACCAGTACTGTTTCCCAGTGTTATACAGTGACAGACTGCCCACACCTGTACTGTATCGCCTTGTTTTAGAGTGACAGACCTGTCCCCATCAGTACCGTACCACAGTCATATGCAGTGACAGGACCGTCCCCACCAGTACTGTACCCCAATGTTATATAGTGACAGACCTATCCCCACCAGTAAAGTGCCCCAGTGTTATACAGTGACAGACCTGTCCCCACCAGTACTGTACCCCAATGTTATATAGTGACAGACCTATCCCCAGCAGTACTGTGCCCCAGTGCTATACCGTGACAGACCTGTCCCCACCAGTACTGTACCCCAGTGTTATACAGTGACAGAACCGTCCCCACCACTACTGTACCCCAGGGTTATACAATGACGGATCCGTCCCCACCAGTGCTGCAAACCCAGTGTTATACAATTACAAACCCGTCCCCACCAGTACTGTACCCCAGTGATATGCAGTGATAGACACGTCCCCACCAGTACTGTACCCCAATGTTATATAGTGATAGACCTGTCCCCACCAGTACTGTACCCCAGTGTTATACAGTGACAGACCTATCCCCAACAGTACTGTTCCCCAGTGTTATACACTGATAGACCTGTCCCCACCAGTACTGTACCCCAGTGTTATACAGTGACAGAACCGTCTCCACCAGTACTGTACCCCAGTGTTATACAGTGACAGACCCGTCCCCACCAGTTCTGTACCCCAGTGTTATACAGTAACAGACCTGTCACCACCAGTACCGTATCCAAGGGTTATACAGTGTCAGAACTGTCCCCACCAGTACTGTACCCCAGTGTTATACAGGGACAGACCTATCCCCAACAGTACTGTACCCCAGTGTTATACAGTGACACACCCGTCCCCACCAGTATTGTACACCAGTGACATGCAGTGACAGACCCCTCCCCACCAGTACTGTACCCCAATGTTATATAGTGACAGACCTATCACCACCAGTACTGTGCCCCAGTGTTATACAGTGACAGACTCGTCCCCACCAGTACTGTACCGCCAGATATAAAGTGACAGACCTGTCAACACCAGTACTATAACCCAGTGTTATAAAGTGACCGATCATTCCCCACCAGAACTGTACCACAGTGTTACACATGGACAGACCTGTCCCCACAAGTACTGTACCCGTGTTATACAGTGACAGATCTGTCCCCACCAGTACTGTAGCCCTGTGTTATACAGTGACAGACCCGTACCAACCAGTACTGTACCCCAGTGTTATACAGTGACGGACCTGTCCCCACCAGTACTGTACCCCAGTGTTTTAAAGTGACAGATCTTTCTCCACCAGTACTGTTCCCCAGTGTTATGCACGGACAGCCCTGTCCCCACCAGTACTGTACCCCAATGTTATAGAGTAACTGACTCGTCCCCACCAGTAATGTACCCCAGTGTTATAAACTGACATACCCGTACCCACCAGTACTGTACCCCTGCGTTAAACAGTGACAGAACCATCCCCACCAGTACTGTATCCCATTGTTATACAGTGACAGACTGCCCACATCTGTACTGTATCGCCTTGTTTTACTGTTGCAGACCTGTCCCCACCAGTACTGTACCCCAATGTTATACAGTGACAGACCAGTCCGCATCAGTACTGCACCCCAGTGTTATACAGTGACAGACCTATCCCCACCAGTACTGTACCCCAGTATAATACAGTGACAGACGTGTCCCCACCAGTACTGTACCCCAGTGTTATACACTGACAGACCTGAATCCACCAGTACTGTTTCCCAGTGTTATACAGTGACAGACTGCCCACTCCTGTACTGTATCGCCTTGTTTTACAGTGACAGACCTGTCCCCATCAGTACCGTACCACAGTGATATGCAGTGACAGGACCGTCCCCACCAGTACTGTACCCCAATGTTATATAGTGACAGACCTATCCCCACCAGTACTGTACCCCAGTGTTATACAGTGACAGACCTGTCCCCACCAGTACTGTACCCCAGTGTTATACAGTGACAGACCTGTCCCCACCAGTACTGTACCCCAGTGTTATACAGTGACAGAACCGTCCCCACCACTACTGTACCCCAGGGTTATACAATGACGGATCCGTCCCCAACAGTACTGCAAACCCAGTGTTATACAATTACAAACCCGTCCCCACCAATACTGTACCCCAGTGATATGCAGTGATAGACACGTCCCCACCAGTACTGTACCCCAATGTTATATAGTGACAGACCTGTCAACACCAGTACTATAACCCAGTGTTATAAAGTGACCGATCATTCCCCACCAGAACTGTACCACAGTGTTACACATGGACAGACCTGTCCCCACAAGTACTGTACCCGTGTTATACAGTGACAGATCTGTCCCCACCAGTACTGTAGCCCTGTGTTATACAGTGACAGACCCGTACCAACCAGTACTGTACCCCAGTGTTATACAGTGACAAACCTGTCCCCACCAGTACTGTACCCCAGTGTTTTAAAGTGACAGATCTTTCTCCACCAGTACTGTTCCCCAGTGTTATGCACAGACAGCCCTGTCCCCACCAGTACTGTACCCCAATGTTATAGAGTAACTGACTCGTCCCCACCAGTAATGTACCCCAGTGTTATAAACTGACATACCCGTACCCACCAGTACTGTACCCCTGCGTTAAACAGTGACAGAACCATCCCCACCAGTACTGTATCCCATTGTTATACAGTGACAGACCTGTCCCCACCAGTACTGTACCCCAATGTTATATAGAGACCGACCTATCCCCACCAGTACTGTGCCCCAGTGTTATACAGTGACAGACCTGTCCCCACCAGTACTGTACCCCAGTGTTATACAGTGACAGACCTGTCCCCACTAGTACTGTACCCCAGTGTTATACAATGACAGAACCGTCCCCACCAGTACTGTACCCCAGTGTTATACAATGACGGATCCGTCCCCACCAGTACTGCAAACCCAGTGTTATACAATGACAGACCTATCCCCACCAGTACTGTACCCCACTGTTATACAGTGACAAACCCGTCCCCACCAGTACTGTACCCCAGTGATATGCAGTGATAGACCCGTCCACACCAGTACTGTACCCCAATGATATATAGTGACAGACCTGTCCCCACCAGTACTGTACCCCAGTGTTATACAGTGACAGACCTATCCCCACCAGTACTGTGCCCCAGTGTTATACAGTGATAGACCTGTCCCCACTAGTACTGTACCCCAGTGTTATACAGTGACAGAACAGTCTCCACCAGTACTGTACCCCAGTGTTATACAGTGACGGATCCGTCCCCACCAGTACTGCTAACCCAGTGTTATACAATGACAGACCTGTCCCCACCAGTACTGTACCCCAGTGTTATACAGTGACAGACCCGTCCCCACCAGTACTGTACCCCAGTGATATGCAGTGATAGTCCCATCCCCACCAGTACTGTACCCCAATGATATATAGTGACAGACCTGGACCCACCAGTACTGTACCCCAGAGTTATACAGTGACAGACCTGTCTCCACCAGTACTGTACCCAAGTGTTATACAGTGACAGACCCGTCCCCACCAGTACTGAATTCCAGTGTTAGACAGTGACCGACCTGACTCCACCAGTACTGTACCCCAGTGTTATACAGTGACAGACCCGTCCCCACCTGTACTGTACCCAAGTGTTATACAGTGACAGACTTGTCCCCCCCAGTACTGTACCCCAGTGTTACACAGTGACTGACCTGTCCCTACCAGTACTGTACCCCAGTGATATATAGTGTCAGACCTAACCCAAACAGTACTGTACCCCAGTATTTTGCATTGACAGACCTGACCCCAACAGTACAGTACCCCAGTGTTTTGCAGAGACAGACCTTTCCCCACCAGTCCTGTACCCCAGTGTTATACATTGACAGTCCTATCCCCACCAGTACTGTACCCCAGTGTTATACAGTGACAGAACTATCCCCACCAGTACTGTACCCCAGTGTTATACAGTGATAGACCTATCCCCACCAGTACTGTACCCCAGTGTTATACAGTGACAGACCCGTCCCCACCAGTATTGTATCGCCAATATAAAGTGACAGACCTGTCAACACCAGTACTATAACCCAGTGTTATACAGTGACCGATCATTCCCCACCAGAACTGTACCCCAAAGTTACACACGGACAGACCTGTCCCCACTAGTACTGTACCCCAGTGTTATACAGTGACAGATCTGTCCCCACCAGTACTGTAGCCCTGTGTTATACAGTGACAGACCCGTCCCCACCAGTACTGTACCCCAGTGTTATACACTGACAGACCTGAATCCACCAGTACTGTTTCCCAGTGTTATACAGTGACAGACTGCCCACACCTGTACTGTATCGCCTTGTTTTAGAGTGACAGACCTGTCCCCATCAGTACCGTACCACAGTGATATGCAGTGACAGGACCGTCCCCACCAGTACTGTACCCCAATGTTATATAGCGACAGACCTATCCCCACCAGTAAAGTGCCCCAGTGTTATACAGTGACAGACCTGTCCCCACCAGTACTGTACCCCAATGTTATATAGTGACAGACCTATCCCCAGCAGTACTGTGCCCCAGTGCTATACCGTGACAGACCTGTCCCCACCAGTACTGTACCCCAGTGTTATACAGTGACAGAACCGTCCCCACCACTACTGTACCCCAGGGTTATACAATGACGGATCCGTCCCCACCAGTGCTGCAAACCCAGTGTTATACAATTACAAACCCGTCCCCACCAGAACTGTACCCCAGTGATATGCAGTGATAGACACGTCCCCACCAGTACTGTACCCCAATGTTATATAGTGACAGACCTGTCCCCACCAGTACTGTACCCCAGTGTTATACAGTGACAGACTGCCCACACCTGTACTGTATCGCCTTGTTTTAGAGTGACAGACCTGTCCCCATCAGTACCGTACCACAGTGATATGCAGTGACAGGACCGTCCCCACCAGTACTGTACCCCAATGTTATATAGTGACAGACCTATCCCCACCAGTAAAGTGCCCCAGTGTTATACAGTGACAGACCTGTCCCCACCAGTACTGTACCCCAATGTTATATAGTGACAGACCTATCCCCAGCAGTACTGTGCCCCAGTGCTATACCGTGACAGACCTGTCCCCACCAGTACTGTACCCCAGTGTTATACAGTGACAGAACCGTCCCCACCACTACTGTACCCCAGGGTTATACAATGACGGATCCGTCCCCACCAGTACTGCAAACCCAGTGTTATACAATTACAAACCCGTCCCCACCAGTACTGTACCCCAGTGATATGCAGTGATAGACACGTCCCCACCAGTACTGTACCCCAATGTTATATAGTGACAGACCTGTCCCCACCAGTACTGTACCCCAGTGTTATACAGTGACAGACCTATCCCCAACAGTACTGTTCCCCAGTGTTATACAGTGATAGACCTGTCCCCACCAGTACTGTACCCCAGTGTTATACAGTGACAGAACCGTCTCCACCAGTACTGTACCCCAGTGTTATACAGTGACAGACCTGTCACCACCAGTACCGTATCCCAGGGTTATACAGTGTCAGAACTGTCCCCACCAGTACTGTACCCCAGTGTTATACAGGGACAGACCCGTCCCCACCAGTACTGTACCCCAATGTTATATAGTGACAGACCTATCCCCAACAGTACTGTACCCCAGTGTTATACAGTGACACACCCGTCCCCACCAGTATTGTACACCAGTGACATGCAGTGACAGACCCCTCCCCAACAGTACTGTACCCCAATGTTATATAGTGACAGACCTATCACCACCAGTACTGTGCCCCAGTGTTATACAGTGACAGACTCGTCCCCACCAGTACTGTACCGCCAGATATAAAGTGACAGACCTGTCAACACCAGTACTATAACCCAGTGTTATAAAGTGACCGATCATTCCCCACCAGAACTGTACAACAGTGTTACACATGGACAGACCTGTCCCCACAAGTACTGTACCCGTGTTATACAGTGACAGATCTGTCCCCACCAGTACTGTAGCCCTGTGTTATACAGTGACAGACCCGTACCAACCAGTACTGTACCCCAGTGTTATACAGTGACGGACCTGTCCCCACCAGTACTGTACCCCAGTGTTTTAAAGTGACAGATCTTTCTCCACCAGTACTGTTCCCCAGTGTTATGCACGGACAGCCCTGTCCCCACCAGTACTGTACCCCAATGATATAGAGTAACTGACTCGTCCCCACCAGTAATGTACCGCAGTGTTATAAACTGACATACCCGTACCCACCAGTACTGTACCCCTGCGTTAAACAGTGACAGAACCATCCCCACCAGTACTGTATCCCATTGTTATACAGTGACAGACTGCCCACATCTGTACTGTATCGCCTTGTTTTACTGTTGCAGACCTGTCCCCACCAGTACTGTACCCCAATGTTATACAGTGACAGACCAGTCCGCATCAGTACTGCACCCCAGTGTTATACAGTGACAGACCTATCCCCACCAGTACTGTACCCCAGTATAATACAGTGACAGATGTGTCCCCACCAGTACTGTACCGCAGTGTTATACACTGACAGACCTGAATCCACCAGTACTGTTTCCCAGTGTTATACAGTGACAGACTGCCCACTCCTGTACTGTATCGCCTTGTTTTACAGTGACAGACCTGTCCCCATCAGTACCGTACCACAGTGATATGCAGTGACAGGACCGTCTCCACCAGTACTGTACCCCAATGTTATATAGTGACAGACCTATCCCCACCAGTACTGTACCCCAGTGTTATACAGTGACAGACCTGTCCCCACCAGTACTGTACCCCAGTGTTATACCGTGACAGACCTGTCCCCACCAGTACTGTACCCCAGTGTTATACAGTGACAGAACCGTCCCCACCACTACTGTACCCCAGGGTTATACAATGACGGATCCGTCCCCACCAGTACTGCAAACCCAGTGTTATACAATTACAAACCCGTCCCCACCAATACTGTACCCCAGTGATATGCAGTGATAGACACGTCCCCACCAGAACTGTACCCCAATATTATATAGTGACAGACCTGTCCCCACCAGTACTGTACCCCAGTGTTATACAGTGACAGACCTATCCCCAACAGTACTGTTCCCCAGTGTTATACAGTGATAGACCTGTCCCCACCAGTACTGTACCCCAGTGTTATACAGTGACAGAACCGTCTCCACCAGTACTGTACCCCAGTGTTATACAGTGACAGACCCGTCCCCACCAGTTCTGTACCCCAGTGTTATACAGTGACAGATCTGTCACCACCAGTACCGTATCCCAGGGTTATACAGTGTCAGAACTGTCCCCACCAGTACTGTACCCCAGTGTTATACAGGGACAGACCCGTCCCCACCAGTACTGTACCCCAATGTTATATAGTGACAGACCTATCCCCAACAGTACTGTACCCCAGTGTTATACAGTGACACACCCGTCCCCACCAGTATTGTACACCAGTGACATGCAGTGACAGACCCCTCCCCAACAGTACTGTACCCCAATGTTATATAGTGACAGACCTATCACCACCAGTACTATGCCCCAGTGTTATACAGTGACAGACTCGTCCCTACCAGTACTGTACCGCCAGATATAAAGTGACAGACCTGTCAACACCAGTACTATAACCCAGTGTTATAAAGTGACCGATCATTCCCCACCAGAACTGTACCACAGTGTTACACATGGACAGACCTGTCCCCACAAGTACCGTACCCGTGTTATACAGTGACAGATCTGTCCCCACCAGTACTGTAGCCCTGTGTTATACAGTGACAGACCCGTACCAACCAGTACTGTACCCCAGTGTTATACAGTGACGGACCTGTCCCCACCAGTACTGTACCCCAGTGTTTTAAAGTGACAGATCTTTCTCCACCAGTAATGTTCCCCAGTGTTATGCACGGACAGCCCTGTCCCCACCCGTACTGTACCCCAATGTTATAGAGTAACTGACTCGTCCCCACCAGTAATGTACCCCAGTGTTATAAACTGACATACCCGTACCCACCAGTACTGTACCCCTGCGTTAAACAGTGACAGAACCATCCCCACCAGTACTGTATCCCATTGTTATACAGTGACAGACTGCCCACATCTGTACTGTATCGCCTTGTTTTACTGTTGCAGACCTGTCCCCACCAGTACTGTACCCCAATGTTATACAGTGACAGACCAGTCCGCATCAGTACTGCACCCCAGTGTTATACAGTGACAGACCTATCCCCACCAGTACTGTACCCCAGTATAATACAGTGACAGACGTGTCCCCACCAGTACTGTACCCCAGTGTTATACACTGACAGACCTGAATCCACCAGTACTGTTTCCCAGTGTTATACAGTGACAGACTGCCCACTCCTGTACTGTATCGCCTTGTTTTACAGTGACAGACCTGTCCCCATCAGTACTGTACCACAGTGATATGCAGTGACAGGACCGTCCCCACCAGTACTGTACCCCAATGTTATATAGTGACAGACCTATCCCCACCAGTACTGTACCCCAGTGTTATACAGTGACAGACCTGTCCCCACCAGTACTGTACCCCAGTGTTATACAGTGACAGACCTGTCCCCACTAGTACTGTACCCCAGTGTTATACAGTGACAGAACCGTCCCCACCACTACTGTACCCCAGGGTTATACAATGACGGATCCGTCCCCACCAGTACTGCAAACCCAGTGTTATACAATTACAAACCCGTCCCCACCAATACTGTACCCCAGTGATATGCAGTGATAGACACGTCCCCACCAGTACTGTACCCCAATGTTATATAGTGACAGACCTGTCCCCACCAGTACTGTACCCCAGTGTTATACAGTGACAGACCTATCCCCAACAGTACTGTTCCCCAGTGTTATACAGTGATAGACCTGTCCCCACCAGTACTGTACCCCAGTGTTATACAGTGACAGAACCGTCTCCACCAGTACTGTACCCCAGTGTTATACAGTGACTGACCCGTCCCCACCAGTTCTGTACCCCAGTGTTATACAGTGACAGACCTGTCACCACCAGTACCGTATCCCAGGGTTATACAGTGTCAGAACTGTCCCCACCAGTACTGTACCCCAGTGTTATACAGGGACAGACCCGTCCCCACCAGTACTGTACCCCAATGTTATATAGTGACAGACCTATCCCCAACAGTACTGTACCCCAGTGTTATACAGTGACACACCCGTCCCCACCAGTATTGTACACCAGTGACATGCAGTGACAGACCCCTCCCCACCAGTACTGTACCCCAATGTTATATAGTGACAGACCTATCCCCACCAGTACTGTGCCCCAGTGTTATACAGTGACAGACTCGTCCCCACCAGTACTGTACCGCCAGATATACAGTGACAGACCTGTCAACACCAGTACTATAACCCAGTGTTATAAAGTGACCGATCATTCCCCACCAGAACTGTACCACAGTGTTACACATGGACAGACCTGTCCCCACAAGTACTGTACCCGTGTTATACAGTGACAGATCTGTCCCCACCAGTACTGTAGCCCTGTGTTATACAGTGACAGACCCGTACCAACCAGTACTGTACGCCAGTGTTATACAGTGACGGACCTGTCCCCACCAGTACTGTACCCCAGTGTTTTAAAGTGACAGATCTTTCTCCACCAGTACTGTTCCCCAGTGTTATGCACGGACAGCCCTGTCCCCACCAGTACTGTACCCCAATGATATAGAGTAACTGACTCGTCCCCACCAGTAATGTACCCCAGTGTTATAAACTGACATACCCGTACCCACCAGTACTGTACCCCTGCGTTAAACAGTGACAGAACCATCCCCACCAGTACTGTATCCCATTGTTATACAGTGACAGACTGCCCACATCTGTACTGTATCGCCTTGTTTTACTGTTGCAGACCTGTCCCCACCAGTACTGTACCCCAATGTTATACAGTGACAGACCAGTCCGCATCAGTACTGCACCCCAGTGTTATACAGTGACAGACCTATCCCCACCAGTACTGTACCCCAGTATAATACAGTGACAGATGTGTCCCCACCAGTACTGTACCGCAGTGTTATACACTGACAGACCTGAATCCACCAGTACTGTTTCCCAGTGTTATACAGTGACAGACTGCCCACTCCTGTACTGTATCGCCTTGTTTTACAGTGACAGACCTGTCCCCATCAGTACCGTACCACAGTGATATGCAGTGACAGGACCGTCCCCACCAGTACTGTACCCCAATGTTATATAGTGACAGACCTATCCCCACCAGTACTGTACCCCAGTGTTATACAGTGACAGACCTGTCCCCACCAGTACTGTACCCCAGTGTTATACCGTGACAGACCTGTCCCCACCAGTACTGTACCCCAGTGTTATACAGTGACAGAACCGTCCCCACCACTACTGTACCCCAGGGTTATACAATGACGGATCCGTCCCCACCAGTACTGCAAACCCAGTGTTATACAATTACAAACCCGTCCCCACCAGTACTGTACCCCAGTGATATGTAGTGATAGACACGTCCCCACCAGAACTGTACCCCAATATTATATAGTGACAGACCTGTCCCCACCAGTACTGTACCCCAGTGTTATACAGTGACAGACCTATCCCCAACAGTACTGTTCCCCAGTGTTATACAGTGATAGACCTGTCCCCACCAGTACTGTACCCCAGTGTTATACAGTGACAGAACCGTCTCCACCAGTACTGTACCCCAGTGTTATACAGTGACAGACCCGTCCCCACCAGTTCTGTACCCCAGTGTTATACAGTGACAGACCTGTCACCACCAGTACCGTATCCCAGGGTTATACAGTGTCAGAACTGTCCCCACCAGTACTGTACCCCAGTGCTATACAGGGACAGACCCGTCCCCACCAGTACTGTACCCCAATGTTATATAGTGACAGACCTATCCCCAACAGTACTGTACCCCAGTGTTATACAGTGACACACCCGTCCCCACCAGTATTGTACACCAGTGACATGCAGTGACAGACCCCTCCCCACCAGTACTGTACCCCAATGTTATATAGTGACAGACCTATCCCCACCAGTACTGTGCCCCAGTGTTATACAGTGACAGACTCGTCCCCACCAGTACTGTACCGCCAGATATACAGTGACAGACCTGTCAACACCAGTACTATAACCCAGTGTTATAAAGTGACCGATCATTCCCCACCAGAACTGTACCACAGTGTTACACATGGACAGACCTGTCCCCACAAGTACTGTACCCGTGTTATACAGTGACAGATCTGTCCCCACCAGTACTGTAGCCCTGTGTTATACAGTGACAGACCCGTACCAACCAGTACTGCACCCCAGTGTTATACAGTGACAGACCTGTCACCACCAGTACTGTACCCCAGTGTTTTAAAGTGACAGATCTTTCTCCACCAGTACTGTTCCCCAGTGTTATGCACAGACAGCCCTGTCCCCACCAGTACTGTACCCCAATGTTATAGAGTAACTGACTCGTCCCCACCAGTAATGTACCCCAGTGTTATAAACTGACATACCCGTACCCACCAGTACTGTACCCCTGCGTTAAACAGTGACAGAACCATCCCCACCAGTACTGTATCCCATTGTTATACAGTGACAGACTGCCCACATCTGTACTGTATCGCCTTGTTTTACTGTTGCAGACCTGTCCCCACCAGTACTGTACCCCAATGTTATACAGTGACAGACCAGTCCGCATCAGTACTGCACCCCATTGTTATACAGTGACAGACCTATCCCCACCAGTACTGTACCCCAGTATTATACAGTGACAGACCTGTCCCCACCAGTACTGTACCCCAGTGTTATACACTGACAGACCTGAATCCACCAGTACTGTACCCCAGTGTTATACAGTGACAGACTGCCCACTCCTGTACTGTATCGCCTTGTTTTACAGTGACAGACCTGTCCCCATCAGTACCGTACCACAGTGATATGCAGTGACAGGACCGTCCCCACCAGTACTGTACCCCAATGTTATATAGTGACAGACCTATCCCCACCAGTACTGTACCCCAGTGTTATACATTGACAGACCTGTCCCCACCAGTACTGTACCCCAGTGTTATACAGTGACAGTCATGTCCCCACCAGTACTGTACCCCAATGTTATATAGTGACCGACCTATCCCCACCAGTACTGTGCCCCAGTGTTATACAGTGACAGAACGGTCCCCACCAGTACTGTACCCCAGTGTTATACAATGACGGATCCGTCCCCACCAGTACTGCAAACCCAGTGTTATACAATGACAGACCTATCCCCACCAGTACTGTACCCCAGTGTTATACAGTGACAAACCCGTCCCCACCAGTACTGTACCCCAGTGATATGCAGTGACAGACCCGTCCACACCAGTACTGTACCCCAATGATATATAGTGACAGACCTGTCCCCACCAGTACTGTACCCCAGTGTTATACAGTGACAGACCTATCCCCACCAGTACTGTGCCCCAGTGTTATACAGTGATAGACCTGTCCCCACTAGTACTGTACCCCAGTGTTATACAGTGACAGAACAGTCTCCACCAGTACTGTACCCCAGTGTTATACAGTGACGGATCCGTCCCCACCAGTACTGCAAACCCAGTGTTATACAATGACAGACCTGTCCCCACCAGTACTGTACCCCAGTGTTATACAGTGACAGACCCGTCCCCACCAGTACTGTACCCCAGTGATATGCAGTCATAGTCCCATCCCCACCAGTACTGTACCCCAATGTTATACAGTGACAGACCTGGACTCACCAGTACTGTACCCCAGTGTTATACAGTGACAGACCTGTCCCCACCAGTACTGTACCCAAGTGTTATACAGTGACAGACCCGTCCCCACCAGTACTGTACCGCCAGATAAAAAGTGACAGACCCGTCCCCACCAGTACTGTAGCCCAGAGTTATACAGTGACAGACCTGTCCCCACCAGTACTGTACCCAAGTGTTATAAAGAGACAGACCCGTCCCCACCAGTACTGAATTCCTGTGTTAGACAGTGACCGACCTGACTCCACCAGTACTGTACCCCAGTGATATACAGTGACAGACACGTCCCCACCTGTACTGTACCCAAGTGTTATACAGTGACAGACTTGTCCCCCCCAGTACTGTACCCCAGTGTTACACAGTGACTGACCTGTCCCTACCAGTACTGTACCCCAGTGATATATATAGTGTCAGACCTGACCCAAACAGTACTGTACCCCAGTATTTTGCATTGACAGACCTGACCCCAACAGTACAGTACCCCAGTGTTTTGCAGAGACAGACCTTTCCCCACCAGTCCTGTACCCCAGTGTTATACATTGACAGAACTATCCCCACCAGTACTGTACCCCAGAGTTATACAGTGATAGACCTATCCCCACCAGTTCTGTACCCCAGTGTTATACAGTGACAGAGCCGTCCCCACCAGTATTGTATCGCCAATATAAAGTGACAGACCTGTCAACACCAGTACTATAACCCAGTGTTATACAGTGACCGATCATTCCCCACCAGAACTGTACCCCAGTGTTACACACGGACAGAACCGTCCCCACTAGTACTGTACCCCAGTGTTATACAGTGACAGATCAGTCCCCACCAGTACTGTAGCCCTGTGTTATACAGTGACAGACCCGTCCCCACCAGTACTGTACCCCAGTGTTATACACTGACAGACCTGTCCCCACCAGTACTGTACCCCAGTGTTATACACTGACAGACCTGAATCCACCAGTACTGTTTCCCAGTGTTATACAGTGACAGACTGCCCACTCCTGTACTGTATCGCCTTGTTTTAGAGTGACAGACCTGTCCCCACCAGTACCGTACCACAGTGATATGCAGTGACAGGACCGTCCCCACCAGTACTGTACCCCAATGTTATATAGTGACAGACCTATCCCCACCAGTACTGTGCCCCAGTGTTATACAGTGACAGACCTGTCCCCACCAGTACTGTACCCCAATGTTATATAGTGACAGACCTATCCCCAGCAGTACTGTGCCCCAGTGCTATACCGTGACAGACCTGTCCCCACCAGTACTGTAACCCAGTGTTATACAGTGACAGAACCGTCCCCACCACTACTGTACCCCAGGGTTATACAATGACGGATCCGTCCCCACCAGTACTGCAAACCCAGTGTTATACAATTACAAACCCGTCCCCACCAGTACTGTACCCCAGTGAAATGCAGTGATCGACACGTCCCCACCAGTACTGTACCCCAATGTTATATAGTGACAGACCTGTCCCCACCAGTACTGTACCCCAGTGTTATACAGTGACAGACCTATCCCCAACAGTACTGTTCCCCAGTGTTATACTGTGATAGACCTGTCCCCACCAGTACTGTACCCCAGTGTTATACAGTGACAGAACCGTCTCCACCAGTACTGTACCCCAGTGTTATACAGTGACGGATCCGTCCCCACCAGTACTGCAAACCCATTGTTATACAATGACAGACCTATCCCCAGCAGTACTGTACCCCAGTGTTATACAGTGACAGACCCGTCCCCACCAGTACTGTACCCCAGTGATATGCAGTGATAGTCCCATCCCCACCAGTACTGTACCCCAATGTTATATAGTGACAGACCTGGACTCACCAGTACTGTACCCCAGTGTTATACAGTGACAGACCTGTCCCCACCAGTACTGTACCCAAGTGTTATACAGTGACAGACCGGTCCCCACCAGTACTGAATTCCAGTGTTAGACAGTGACCGGCCTGACTCCACCAGTACTGTACCCCAGTGTTATACAGTGACAGACCCGTCCCCCCCAGTACTGTACCCCAGTGTTACACAGTGACTGACCTGTCCCTACCAGTACTGTACCCCAGTGATATATAGTGTCAGACCTGACCCAAACAGTACTGTACCCCAGTATTTTGCATTGACAGACCTTTCCCCACCAGTCCTGTACCCCAGTGTTATACATTGACAGTCCTATCCCCACCAGTACTGTACCCCAGTGTTATACAGTGACAGATCTATCCCCACCAGTACTGTACCCCAGTGTTATACAGTGATAGACCTATCCCCACCAGTACTGTACCCCAGTGTTATACAGTGACAGACCCGTCCCCACCAGTATTGTATCGCCAGATATAAAGTGACAGACCTGTCAACACCAGTACTATAACCCAGTGTTATACTGTGACCGATCATTCCCCACCAGAACTGTACCCCAGTGTTACACACGGAAAGACCTGTCCCCACTAGTACTGTACCCCAGTGTTATACAGTGACAGATCTGTCCCCACCAGTACTGTAGCCCTGTGTTATACAGTAACAGACCCGTACCAACCAGTACTGTACCCCAGTGTTATACAGTGACAGATTTGTCCCAACCAGTACTGTACCCCAGAGTTATGCAGTGACAGACCCGTACCAACCAGTACTGTACCCCAGTGTTATACGGTGGCAGATCTGTCTCCACCAGTACCGTAGCCCACTGTTAGACAGTTACAGACCAATGCCCACCTGTACTGTACCCCAGAGTTATACAGTGACAGACCTATCCCCACCAGTACTGTGCCCCAGTGTTTTACAGTGACAGAACCGTCCCCACCAGTACTGTACCGCCAGATATAAAGTGGCAGACCTGTCAACACCAGTACTATAACCCAGTGTTATACCGTGACCGATCATTCCCCACCAGAACTGTACCACAGTGTTACACATGGACAGACCTGTCCCCACCAGCACTGTACCCCAGTGTTATACAGTGACAGATCTGTCCCCACCAGTACTGTAGCCCTGTGCTATACAGTGACAGACCCGTACCAACCAGTACTGTACCCCAGTGTTATACTTTGACAGACCTGTCCCCACCCGTACTGTACCCTAGTGTTATACAGTGACAGACCTGTCCCCACCAGTACTGTACCCCAGTGTTATACAGTGACAGACCTGTCCCCACCAGTACTGTACCCCAGTGTTATACAGTGACAGATCTTTCCCCACCAGTTCTGTTCCCCAGTGTTAAGCACGGACAGACCTGTCCCTACCAGTACTGTACCCCAATGTTATAAAGTAACTGACCCGTCCCCACCAGTAATGTAATCCAGTGTTATAAACTGACATACCCGTACCCACCAATACTGTACCCCTGCGTTATTCAGTGACAGAACCATCCCCATCAGTACTGTATCCCATTGTTGTACAGTGACAGACTGCCCACACCTGTACTGTACCCCAGTGTTATACAGTGACAGACCCGTCCCCACCAGTACTGTACCCAAGTGTTATAAAGTGACAGACACGTCCCCACCAGTACTGAATTCCAGTGTTATACAGTGACTGACCTGACTCCATCAGTACTGTTTCCCAGTGTTATACAGTGACAGACTGCCCACACCTGTACTGTATCACCTTGTTTTACTGTTGCAGACCTGTGCCCACCACTACTGTACCCCAGTGTTATACAGCGACAGACCTGTCCCCATCAGTACTGTACCCCAGTGTTATACAGTGGCAGACCTGTCCCCACCAGTACTGTACCCCAGTGTTATACAGCGACAGACCTGTCCCCATCAGTACTGTATCCCAGTGCTATACAGTGGCAGACCTGTCCCCACCAGTACTGTACCCCAGTGTTATACAGTGACAGACCAGTCCGCACCAGTACTGTACCCCAGTGTTATACAGTGACAGACCTGTCCCCACCAGTACTGTACCCCAGTGTTATAAAGTGACAGACCTATCCCCACCAGTACTGTACCCCAGTATTATACAGTGACAGACACGTCCCCACCTGTACTGAATTCCATTGTTATACGGTGACAAACCGGTCCCCACCAGTGCTGTACCCCATTGTTATAGAGTGACAGACCCGTCCCGATCAGTACTGTACGTCCTGTTATAAAGTGACAGACGTGTCCCCAACAGCACTATACCCCATTATTATACAGTGACCGACCTGAATCCACCAGTACTGCACCCCAGTGTTATAAAGTGACAGACCTGTCCCTACCAGTACTGCACCCCAGTGTTATGCAGTGACAGACCTGTCCCCACCAGTACTGTACCCCAGTGTTATACATTGACAGACCTGTCCCCACCAGTACTGTACCCCAGTGTTATACAGTGATAGACCTGTCCCCACCAGGGCTGTACCCCAGTGTTATAAAGTGACAGACCCATCCCCTCCAGTACTATGACCCAGTGCTATACAGTGATAGATACGTCCCCACCAGTACTGTACCCCATTATTATACAGTGACCGACCTGAATCCACCAGTACTGCACCCCAGTGTTATAAAGTGACAGACCTGTCCCTACCAGTACTGCACCCCAGTGTTATGCAGTGACAGACCTGTCCCCAACATTACTGTAACCCAGTGTTATACAGTGACAGACCTATCCCCACCAGTACTGTATCGCCAGATATAAAGTGACAGACCTGTCAACACCAGTACTATAACACAGTGTTATACAGTGACAGATCATTCCCCACCAGAACTGTACCCCAGTGTTCCACACGGACAGACCTGTCCCCACCAGTACTGTACCCCAGTGTTATACAGTGACAGATCTGTCCCCACCAGTACTGTAGCCCTGTGTTATACAGTGATAGACCCGTACTAACCAGTACTGTACCCCAGTGTTATACAGTGACAGATCTGTCCCCACCAGTACTGTACCCCAGAGTTATGCAGTGACAGACCCGTACCAACCAGTACTGTACCCCAGTGTTATACAGTGACAGATCTGTCTCCACCAGTACTGTAGCCCACTGTTATACAGTGACAGACCAATGCCCACCAGTAGTGTACCAAAGTGTTATACAGTGACAGACCCGTCTCCACCAGTACTGTAGCCCAGAGTTATTCAGTGACAGACCTGTCCCCACCAGTACTGTACCCCAGTGTTATACAGTGACAGACCCGTTCTCACTAGTACTGAATTCCAGTGTTATACAGTGACCGACCTGACTCCACCAGTACTGTACCCCAGTGTTATACAGTGAAAGATTAGTCCACACCTGTACTGTTTCACAGAGTTATACAGTGACAGACTTGAGCCCCCCAGTACTGTACCCCAGTGTTACACTGTGACAGATCTGTCCCTACCAGTACTGCATCCCAGTGTTATGCAGTGACAGACCTGTCCCCAACATTACTGTACCCCAGTGTTACACAGTGACAGACCTGACCCAACCAGTACTGTACCCCTCTGTTATACACTGATAGACCTGTCCCCAACAGTACTTTACCCCAGTGTTATACAATGATTAGAACTGTTCCCACCAGAACTGTACCCCATTGTTATACAGTGACAGACCTGTCCCGACCAGTACTGTACCCGAGTGTTTTGCAGTGACAGACCTGTCCCCACCAGTACTGTACCCCAGTGTTATACAATGGCAGACTTATCCGCACAAATACTGTACCCCAGGATTATACAGTGACTGACCTGTCCCCTTCAAGTATTGAACACCAGAGCTATACAGTGAAAGACCTCTACGCAACTGTACTGCACGCCAGTGTTATAAAGTGATAGACACGTCACCACCAGTAGAGTACCCCACTGTTATACAGTAACAGACCTGTCCATAACAGTCCCCCCTTGCACTATACCGCAGTGTTATACACTGACAGACCCGTCCCCACCAGTACTGTACCCCAGTGTTATACAGCGACAGACCTGTCCCCACCAGTACTGTATCATATTGTTATACAGTGACAGACCTGTCCCCACCAGTACTGTACCCCTGTGATATAAAGTGACAAATCTGTCCCCACCAGTACTGTACCCCAGTGTTTTGCAGTGACAGACCTGACCCCAACAGTACAGTACCCCAGTGTTTTGCGGAGACAGACCTTTCCCCACCAGTCCTGTACCCCAGTGTTATACAGTGACAGAACTTTCCCCACCAGTACTGTTCCCCAATGTTATACAATCACAGATCCATCCGCACAAATACTGCACCCCAGTGTTAGGCAGTTACAGACCTGTCCACAACAGTACTGTACCCCAGTGTTATACAGTGACAAAGCTGACCACACCAGTACTGTACCCCAGTGTTTTACAGTGACAGACCTGATCCCACCAGCACTGTACCCCAGTGTTATACAGTGACAGACCTTTCCCCAGCAGTACTGTGCCCCAGTGTTATACAGTGACAGACCTGTCCCCACCAGTACTGTACCCCAGTGTTATACAGTGAATAGAACTGTTCCCACCAGTACTGTACCCCATTGTTATACAGTGACAGACCTGTCCTGACCACTACTGTACCCGAGTGTTTTGCAGTGACAGACCTGTCCCCACCAGTACTGTACCCCAGTGTTATACAATGACAGACCTATCCGCACAAATACTGTACCCCAGGATTATACATTGACTGACCTGTCCCCTTCAAGTATTGAACACCAGAGCTATAAAGTGAAAGACCTCTACGCAACTGTACTGCACGCCAGTGTTATAAAGTGATAGACATGTCCCCACCAGTACTGTACCCCAGTGTTATACAGTGACAGACCTGTCACCACCAGTACCGTACCCCAGTGTTATACAGTGACAGACCTGTCACCACCAGTACTGTACCCCAGGGTTATACAGTGACAGAACTGTCCCCACCAGTACTGTACCCCAGTGTTATACAATGACAGACCTATCCGCACAAATACTGTACCCCAGGATTATACAGTGACTGACCTGTCCCCTTCAAGTATTGAACACCAGAGCTATAAAGTGAAAGACCTCTACGCAACTGTACTGCACGCCAGTGCTATAAAGTGATAGACACGTCCCCACCAGTAGAGTACCCCACTGTTATACAGTAACAGACCTGTCTAGAGCAGTCCCCCCCTTGCACTATACCGCAGTGTTATACACTGACAGACCCGTCCCCACCAGTACTGTATCCCAGTGTTATACAGTGACAGACCTGTCCCCACCAGTACTGTGCCCCAGGGATATACAGTGACAGAACTGTCCCCACCAGTACTGTACCCCAGTGTAATACAGTGACAGAACTGTCCCCACCAGTACTGTGCTCCAGGGATATACAGTGACAGAAATGTCCCCACCAGTACTGTACCCCAGTGTTATACAGTGACAGACCTGTCACCACCAGTACCGTACCCCAGTGTTATACAGTGACAGACCTGTCACCACCAGTACTGTACCCCAGGGTTATACAGTGACAGAACTGTCCCCACCATTACTGTACCCTAGTGTGATACAGTGACAGACCCGTCCCCAACAGTACTGTACCCCAATGTTATATAGTGACAGAACTATCACCACGAGTACTGTACCGCAGTGTTATACAGTGACACACCCGTCCCCACCAGTATTGTACACCAGTGACATGCAGTGACAGACCCCTCCCCACCAGTACTGTACCCCAATGTTATATAGTGACAGACCCGTCCCCACCAGTACTGTATCGCCAGATATAAAGTGACAGACCTGTCAACACCAGTACTATAACCCAGTGTTATACAGTGACAGATCTGTCCCCACCAGTACTGTACCCCAGAGTTATGCAGTGACATACCCGTACCAACCAGTACTGTACCCTGGTGTTATACAGTGACTGATCTGTCTCCACCAGTACTGTAGCTCACTGTTATACCGTGACAGACCAATGCCCACCAGTAGTGTACCACAGTGTTATACAGTGACAGACCTGTCTCCACAGTACTGTAGCCCAGAGTTATGCAGTGACAGACCTGTCCCCACCAGTACTGTACCCAAGTGTTATAAAGTGACAGACCCGTCCCCACCAGTACTGAATTCCAGTGTTATACAGTGACAGACCTGATCCCACCATTACTGTACCCCAGTTTTATACAGTGACAGACCTGTTCCCACCAGTACTTTACCCCAGTGTTATACAGTGATTAGAACTGTCCCCACCAGTACTGTACCCTAGTGTTATACAGTGAAAGACCTGTCCCAATCATTACTGTACCGCAGTGTTATACAGTGACAGACCAATCCCCACCAGCACTGTATCCCAGTGTTATACAGTGACAGACCTGTCCCGACCACGAATGTACCCGAGTGTTTTGCAGTGACAGACCTGTCCCCACCAGTACTGTACCCCAGTGTTATACAATGACAGACATATCCGCACAAATACTGTACCCCAGGATTATACAGTGACTGACCTGTCCCCTTCAAGTATTGAACACCAGAGCTATACAGTGAAAGATCTCTACGCAACTGTACTGCACGCCAGGGTTATAAAGTGATAGACACGTCCCCTCCAGTAGAGTACCCCACTGTTATACAGTAACAGACCTGTCCAGAGCAGTCCCCCCTTGCACTATACCGCAGTGTTATAGACTGACAGACCCGTCCCCACCAGTACTGTATCCCAGTGTTATACAGTGACAGACCTGTCCCCACCAGTACTGTGCCCCAGGGATATACAGTGACAGAAATGTCCCCACCAGTACTGTACCCCAGTGTTATACAGTGACAGAACTGTCCACACCAGTAATGTGCCCCAGGGATATACAGTGACATAAATGTCCCCACCAGTACTGTACCCCAGTGTTATACAGTGACAGACCTGTCACCACCAGTACCGTACCCCAGTGTTATACAGTGACAGACCTGTCACCACCAGTACCGTACCCCAGTGTTATACAGTGACAGAACTGTCCCCAAAAGTACTGTACCCTAGTGTTATACAGTGACAGACCCGTCCCCACCAGCACTGTACCCCAATGTTATATAGTGACAGACCTATCACCACGAGTACTGTACCGCAGTGTTATACAGTGACACACCCGTCCCCACCAGTATTGAACACCAGTGACATGCAGTGACAGACCCCTCCCCACCAGTACTGTACCCCAATGTTATATAGTGACAGACCTATCCCCACCAGTACTGTACCCCAGTGTTATACAGTGACAGACCTATCCCCACCAGTACTGTACCCCAGTGTTATACAGTGACAGACCCGTCCCCACCAGTACTGTATCGCCAGATATAAAGTGACAGACCTGTCAACACCAGTACTATAACCCAGTGTTATACAGTGACAGATCTGTCCCCACCAGTACTGTACCCCAGAGTTATGCAGTGACATACCCGTATAAACCAGTACTGTACCCCAGTGTTATACAGTGACAGATCTGTCTCCACCAGTACTGTAGCCCACTGTTATACAGTGACAGACCAATACCCACCAGTAGTGTACCACAGTGTTATACAGTGACAGACCTGTCTCCACAGTACTGTAGCCCAGAGTTATGCAGTGACAGACCTGTCCCCACCAGTACTGTCCCCAAGTGTTATAAAGTGACAGACCCGTCCCCACCAGTACTGAATTCCAGTGTTATACAGTGACCGACCTGACTCCACCAGTACTGTACCCCAGTGTTATACAGTGACACACCCGACCACAGTTTCACAGAGTTATACAGTGACAGACTTGTCCCCCCCAGTACTGTACCCCAGTGTTACACAGTGACAGACCTGTCCCTACCAGTACTGCACCCCAGTGTTATGCAGTGACAGACCTGTCCCCAACATTACTGTATCCCAGTGTTACACAGTGACAGACCTGTCCCAACCAGTACTGTACCCCTGTGTTATACACTGATAGACCTGTCGCCACCAGTACTGTACCCCAGTGATATAAAGTGACAAATCTGTCCCCACCAGTCCTGTACCCCAGTGTTTTGCAGTGACAGACCTGACCCCAACAGTACAGTACCCCAGTGTTTTGCAGAGACAGACCTTTCCCCACCAGTCCTGTACCCCAGTGTTATACAGTGACAGACCTTTCCCCACCAGTACTGTTCCCCAATGTTATACAATCACAGACCTATCTGCACAAATACTGCACCCCAGTGTTACGCAGTGACAGACCCGTCCCCAACAGTACTGTACCCCAGTGTTATACAGTGACAAAGCTGACCACACCAGTATTGTACCCCAGTGTTGTACAGTGACGGACCTGATCCCACCAGTACTGTACCCCAGTGTTATACAGTGACAGACCTGTCCCACCTGTACTGTACCCCAGTGTTATACAGTGAAACAGCTGTCCCCACCAGTACTGTGCCCCAGTGTTATACAGTGACAGACCTGTCCCCACCAGTACTTTACCCCAGTGTTATACAGTGATTAGAACAGTTCCCACCAGTACTGTACCCCAGTGTTATACAGTGAAAGACCTGTCCCAATCATTACTGTACCCCAGTGTTATACAGTGACAGACCAATCCCCACCAGCACTGTATCCCAGTGTTATACAGTGACAGACCTGTCCCGACCACTACTGTACCCGAGTGTTTTGCAGTGACAGACCTGTCCCCACCAGGACTGTACCCCAGTGTTATACAATGACAGACCTATCCGCACAAATACTGTACCCCAGGATTATACAGTGACTGACCTGTCCCCTTCAAGTATTGAACAGCAGAGCTATACAGTGAAAGACCTCTACGCAACTGTACTGCACGCCAGTGTTATAAAGTGAGAGACACGTCCCCACCAGTAGAGTACCCCACTGTTATACAGTAACAGACCTGTCCAGAGCAGTCCCCCCTTGCACTATACCGCAGTGTTATAGACTGACAGACCCGTCCCCACCAGTACTGTATCCCAGTGTTATACAGTGACAGACCTGTCCCCACCAGTACTGTGCCCCAAAAATATACAGTGACAGAAATGTCCCCACCAGTACTGTAGCCCAGTGTTATACAGTGACAGATCTGTCCCCACCAGTACTGTGCCCCAGGGATATACAGTGACAGAAATGTCCCCACCAGTACCGTACCCCAGTGTTATACAGTGACAGACCATTCGCCACCAGTACCATACCCCAGTGTTATACAGTGACAGACCTGTCACCACCAGTACCGTACCCCAGGGTTATACAGTGACAGAACTGTCCCCACCAGTACTGTACCCTAGTGTTGTACAGTGACAGACCCGTCCCCACCAGTACTGTACCCCAATGTTATATAGTGACAGACCTATCACCACGAGTACTGTACCGCAGTGTTATACAGTGACACACCCGTCCCCACCAGTATTGTACACCAGTGACATGCAGTTACAGACCCCTCCCCACCAGTACTGTACCCCAATGTTATATAGTGACAGACCTATCCCCACCAGTACTGTACCCCAGTGTTATACAGTGACAGACCTATCCCCACCAGTACTGTACCGCTAGATATAAAGTGACAGACCTGTCAACACCAGTACTATAACCCAGTGTTATACAGTGACCGATCATTCCCCACCAGAACTGTACCACAGTGTTACACATGGACAGACCTGTCCCCACCAGCAATGTACCCCAGTGTTATACAGTGACAGATCTGTCCCCACCAGTACTGTAGCCCTGTGTTATACAGTGACAGACCCGTTCCAACCAGTACTGTACCCCAGTGTTATACATTGACAGACCTGTCCCCACCCGTACTGCACCCTAGTGATATACAGTGACAGACTTGTCCCCACCAGTACTGTACCCCAATGTTATAAAGTAACTGACCCGTCCCCACCAGTAATGTACCCCAGTGTTATAAACTGACGTACCCGTACCCACCAGTACTGTACCCCAGTGTTATACAGTGATAGACCTGTCCCCACCAGTACTTTACCCCAGTGTTATACAGTGATTAGAACTTTTCCCACCAGTACTTTACCCCAGTGTTATACAGTGATTAGAACTTTTCCCACCAGTACTGTACCCCAGTGTTATACAGTGAAAGACCTGTCCCCACCAGTACTGTACCCCAGTGTTATACAGTGACAGACCTGTCCCAATCATTACTGTACCCCAGTGTTATACAGTGACAGACCAATCCCCACCAGCACTGTATCCCAGTGTTATACAGTGACAGACCTGTCCCGACCACTACTGTACCCGAGTGTTTTGCAGTGACAGACCTGTCCCCACCAGTACTGTACACCAGTGTTATACAATGACAGACATATCCGCACAAATACTGTACCCCAGGATTATACAGTGACTGACCTGTCCCCTTCAAGTATTGAACACCAGAGCTATACAGTGAAAGATCTCTACGCAACTGTACTGCACGCCAGGGTTATAAAGTGATAGACACGTCCCCTCCAGTAGAGTACCCCACTGTTATACAGTAACAGACCTGTCCAGAGCAGTCCCCCCTTGCACTATACCGCAGTGTTATACACTGACAGACCCGTCCCCACCAGTACTGTACCCCAGTGCTATACAGTGACAGACCTGTCACCACCAGTACTGTGCCCCAGGGATATACAGTGACAGAAATGTCCCCACCAGTACTGTACCCCAGTGTTATACAGTTACAGAACTGTCCACACCAGTACTGTGCTCCAGGGATATACAGTGACAGAAATGTCCCCACCAGTACTGTACCCCAGTGTTATACAGTGACAGACCCGTCCCCACCAGCACTGTACCCCAATGTTATATAGTGAGAGACCTATCACCACGAGTTCTGTACCGCAGTGTTATACAGTGACACACCCGTCCCCACCAGTATTGTACACCAGTGTCATGCAGTGACAGACCCCTCCCCACCAGTACTGTACCCCAATGTTATATAGTGACAGACCTATCCCCACCAGTACTGTACCCCAGTGTTATACAGTGACAGACCTATCCCCACCAGTACTGTATCGCCAGATATAAAGTGACAGACCTGTCAACACCAGTACTATAACCCACTGTTATACAGTGACAGATCTGTCTCCACCAGTACTGTAGCCCACTGTTATACAGTGACAGACCAATGCCCACCAGTAGTGTACCACAGTGTTATACAGTGACAGACCTGTCTCCACAGTACTGTAGCCCAGAGTTATGCAGTGACAGACCTGTCCCCACCAGTACTGTACCCAAGTGTTATAAAGTGACAGACCCGTCCCCACCAGTACTGAATTCCAGTGTTATACAGTGACCGACCTGACTCCACCAGTACTGTACCCCAGTGTTATACAGTGACACACCCGACCACAGTTTCACAGAGTTATACAGTGACAGACTTGTCCCCCCCAGTACTGTACCCCAGTGTTACACAGTGACAGACCTGTCCCTACCAGTACTGCACCCCAGTGTTATGCAGTGACAGACCTGTCCCCAACATTACTGTAACCCAGTGTTACACAGTGACAGACCTGTCCCAACCAGTACTGTACCCCTGTGTTATACACTGATAGACCTGTCCCCACCAGTACTGTACCCCAGTGATATAAAGTGACAAATCTGTCCCCACCAGTACTATACCCCAGTGTTTTGCAGTGACAGACCTGACCCCACCAGTACAGTACCCCAGTGTTTTGCAGAGACAGACCTTTCCCCACCAGTCCTGTACCCCAGTGTTATACAGTGACAGACCTATCCCCACCAGTACTGTACCGTCAGATATAAAGTGACAGACCTGTCAACACCAGTACTATAACCCAGTTTTATACAGTGACCGATCATTCCCCACCGGAACTGTACCACAGTGTTACACATGGACAGACCTGTCCCCACCAGTACTGTACCCCAGTGTTATACAGTGACAGACCCGTTCCAACAACTACTGTACCCCAGTGTTGTACATTGACAGACCTGTCCCCACCCGTACTGCACCCTAGTGTTATACAGTGACAGACCTGTCCCCACCAGTACTGTACCCAAGTGTTATACAGTGACAGATCTTTCCCCACCAGTTCTGTTCCCCAGTGTTATGCACGGACAGACCTGTCCCCACCAGTACTGTACCCCAATGTTATAAAGTAACTGACCCGTCCCCACCAGTAATGTACCCCAGTGTTATAAACTGACATACCCGTACCCACCAGTACTGTACCCCAGTGCTATACAGTGAAAGAGCTGTCCCCGCCAGTACTGTGCCCCAGTGTTATACAGTGACAGACCTGTCCCACAAGTACTGTACCCCAGTGTTATACAGTGAAAGACCTGTCCCAATCATTACTGTACCCCAGTGTTATACAGTGACAGACCAATCCCCACCAGCACTGTATCCCAGTGTTATACAGTGACAGACCTGTCCCGACCACTACTGTACCCGAGTGTTTTGCAGTGACAGACCTGTCCCCACCAGTACTGTACCCCAGTGTTATACAATGACAGACCTATCCGCACAAATACTGTACCCCAGGATTATACAGTGACTGACCTGTCCCCTTCATGTATTGAACACCAGAGCTATACAGTGAAAGACCTCTACGCAACTGTACTGCACGCCAGTGTTATAAAGTGATAGATACGTCCCCACCAGTAGAGTACCCCACTGTTATACAGTAACAGACCTGTCCAGGGCAGTCCCCCCTTGCACTATACCGCAGTGTTATACACTGACAGACCCGTCCCCACCAGTACTGTATCCCAGGGATATACAGTGACAGAAATGTCCCCACCAGTACTGTACCCCAGTGTTATACAGTGACAGAACTGTCCCCACCATTACTGTACCCCAGGGATATACAGTGACAGAAATGTCCCCACCAGTACTGTACCCCAGTGTTATACAGTGACAGACCTGTCACCACCAGTACCGTACCCCAGTGTTATACAGTGACAGACCTGTCACCAGCAGTACTGTACCCCAGGGTTATACAGTGACAGAACTGTCCCCACCAGTACTGTACCCTAGTGTTATACAGTGACAGACCCGTCCCCACCAGCACTGTAAACCAATGTTGTATAGTGACAGACCTATCACCACGAGTACTGTACCGCAGTGTTATACAGTGACACACCCGTCCCCACCAGTATTGTACACCAGTGACATGCAGTGACAGACCCCTCCCCACCAGTACTGTACCCCAAGGTTATATAGTGACAGACCTATCCCCACCAGTACTGTACTCCAGTGTTATACAGTGACAGACCTATCCCCACCAGTACTGTACCACCAGATATAAAGTGACAGACCTGGCAACACAAGTACTATAACCCAGTGTTATACAGTGACCAATCATTCCCCACCAGAACTGTACCACAGTGTTACACATGGACAGACCTGTCCCCACCAGTACTGTACCCCAGAGTTTTACAGTGACAGATCTGTCCCCACCAGTACTGTAGCCCTGTGTTATACAGTGACAGACCCGTTCCAACCAGTACTGTACCCCAGTGTTTTACATTGACTGACCTGTCCCCACCAGTTCTGTTCCCCAGTGTTATGCACGGACAGACCTGTCCCCACAAGTACTGTACCCCAATGTTATAAAGTAACTGACCCGTCCCCACCAGTAATGTAACCCAGTGTTATAAACTGACATACCCGTACCCACCAGAACTGTACCCCTGCGTTAAACAGTGACAGAACCATTCCCACCAGTACTGTATCCCATTGTTATACAGTGACAGACTGCCCACACCTGTACTGTATCGACTTGTTTTACTGTTGCAGACCTGTCCCCACCACTACTGTACGCAAGTGTTATACAGTGACAGACCTGTCCCCATCAGTACTGTACCCCAGTGTTATACAGTGACAGACCTGTCCCCATCAGTACTGTACCCCAGTGTTATACAGTGACAGACCTGTCCCCACCAGTACTGTACCCCAGTGTTATACAGTGACAGACCTGTCCCCACCAGTACTGTACCCCAGTGTTATACAGTGAAAGAGCTGTCCCCATCAGTACTGTACCCCAGTGTTATACAGTGAAAGAGCTGTCCCCACAAGTACTGTACCCCAGTGTTATACAGTGACAGACCCGTCCCCACCAGTACTGTACCCCAGTGTTATACAGTGATAGACCCATCCCCACCAGTACTGTACCCCAGTGTTATACAGTGACAGCCTGCCCACACCTGTACTGTATCGCCTTGTTTTACCGTGACAGACCTGTCCCCATCAGTACTGTACCCCAGTGATATGCAGTGACAGACCCGTCCCCACCAGTACCGTACCCCAGTGTTATACAGTGACAGACCTGTCACCACCAGTACCGTACCCCAAGGTTATACAGTGACAGAACTGTCCCCACCAGTACTGTACCCCAGTGTTATACAGTGACAGACCTGTCACCACCAGTACCGTACCCCAAGGTTATACAGTGACAGACCCGTCCCCACCAGTACTGTACCCCAATGTTATATAGTGACAGACCTATCACCACGAGTACTGTACCGCAGTGTTATACAGTGACACAACAGTCCCCACCAGTATTGTACACCAGTGACATGCAGTGACAGACCCCTCCCCACCAGTACTGTACCCCAATGTTATATACTGACAGACCTATCTCCACCAGTACTGTACCCCTGTGTTATACAGTGACAGACCCGTCCCCACCAGTACTGTACCGTCAGATATAAAGTGACAGACCTGTCAACACCAGTACTATAACCCAGTGTTATACAGTGACCGATCATTCCCCACCAGAACTGTACCACAGTGTTACACATGGACAGACCTGTCCCCACCAGTACTGTACCCCAGTGTTATACAGTGACAGACCCGTTCCAACAACTACTGTACCCCAGTGTTGTACATTGACAGACCTGTCCCCACCCGTACTGCACCCTAGCGTTATACAGTGACAGACCTGTCCCCACCAGTACTGTACCCCAGTGTTATACAGTGACAGATCTTTCCCCACCAGTTCTGTTCCCCAGTGTTATACACGTACAGACCTGTCCCCTCCAGTACTGTACCCCAATGTTATAAAGTAACTGACCCGTCCCCGCCAGTACTGTGCCCCAGTGTTATACAGTGACAGACCTGTCCCCACCAGTACTGTACCACAGTGTTATACAGTTATTAGACCTGTCCCCACCAGTACTGTACCCCAGTGTTATACAGTGAAAGACCTGTCCCAATCATTACTGTACCCCAGAGTTATACAGTGACAGACCAATCCCCACCAGTACTGTATCCCATTGTTATACAGTGACAGACTGCCCACACCTGTACTGTATCGACTTGTTTTACTGTTGCAGACCTGTCCCCACCACTACTGTACGCAAGTGTTATACAGTGACAGACCTTTCCCCATCAGTACTGTACCCCAGTGTTATACAGTGACAGACCTGTCCCCATCAGTACTGTACACCAGTGTTATACAGTGACAGACCTGTCCCCACCAGTACTGTACCCCAGTGTTATACAGTGACAGACCTGTCCCCACCAGTACTGTACCCCAGTGTTATACAGTGAAAGAGCTGTCCCCATCAGTACTGTACCCCAGTGTTATACAGTGAAAGAGCTGTCCCCACGAGTACTGTACCGCAGTGTTATACAGTGACACACCCGTCCCCACCAGTATTGTACACCAGTGACATGCAGTGACAGACCCCTCCCCACCAGTACTGTACCCCAAGGTTATATAGTGACAGACCTATCCCCACCAGTACTGTACTCCAGTGTTATACAGTGACAGACCTATCCCCACCAGTACTGTACCACCAGATATAAAGTGACAGACCTGGCAACACAAGTACTATAACCCAGTGTTATACAGTGACCAATCATTCCCCACCAGAACTGTACCACAGTGTTACACATGGACAGACCTGTCCCCACCAGTACTGTACCCCAGAGTTTTACAGTGACAGATCTGTCCCCACCAGTACTGTAGCCCTGTGTTATACAGTGACAGACCCGTTCCAACCAGTACTGTACCCCAGTGTTTTACATTGACTGACCTGTCCCCACCAGTTCTGTTCCCCAGTGTTATGCACGGACAGACCTGTCCCCACAAGTACTGTACCCCAATGTTATAAAGTAACTGACCCGTCCCCACCAGTAATGTAACCCAGTGTTATAAACTGACATACCCGTACCCACCAGAACTGTACCCCTGCGTTAAACAGTGACATAACCATTCCCACCAGTACTGTATCCCATTGTTATACAGTGACAGACTGCCCACACCTGTACTGTATCGACTTGTTTTACTGTTGCAGACCTGTCCCCACCACTACTGTACGCAAGTGTTATACAGTGACAGACCTGTCCCCATCAGTACTGTACCCCAGTGTTATACAGTGACAGACCTGTCCCCACCAGTACTGTACCCCAGTGTTATACAGTGACAGACCTGTCCCCACCAGTACTGTACCCCAGTGTTATACAGTGAAAGAGCTGTCCCCATCAGTACTGTACCCCAGTGTTATACAGTGAAAGAGCTGTCCCCACAAGTACTGTACCCCAGTGTTATACAGTGACAGACCCGTCCCCACCAGTACTGTACCCCAGTGTTATACAGTGATAGACCCATCCCCACCAGTACTGTACCCCAGTGTTATACAGTGACAGCCTGCCCACACCTGTGCTGTATCGCCTTGTTTTACCGTGACAGACCTGTCCCCATCAGTACTGTACCCCAGTGATATGCAGTGACAGACCCGTCCCCACCAGTACCGTACCCCAGTGTTATACAGTGACAGACCTGTCACCACCAGTACCGTACCCCAAGGTTATACAGTGACAGAACTGTCCCCACCAGTACTGTACCCCAGTGTTATACAGTGACAGACCTGTCACCACCAGTACCGTACCCCAAGGTTATACAGTGACAGACCCGTCCCCACCAGTACTGTACCCCAATGTTATATAGTGACAGACCTATCACCACGAGTACTGTACCGCAGTGTTATACAGTGACACAACAGTCCCCACCAGTATTGTACACCAGTGACATGCAGTGACAGACCCCTCCCCACCAGTACTGTACCCCAATGTTATATACTGACAGACCTATCTCCACCAGTACTGTACCCCAGTGTTATACAGTGACAGACCCGTCCCCACCAGTACTGTACCGTCAGATATAAAGTGACAGACCTGTCAACACCAGTACTATAACCCAGTGTTATACAGTGACCGATCATTCCCCACCAGAACTGTACCACAGTGTTACACATGGACAGACCTGTCCCCACCAGTACTGTACCCCAGTGTTATACAGTGACAGACCCGTTCCAACAACTACTGTACCCCAGTGTTGTACATTGACAGACCTGTCCCCACCCGTACTGCACCCTAGCGTTATACAGTGACAGACCTGTCCCCACCAGTACTGTACCCCAGTGTTATACAGTGACAGATCTTTCCCCACCAGTTCTGTTCCCCAATGTTATACACGTACAGACCTGTCCCCTCCAGTACTGTACCCCAATGTTATAAAGTAACTGACCCGTCCCCGCCAGTACTGTGCCCCAGTGTTATACAGTGACAGACCTGTCCCCACCAGTACTGTACCACAGTGTTATACAGTTATTAGACCTGTCCCCACCAGTACTGTACCCCAGTGTTATACAGTGAAAGACCTGTCCCAATCATTACTGTACCCCAGAGTTATACAGTGACAGACCAATCCCCACCAGTACTGTATCCCATTGTTATACAGTGACAGACTGCCCACACCTGTACTGTATCGACTTGTTTTACTGTTGCAGACCTGTCCCCACCACTACTGTACGCAAGTGTTATACAGTGACAGACCTTTCCCCATCAGTACTGTACCCCAGTGTTATACAGTGACAGACCTGTCCCCATCAGTACTGTACACCAGTGTTATACAGTGACAGACCTGTCCCCACCAGTACTGTACCCCAGTGTTATACAGTGACAGACCTGTCCCCACCAGTACTGTACCCCAGTGTTATACAGTGAAAGAGCTGTCCCCATCAGTACTGTACCCCAGTGTTATACAGTGAAAGAGCTGTCCCCACAAGTACTGTACCCCAGTGTTATACAGTGACAGACCCGTCCCCACCAGGACTGTACCCCAGTGTTATACATTGATAGACCTGTCCCCACCAGGACTGTACCCCAGTGTTATACAGTGACAGACCCATCCCCACCAGTACTGTACCCCAGTGTTATACAGTGATAGACCCATCCCCACCAGTACTGTACCCCAGTGTTATACAGTGACAGCCTGCCCACACCTGTACTGTATCGCCTTGTTTTCCCGTGACAGACCTGTCCCCATCAGTACTGTACCCCAGTGATATGCAGTGACAGACCCGTCCCCACCAGTACCGTACCCCAGTGTTATACAGTGACAGACCTGTCACCACCAGTACCGTACCCCAAGGTTATACAGTGACAGAACTGTCCCCACCAGTACTGTACCCCAGTGTTATACAGTGACAGACCTGTCACCACCAGTACCGTACCCCAAGGTTATACAGTGACAGACCCGTCCCCACCAGTACTGTACCCCAATGTTATATAGTGACAGACCTATCACCACGAGTACTGTACCGCAGTGTTATACAGTGACACAACAGTCCCCACCAGTATTGTACACCAGTGACATGCAGTGACAGACCCCTCCCCACCAGTACTGTACCCCAATGTTATATACTGACAGACCTATCCCCACCAGTACTGTGCCCCAGTGTTATACAGTGACAGACCCGTCCCCACCAGTACTGTACCGTCAGATATAAAGTGACAGACCTGTCAACACCAGTACTATAACCCAGTGTTATACAGTGACCGATCATTCCCCACCAGAACTGTACCACAGTGTTACACATGGACAGACCTGTCCCCACCAGTACTGTACCCCAGTGTTATACAGTGACAGACCCGTTCCAACAACTACTGTACCCCAGTGTTGTACATTGACAGACCTGTCCCCACCCGTACTGCACCCTAGCGTTATACAGTGACAGACCTGTCCCCACCAGTACTGTACCCCAGTGTTATACAGTGACAGATCTTTCCCCACCAGTTCTGTTCCCCAGTGTTATACACGTACAGACCTGTCCCATCCAGTACTGTACCCCAATGTTATAAAGTAACTGACCCGTCCCCGCCAGTACTGTGCCCCAGTGTTATACAGTGAAAGACCTGTCCCAATCATTACTGTACCCCAGTGTTATACAGTGACAGACCAATCCCCACCAGCACTGTATCCCAGTGTTATACAGTGACAGACCTGTCCCGACCACTACTGCACCCGAGTGTTTTGCAGTGACATACCTGTCCCCACCAGTACTGTACCCCAGTGTTATACAATGACAGACCTATCCGCACAAATACTGTACCCCAGGATTATACATTGACTGACCTGTCCCCTTCATGTATTGAACACCAGAGCTATACAGTGAAAGACCTCTACGCAACTGTACTGCACGCCAGTGTTATAAAGTGATAGACACGTCCCCACCAGTAGAGTACCCCACTGTTATACAGTAACAGACCTGTCCAGAGCAGTCCCCCCTTGCACTATACCGCAGTGTTATAGACTGACAGACCCGTCCCCACCAGTACTGTATCCCAGTGTTATACAGTGACAGACCTGTCCCCACCAGTACTGTGCCCCAGGGATATACAGTGACAGAAATGTCCCCACCAGTACTGTACCCCTGTGTTATACAGTGACAGAACTGTCCCCACCAGTACTGTACCCCAGGAATATACAGTGACAGAAATGTCCCCACCAGTACCGTACCCCAGTGTTATACAGTGACAGACCATTCACCACCAGTACCGTACCCCAGTGTTATACAGTGACAGACCTGTCACCACCAGTACTGTACCCCAGGGTTATACAGTGACAGACCCGTCCCCACCAGCACTGTAAACCAATGTTATATAGTGACAGACCTATCACCACGAGTACTGTACCGCAGTGTTATACAGTGACACACCCGTCCCCACCAGTATTGTACACCAGTGACATGCAGTGACAGAAACCCTCCCCACCAGTACTGTACCACAAGGTTATATAGTGACAGACCTATCCCCACCAGTACTGTACTCCAGTGTTATACAGTGACAGACCTATCCCCACCAGTACTGTACCGCCAGATATAAAGTGACAGACCTGTCAACACCAGTACTATAACCCAGTGTTATACAGTGACCGATCATTCCCACCCAGAACTGTACCACAGTGTTACACATGGACAGACCTGTCCCCACCAGTACTGTACACCAGAGTTTTACAGTGACAGATCTGTCCCCACCAGTACTGTAGCCCTGTGTTATACAGTGATAGACCTATCCCCACCAGTACTGTACTGCCAGATATGAAGTGACAGACCTGTCAACACAAGTACTATAACCCAGTGTTATACAGTGACCGATCATTCCCCACCAGAACTGTACCACAGTGTTACACATGGACAGACCTGTCCCCACCAGTACTGTACACCAGAGTTTTACAGTGACAGATCTGTCCCCACCAGTACTATAACCCAGTGTTATACAGTGACCGATCATTCCCCACCAGAACTGTACCCCAGTGTTATACAGTGACAGACCTGTCACCACCAGTACCGTACCCCAAGGTTATACAGTGACAGACCCGTCCCCACCAGTACTGTACCCTAGTGTTATACAGTGACAGACCCGTCCCCACCAGTACTATACCCCAATGTTATATAGTGACAGACCTATCACCACGAGTACTGTACCGCAGTGTTATACAGTGACACAACCGTCCCCACCAGTATTGTACACCAGTAACATGCAGTGACAGACCCCTCCCCACCAGTACTGTACCCCAATGTTATATAGTGACAGACCTATCCCCACCAGTACTGTGCCCCAGTGTTATACAGTGACAGACCCGTCCCCACCAGTACTGTACCGTCAGATATAAAGTGACAGACCTGTCAACACCAGTACTATAACCCAGTGTTATACAGTGACCGATCATTACCCACCAGAACTGTACCACAGTGTTACACATGGACAGACCTGTCCCCACCAGTACTGTACCCCAGTGTTATACAGTGACAGACCCGTTCCAACAACTACTGTACCCCAGTGTTGTACATTGACAGACCTGTCTCCACCCGTACTGCACCCTACTGTTATACAGTGACAGACCTGTCCCCACCAGTACTGTACCCCAGTGTTATACAGTGACAGATCTTTCCCCACCAGTTCTGTTCCCCAGTGTTATACACGTACAGACCTGTCCCCTCTAGTACTGTACCCCAATGTTATAAAGTAACTGACCCGTCCCTGCCAGTACTGTGCCCCAGTGTTATACAGTGACAGACCTGTCCCCACCAGTACTGTACCCCAGTGTTATACAGTTATTAGAACTGTTCCCACCAGTACTGTACCCCAGTGTTATACAGATATTAGAACTGTTCCCACCTGTACTCTACCCCAGTGTTATACAGTGAAAGACCTGTCCCAATCATTACTGTACCCCAGTGTTATACAGTGACAGACCAATCCCCACCAGCACTGTATCCCAGTGTTATACAGTGACAGACCTGTCCCGACCACTACTGTACCCGAGTGTTTTGCAGTGACAGACCTGTCCCCACCAGTACTGTACCCCAGTGTTATACAATGACAGACCTATCCGCACAAATACTGTACCCCAGGATTATACATTGACTGACCTGTCCCCTTCATGTATTGAACACCAGAGCTATACAGTGAAAGACCTCTACGCAACTGTACTGCACGCCAGTGTTATAAAGTGATAGACATGTCCCCACCAGTAGAGTACCCCACTGTTATACAGTAACAGACCTGTCCAGAGTAGTCCCCCCTTGCACTATACCGCAGTGTTATAGACTGACAGACCCGTCCCCACCAGTACTGTATCCCAGTGTTATACAGTGACAGACCTGTCCCCACCAGTACTGTGCCCCAGGGATATACAGTGACAGAAATGTCCCCACCAGTACTGTACCCCTGTGTTATACAGTGACAGAACTGTCCCCACCAGTACTGTACCCCAGGGATATACAGTGACAGAAATGTCCCCACCTGTACCGTACCCCAGTGTTATACAGTGACAGACCATTCACCACCAGTACCGTACCCCAGTGTTATACAGTGACAGACCTGTCACCACCAGTACTGTACCCCAGGGTTATACAGTGACAGACCCGTCCCCACCAGCACTGTAAACCAATGTTATATAGTGACAGACCTATCACCACGAGTACTGTACCGCAGTGTTATACAGTGACACACCCGTCCCCACCAGTATTGTACACCAGTGACATGCAGTGACAGACCCCTCCCCACCAGTACTGTACCCCAAGGTTATATAGTGACAGACCTATCCCCACCAGTACTGTACTCCAGTGTTATACAGTGACAGACCTATCCCCACCAGTACTGTACCGCCAGATATAAAGTGACAGACCTGTCAACACAAGTACCATAACCCAGTGTTATACAGTGACCGATCATTCCCCACCAGAACTGTACCACAGTGTTGCACATGGACAGACCTGTCCCCACCAGTACTGTACCCCAGAGTTTTACAGTGACAGATCTGTCCCCACCAGTACTGTAGCCCTGTGTTATACAGTGACAGACCCGTTCCAACCAGTACTGTACCCCAGTGTTATACATTGACTGACCCGTCCCCACCAGTAATGAACCCCAGTGTTATAAACTGACATACCCGTACCCACCAGTACTGTACCCCTGCGTTAAACAGTGACAGAACCATCCCCACCAGTACTGTATCCCATTGTTATACAGTGACAGACTGCCCACACCTGTACTGTATCGCCTTGTTTTACTGTTGCAGACCTGTCCCCACCACTAATGTACGCAAGTGTTATACAGTGACAGACCTGTCCCCATCAGTACTGTACCCCAGTGTTATACAGTGACAGACCTGTCCCCATCAGTACTGTACCCCAGTGTTATACAGTGATAGACCCATCCCCACCAGCACTGTACCCCAGTGTTATACAGTGACCGACCTGACTCCACCAGTACTGAACCCCTGCGTTAAACACTGACAGAACCATCCCCACCAGTACTGTTTCCCAGTGTTATACAGTGACAGCCTGACCACACCTGTACTGTATCGCCTTGTTTTACCGTGACAGACCTGTCCCCATCAGTACCGTACCACAGTGATATGCAGTGACAGGCCCGTCCCCACCAGTACTGTACCCCTGTGTTATACAGTGACAGACCTGTCGCCACCAGTACTGTACCCCAGTTTTACACAGTGACAGAACCGTCCCCACCAGTACTGAACCCCAGTGTTATACAGTGACGGAGCCTACCCTGCCAGTACTGCACCCCAGTTTTATACAATGACAGACATATCCCCACCAGTAATGTCCTCCAGTGTTATACAGTGACAGACCTGTCCCCACCAGTACTTTACCCCAGTGATATGCAGTGACAGACCTGTCCCCACCAGTACTGTACCCCAATGTTATATAGTGACAGACCGATCCGCACCAGTACTGTACCCCAGTGTTATACAGTGACAGACCTGTCCCCACCAGTACTGTAACCCAGTATTATACAGTGACAGGCCCGTCCCCACCAGTACTGTACCCCAATGTGATATAGTGACAGACCCATTCCCACCAGTACTGTACCCCAGTGTTATACAGTGACAGACCAATCCCCACCAGCACTGTATCCCAGTGTTATACAGTGACAGACCTGTCCCGACCACTACTGTACCCGAGTGTTTTGCAGTGACAGACCTGTCCCCACCAGTACTGTACCCCAGTGTTATACAATGACAGACCTATCCGCACAAATACTGTACCCCAGGATTATACATTGACTGACCTGTCCCCTTCATGTATTGAACACCAGAGCTATACAGTGAAAGACCTCTACGCAACTGTACTGCACGCCAGTGTTATAAAGTGATAGACATGTCCCCACCAGTAGAGTACCCCACTGTTATACAGTAACAGACCTGTCCAGAGTAGTCCCCCCTTGCACTATACCGCAGTGTTATAGACTGACAGACCCGTCCCCACCAGTACTGTATCCCAGTGTTATACAGTGACAGACCTGTCCCCACCAGTACTGTGCCCCAGGGATATACAGTGACAGAAATGTCCCCACCAGTACTGTACCCCTGTGTTATACAGTGACAGAACTGTCCCCACCAGTACTGTACCCCAGGGATATACAGTGACAGAAATGTCCCCACCTGTACCGTACCCCAGTGTTATACAGTGACAGACCATTCACCACCAGTACCGTACCCCAGTGTTATACAGTGACAGACCTGTCACCACCAGTACTGTACCCCAGGGTTATACAGTGACAGACCCGTCCCCACCAGCACTGTAAACCAATGTTATATAGTGACAGACCTATCACCACGAGTACTGTACCGCAGTGTTATACAGTGACACACCCGTCCCCACCAGTATTGTACACCAGTGACATGCAGTGACAGACCCCTCCCCACCAGTACTGTACCCCAAGGTTATATAGTGACAGACCTATCCCCACCAGTACTGTACTCCAGTGTTATACAGTGACAGACCTATCCCCACCAGTACTGTACCGCCAGATATAAAGTGACAGACCTGTCAACACAAGTACCATAACCCAGTGTTATACAGTGACCGATCATTCCCCACCAGAACTGTACCACAGTGTTGCACATGGACAGACCTGTCCCCACCAGTACTGTACCCCAGAGTTTTACAGTGACAGATCTGTCCCCACCAGTACTGTAGCCCTGTGTTATACAGTGACAGACCCGTTCCAACCAGTACTGTACCCCAGTGTTATACATTGACTGACCCGTCCCCACCAGTAATGAACCCCAGTGTTATAAACTGACATACCCGTACCCACCAGTACTGTACCCCTGCGTTAAACAGTGACAGAACCATCCCCACCAGTACTGTATCCCATTGTTATACAGTGACAGACTGCCCACACCTGTACTGTATCGCCTTGTTTTACTGTTGCAGACCTGTCCCCACCACTAATGTACGCAAGTGTTATACAGTGACAGACCTGTCCCCATCAGTACTGTACCCCAGTGTTATACAGTGACAGACCTGTCCCCATCAGTACTGTACCCCAGTGTTATACAGTGATAGACCCATCCCCACCAGCACTGTACCCCAGTGTTATACAGTGACCGACCTGACTCCACCAGTACTGAACCCCTGCGTTAAACACTGACAGAACCATCCCCACCAGTACTGTTTCCCAGTGTTATACAGTGACAGCCTGACCACACCTGTACTGTATCGCCTTGTTTTACCGTGACAGACCTGTCCCCATCAGTACCGTACCACAGTGATATGCAGTGACAGGCCCGTCCCCACCAGTACTGTACCCCTGTGTTATACAGTGACAGACCTGTCGCCACCAGTACTGTACCCCAGTTTTACACAGTGACAGTACCGTCCCCACCAGTACTGAACCCCAGTGTTATACAGTGACGGAGCCTACCCCGCCAGTACTGCACCCCAGTTTTATACAATGACAGACATATCCCCACCAGTAATGTCCTCCAGTGTTATACAGTGACAGACCTGTCCCCACCAGTACTTTACCCCAGTGATATGCAGTGACAGACCTGTCCCCACCAGTACTGTACCCCAATGTTATATAGTGACAGACCGATCCGCACCAGTACTGTACCCCAGTGTTATACAGTGACAGACCTGTCCCCACCAGTACTGTAACCCAGTATTATACAGTGACAGACCCGTCCCCACCAGTACTGTACCCCAATGTGATATAGTGACAGACCCATTCCCACCAGTACTGTACCCCAGTGTTATACAGTGACAGACCAATCCCCACCAGCACTGTATCCCAGTGTTATACAGTGACAGACCTGTCCCGACCACTACTGTACCCGAGTGTTTTGCAGTGACAGACCTGTCCCCACCAGTACTGTACCCCAGTGTTATACAATGACAGACCTATCCGCACAAATACTGTACCCCAGGATTATACATTGACTGACCTGTCCCCTTCATGTATTGAACACCAGAGCTATACAGTGAAAGACCTCTACGCAACTGTACTGCACGCCAGTGTTATAAAGTGATAGACATGTCCCCACCAGTAGAGTACCCCACTGTTATACAGTAACAGACCTGTCCAGAGTAGTCCCCCCTTGCACTATACCGCAGTGTTATAGACTGACAGACCCGTCCCCACCAGTACTGTATCCCAGTGTTATACAGTGACAGACCTGTCCCCACCAGTACTGTGCCCCAGGGATATACAGTGACAGAAATGTCCCCACCAGTACTGTACCCCTGTGTTATACAGTGACAGAACTGTCCCCACCAGTACTGTACCCCAGGGATATACAGTGACAGAAATGTCCCCACCTGTACCGTACCCCAGTGTTATACAGTGACAGACCATTCACCACCAGTACCGTACCCCAGTGTTATACAGTGACAGACCTGTCACCACCAGTACTGTACCCCAGGGTTATACAGTGACAGACCCGTCCCCACCAGCACTGTAAACCAATGTTATATAGTGACAGACCTATCACCACGAGTACTGTACCGCAGTGTTATACAGTGACACACCCGTCCCCACCAGTATTGTACACCAGTGACATGCAGTGACAGACCCCTCCCCACCAGTACTGTACCCCAAGGTTATATAGTGACAGACCTATCCCCACCAGTACTGTACTCCAGTGTTATACAGTGACAGACCTATCCCCACCAGTACTGTACCGCCAGATATAAAGTGACAGACCTGTCAACACAAGTACCATAACCCAGTGTTATACAGTGACCGATCATTCCCCACCAGAACTGTACCACAGTGTTGCACATGGACAGACCTGTCCCCACCAGTACTGTACCCCAGAGTTTTACAGTGACAGATCTGTCCCCACCAGTACTGTAGCCCTGTGTTATACAGTGACAGACCCGTTCCAACCAGTACTGTACCCCAGTGTTATACATTGACTGACCCGTCCCCACCAGTAATGAACCCCAGTGTTATAAACTGACATACCCGTACCCACCAGTACTGTACCCCTGCGTTAAACAGTGACAGAACCATCCCCACCAGTACTGTATCCCATTGTTATACAGTGACAGACTGCCCACACCTGTACTGTATCGCCTTGTTTTACTGTTGCAGACCTGTCCCCACCAGGGCTGTACCCCAGTGTTATAAAGTGACAGACCCATCCCCTCCAGTACTGTGACCCAGTGCTATACAGTGATAGACACGTCCCCACCAGTACTGTACCCCAGTGTTATACAGTGACAGACCTGTCCCCACCAGTACTATACCCCAGGGACATACAGTGACAGAAATGTCAGCTCCAGTACTGTACCCTAGTGTTATACAGTGACCGACCCTTCCCCCCCAGTACTGTACCCCAGTGCTATACAGTGACAGACCTGTCACCCCCAGTACCGTACCCCAGGGTTATACAGTGACAGAACTGTCCCCACCAGTACTGTACCCTAGTGTTATACAGTGACAGACCTGTCCCCACCAGAACTGTACCCCATTGTAATACAGTGACAGACCTGTCCGCACCAGTACTGTACCCCAATTTTATACATTAACTGACCTGTCCCCACCGGTACTGTACCCCAGTGTTATACAGTGACAGACCTGTCCTCACCAGTACTGTACCCAAATTTTATACAGTGACAGACCTGTCCCCACCAGTACTTACCCCAGTGTTATTCATTGACTGACCTGTCCCCACCGGTACTGTACCCAAGTGTTATACAGTGACAGACCTGTCCCCACCAGTACTGTGCCCCAGTGTTATACACTGACAGACTTGTCCGCACCAGTAATGTACCCCAGTGTTATACATTGACTGACCTGTCCCCACCAGTACTGTACCCCAATGTTATACATTGACTGAACTGTCCCAACCAGTAATGTACCCCAGTGTTATACAGTGACAGACCTGTCCCCACCAGTACTGTACCCCAGTATTATACACTCATGAACCTGTCCCCACCAGTAATGTACCCCAGTGTTATACAGTGACAGACCTGTCCCAACCAGTAATGTACCCCAGTGTTATACATTGACAGACCTGTCCCCACCAGTACTGTACCCCAGTATTATACACTGACAGACCTGTCCCAACCAGTAATGTACCCCAGTGTTATACAGTGACAGACCTGTCCCCACCAGTACTGTACCCCAATGTTATACATTGACTGAACTGTCCCCACCAGTACTGTACCCCAGTGTTATACATTGACTGACCTGTCCCCACTCGCACTGTACCCCAGTGTTATACACTGACAGACCTGTCCCCACCAGTACTGTACCCCAGTGTTATACATTGACAGACCTGTCCCCACCAGCACTGTACCCCAGTGTTATACAGTGACAGACCTGTCCCCACCAGTACTGTACCCCAGTGTTATACATTGACTGACCTGTCCCCACCAGCACTGTACCCCAGTGTTATACAGTGACAGACCTGTCATCACCAGTACTGTACCCCAGTGTTATAAAGTGACAGACCTGTCCCCACTAGTACTGTACCTCGGTGTTATACAGTGACAGACCTGTCCCCACCAGCACTGTACCCCAGTGTTATACAGTGACAGTCCTGTCCCCGCCAGTACTATACCCCAGTGCTATACAGTGACAGTCCTGTCCCTACCAGTACTGTACCCCAGTGTTATAAAGTGACTGACCTTTCCCCACCAGTAGTGTTGCCCAGTGTTATACATTGACTGACCTGTCCCCACCGGTACTGTACCTCAGTGTTATACACTGACAGACCTGTCCCCACCAGTACTGTACCCCAGTGATATACATTGACAGACCTGTCCCCACCAGCACTGTACCCCAGTTTTATACAGTGACAGACCTGTCCCCACCAGTACTGTACCCCAGTGTTATACTGTGACAGACCTGTCCCCACCAGTACTGTACCCCAGTGTTATAAAGTGACAGACCTGTCCCCACCAGCACTGTACCCCGTTGTTACACAGTGACAGACCTGTCCCCACCAGCACTGTACCCCAGTGTTATACATTGACAGACCTGTCCCCACCAGTACTGTACCCCAGTGTCATAAAGTGACTGACCTGTCCCCACTAGTACTGTTGCCCAGTGTTATACATTGACTGACCTGTCCCCACCGGTACTGTACCTCAGTGTTATACACTGACAGACCTGTCCCCAACAGTAACGTACCCCAGTGTTATACAGTGACAGACCTGTCCCAACCAGTACTGTACCCCAGTGTTATAGAGTGACAGACCAGTACCCACCAGTCCAATATCCCATTCTTTTACACAGTCTGACCTGTCCCCACCAGTACTGTACCGCAGTGTTATACAGTGACAGACCTGTCCCCACCAGTTTTGTACCCCAGTGTTATACAGTGACAGACCCGTCCCCACCAGTACTGGACCCCAGAGTTATACAGTCACAGACCCGTCCCCACCAGTACTGTACCATATTGGTATACAGTGACAGACCTGTCCCCACCATAACTGTATCATATTGTGATACAGTGACAGACCTGACCCCACCAGTACTGTACCCCAGAGTTATACAGGGGCAGATTCGTCCCCACCAATACTGTGTCCCAGTGTTATACAGTGACAGACCTGTCCCCACCAGTACTGTATCCCATTGTTATGCAGCGACAGACCTGTCCCCTTCAAGGACTGTACCACAGTGATATACAGAGACAGACCTTTCCCCACCAGTACTGTATCCCAGTGTTATACAGTGACAGACCTGTCCCCACCAGTACTGTGCCCCAGGGATATACAGTGACAGAAATGTCCCCACCAGTACTGTACCCCTGTGTTATACAGTGACAGACCTGACCGCACCTGTACTGTTTCACAGAGTTATACAGTGACAGACTTGTCCCCCCCAGTACTGTACCCCAGAGTTACACAGTGACAGACCTGTCCCTACCAGTACTGCACCCCAGTGTTATGCAGTGACAGACCTGTCCCCAACATTACTGTAACCCAGTGTTACACAGTGACAGACCTGTCCCCACCAGTACTGTACCCCAGTGATATAAAGTGACAAATCTGTCCCCACCAGTACTGTACCCCAGTGTTTTGCAGTGACAGACCTGACCCCAACAGTACAGTACCCCAGTGTTTTGCAGAGACAGACCTTTCCCCACCAGTCCTGTACCCCAGTGTTATACAGTGACAGACCTATCCGCACAAATACTGCAGCCCAGTGTTACGCAGTGACAGACCTGTCTCCAACAGTACTCTACCCCAGTGTTATACAGTGACAAAGCTGACCACAGCAGTATTGTACCCCAGTGTTGTACAGTGACAGACCTGATCCCACCAGTACTGTACCCCAGTGTTATACAGTGACAGACCTGTCACACCTGTACTGTACCCCAGTGTTATACAGTGAAAGAGCTGTCCCCACCAGTACTGCGCCCCAGTGTTATACAGTGACAGACCTGTCCCCACCAGTACTTTACCATAGTGTTACACAGTGACAGATCTTTCCCCACCAGTTCTGTACCCCAGTGTTATACAGTGACAGACCTGTCACCACCAGTACCGTACCCCAGGGTTATACATTGACTGACCTGTCCCCACCCGTACTGCACCCTAGTGTTACACAGTGACAGACCTGTCCCCACAAGTACTGTACCCCAATGTTATAAAGTAACTGACCCATCCCCACCAGTAATGTACCCCAGTGTTATAAACTGACATTCCCGTACCCACCAGTACTGTACCCCTGCGTTAAACAGTGACAGAACCATCCCCACCAGTACTGTATCCCATTGCTATACAGTGACAGACTGCCCAAACCTGTACTGTATCGCCTTGTTTTACTGTTGCAGACCTGTCCCCACCACTACTGTACCCCAGTGTTATACAGTGACAGACCTGTCCCCATCAGTACTGTACCCCAGTGTTATACAGTGACAGACCTGTCCCCACCAGTACTGTACCCCAGTGTTATACATTGACAGACCTGTCCCCACCAGTACTGTACCCCAGTGTTATACAGTGATAGACCTGTCCCCACCAGGGCTGTACCCCAGTGTTATAAAGTGACAGACCCATCCCCTCCAGTACTGTGACCCAGTGCTATACAGTGATAGACACGTCCCCACCAGTACTGTACCCTAGTGTTACACAGTGACAGATCTTTCCCCACCAGTTCTGTACCCCAGTGTTATACAGTGACAGACCTGTCACCACCAGTACCGTAACCCAGGGTTATACATTGACTGACCTGTCCCCACCCGTACTGCACCCTAGTGTTACACAGTGACAGACCTGTCCCCACAAGTACTGTACCCCAATGTTATAAAGTAACTGACCCATCCCCACCAGTAATGTACCCCAGTGTTATAAACTGACATTCCCGTACCCACCAGTACTGTACCCCTGCGTTAAACAGTGACAGAACCATCCCCACCAGTACTGTATCCCATTGCTATACAGTGACAGACTGCCCAAACCTGTACTGTATCGCCTTGTTTTACTGTTGCAGACCTGTCCCCACCACTACTGTACCCCAGTGTTATACAGTGACAGACCTGTCCCCATCAGTACTGTACCCCAGTGTTATACAGTGACAGACCTGTCCCCACCAGTACTGTACCCCAGTGTTATACATTGACAGACCTGTCCCCACCAGTACTGTACCCCAGTGTTATACAGTGACAGAAATGTCAGCTCCAGTACTGTACCCTAGTGTTATACAGTGACCGACCCTTCCCCCCCAGTACTGTACCCCAGTGCTATACAGTGACAGACCTGTCACCCCCAGTACCGTACCCCAGGGTTATACAGTGACAGAACTGTCCCCACCAGTACTGTACCCTAGTGTTATACAGTGACAGACCTGTCCCCACCAGAACTGTACCCCATTGTAATACAGTGACAGACCTGTCCGCACCAGTACTGTACCCCAATTTTATACATTAACTGACCTGTCCCCACCGGTACTGTACCCCAGTGTTATACAGTGACAGACCTGTCCTCACCAGTACTGTACCCAAATTTTATACAGTGACAGACCTGTCCCCACCAGTACTTACCCCAGTGTTATTCATTGACTGACCTGTCCCCACCGGTACTGTACCCAAGTGTTATACAGTGACAGACCTGTCCCCACCAGTACTGTGCCCCAGTGTTATACACTGACAGACTTGTCCGCACCAGTAATGTACCCCAGTGTTATACATTGACTGACCTGTCCCCACCAGTACTGTACCCCAATGTTATACATTGACTGAACTGTCCCAACCAGTAATGTACCCCAGTGTTATACAGTGACAGACCTGTCCCCACCAGTACTGTACCCCAGTATTATACACTCATGAACCTGTCCCCACCAGTAATGTACCCCAGTGTTATACAGTGACAGACCTGTCCCAACCAGTAATGTACCCCAGTGTTATACATTGACAGACCTGTCCCCACCAGTACTGTACCCCAGTATTATACACTGACAGACCTGTCCCAACCAGTAATGTACCCCAGTGTTATACAGTGACAGACCTGTCCCCACCAGTACTGTACCCCAATGTTATACATTGACTGAACTGTCCCCACCAGTACTGTACCCCAGTGTTATACATTGACTGACCTGTCCCCACTCGCACTGTACCCCAGTGTTATACACTGACAGACCTGTCCCCACCAGTACTGTACCCCAGTGTTATACATTGACAGACCTGTCCCCACCAGCACTGTACCCCAGTGTTATACAGTGACAGACCTGTCCCCACCAGTACTGTACCCCAGTGTTATACATTGACTGACCTGTCCCCACCAGCACTGTACCCCAGTGTTATACAGTGACAGACCTGTCATCACCAGTACTGTACCCCAGTGTTATAAAGTGACAGACCTGTCCCCACTAGTACTGTACCTCGGTGTTATACAGTGACAGACCTGTCCCCACCAGCACTGTACCCCAGTGTTATACAGTGACAGTCCTGTCCCCGCCAGTACTATACCCCAGTGCTATACAGTGACAGTCCTGTCCCTACCAGTACTGTACCCCAGTGTTATAAAGTGACTGACCTTTCCCCACCAGTAGTGTTGCCCAGTGTTATACATTGACTGACCTGTCCCCACCGGTACTGTACCTCAGTGTTATACACTGACAGACCTGTCCCCACCAGTACTGTACCCCAGTGATATACATTGACAGACCTGTCCCCACCAGCACTGTACCCCAGTTTTATACAGTGACAGACCTGTCCCCACCAGTACTGTACCCCAGTGTTATACTGTGACAGACCTGTCCCCACCAGTACTGTACCCCAGTGTTATAAAGTGACAGACCTGTCCCCACCAGCACTGTACCCCGTTGTTACACAGTGACAGACCTGTCCCCACCAGCACTGTACCCCAGTGTTATACATTGACAGACCTGTCCCCACCAGTACTGTACCCCAGTGTCATAAAGTGACTGACCTGTCCCCACTAGTACTGTTGCCCAGTGTTATACATTGACTGACCTGTCCCCACCGGTACTGTACCTCAGTGTTATACACTGACAGACCTGTCCCCAACAGTAACGTACCCCAGTGTTATACAGTGACAGACCTGTCCCAACCAGTACTGTACCCCAGTGTTATAGAGTGACAGACCAGTACCCACCAGTCCAATATCCCATTCTTTTACACAGTCTGACCTGTCCCCACCAGTACTGTACCGCAGTGTTATACAGTGACAGACCTGTCCCCACCAGTTTTGTACCCCAGTGTTATACAGTCACAGACCCGTCCCCACCAGTACTGTACCATATTGGTATACAGTGACAGACCTGTCCCCACCATAACTGTATCATATTGTGATACAGTGACAGACCTGACCCCACCAGTACTGTACCCCAGAGTTATACAGGGGCAGATTCGTCCCCACCAGTACTGTGTCCCAGTGTTATACAGTGACAGACCTGTCCCCACCAGTACTGTATCCCATTGTTATGCAGCGACAGACCTGTCCCCTTCAAGGACTGTACCACAGTGATATACAGAGACAGACCTTTCCCCACCAGTACTGTATCCCATTGTTATACAGTGACAGACCAGTCCCCACCAGTACTGTACCCCAGTTTTATAGAGTGACAGACCTGTCCCCACCAGTACTGTATCCCATTGTTATACAGTGACAGACCAGTCCCCACCAGTACTGTACCCCAGTGATATGCAGTGACTGACCTGTACCCATCAGTACTGTACCCCAGAAAAATTCACTGACAGACCTGTCCCCACCAGTACTGCACCCCAGTGTTATGCCGTGACAGACCAGTCACCACTAGTTCTGTACCCCAGTGTTATACACTGGCAGAACTGTCCCCAGCACTAATGTACCCCAGTGTTATACAGTGACAGACCTGTCTCAACCAGTACTGTACCCCAATGTTATACACTAAAAAACTTGCCCCCACCAGTACTGTACCCCAGTGTTTTTCAGTGACTGACCTGTCCCCACCAGCACTGTACCCCAGTGCAATACAGTGACAGTCCAATCCACACCAGTACTGTACCCCAGTGTTATACAGTGACAGACCTGTTCCAACCAGTAAATACCCCATGTTATACAGTGACAGTCCTGTCCGCACCAGTACTGTACCCCAGTGTTATACAGTGACAGACCTGTCCCCAACAGTCCTATATCCCATTCTTATACACAGGCAGATCTGGCCCCACCAGTAATGTACCCCAGTTTTATACAATGTCAGACCTGTCCTCACCAGTACTGTACCCCAGTGTTATACAGTGACAGATCTGTACCAACCAGTAAATACCCCATGTTATACAGTGACTGTCCTGTCCCAACCAGTACTGTACCCCAGTGTTATACAGTGACAGACGAGTCCCCACCAGTACTGGACCCCAGTGCTTTGCAGTGACTGACCTGTCCCCACCAGTACTGTACCCAGTGTTATACAGGGGCAGATTCGTCCCCACCAGTACTGTGCCCCAGTGTTATACAGTGACAGACCTGTCCCCAACAGTTCTGTATTATATTGTTACACAGTGACAGACATGTCCCCACAAATACTGTGTCCCAGTGTTATACAGTGACAAACCTGTCCCCACCAGTAATGTACCCCAGTGTTATATAGTGACAGACCAGTTCCCACCAGTACTGTACTCCAGGGCTATACAGTGACAGATCTGTCCCCACCAGTACTGTAGCCCAGTGTTATACAGTGTCAGACATGTCCACACCAGTACTGTACCCCAGTGTTATACACTGACAGACCCGTCCCCACCAGTAGCGCACCCCATTGTTATACTGTGACAGACCCTTCCCCACAAATACTGTACCTCAGTGTTTTACAGTGAGAGACCCATCCCCCCAGTACTGTATCCCATGGTTATACAGGGACAGCCCTGTCCCCACCTGTACTGTACCCCAATGTTATACACTGACAGACTTGTCCCCACCAGTACTGTACCCAAGTGTTTGTGACATACCCATCCCGACCAGTACTGTACCCCAGTGTTATACAGTGACAGACTTATCCCCACCAATACAGTACCCCAGTGTTATACGGGGACAGACCTGTCCCCACCTGTACTGTACCCCAGTGTTATACGGGGACTGACCTGTCCCCACCTGTACTGTACCCCAGTGTTATACGGGGACAGACCTGTCCCCACCTGTACTGTACTCCAGTGTTATACGGGGACAGACCTGTCCCCACCTGTACTGTACCCCAGTGTTATAGAGTGTCAGACATGTGCTGACCAATAATGTACCCCAGTGTTATACACTGACAGACCCGACCCCATAGCACTGTACCCCAGTGCAATACAGTGACAGTCCAATCCACACCAGTACTGTACCCCAGTGTTATACAGTGACAGACCTGTCCCCACCAGTACTGTACCCCAGTGTTATACAGTGAAAGACCCGTACCAACCAGTACTGTACAACAGAGTTATACAGTGACAGACCTGTCCCCACCAGTACTGTACCCCAGAGTGATACAGGGGCAGATTCGTCCCCACCAATACTGTACCCCAGTGTTATATAGTGACAGTCCTGTCCCCACAAATACAGTGCCCCGGGGTTATACAGTGACAGACCAGTCCCATTCAAGGACTGTACCACAGTGATATACAGAGACTGACCTTTCCCCACCAGTACTGTACCCCAGTGCTATACAGTGACAGACCTGTCCCCACCAGTACTGTACCCCAGTGTTCAACACTGACAGACCTGTCCCACCAGTTATGTACCCCAGTGTTATACATTGACAGACGTATACCCACCAGCACTGTACCCTAGTGTTATACGGTGACAAACCACTCCCCAACAGTACTGCACTCCAGTAGTATAAAGTGACAGAACTGTCCCGATCACTAGTGTAATACATTGACTGACCTGTCCCCAAAAGTACTGTACCCCAGTGTTATACACTGACAGACCTGACCACACCAGTAATGTAACCCAGTGTCATACTGTGACAGAACTGTCCTGACCACTACTGTACCAAAGTGTTATACAACGACAGACCTGTCCCCAGCAGTACTGTATGCCATTGATATACAGTGACAGACCTGTCCCCACCAGTACTGTGCCCCAGTGTTATACAGTGATAGACCTCTCCCCAACAGTACTGTACCCCAGTGTTACACAGTGACTGACCAGTCCCCAACAGAACTGTACCCCAGTGTTATACATTGACAGACCTGTCCCCACCAGCACTGTACCCCAGTGTTATACAGTGACAGACCTGTCCCCACCAGTACTGTACCCCAGTGTTATACATTGACTGACCTGTCCCCACCAGCACTGTACCCCAGTGTTATACAGTGACAGACCTGTCCCCACCAGTACTGTACCCCAGGGTTATAAAGTGACAGACTTGTCCCCACTAGTACTGTACCTCGGTGTTATACAGTGACAGACCTGTCCCCACCAGCACTGTACCCCAGTGTTATACAGTGACAGTCCTGTCCCCGCCAGTACTATACCCCAGTGCTATACAGTGACAGTCCTGTCCCTACCAGTACTGTACCCCAGTGTTATAAAGTGACTGACCTTTCCCCACCAGTAGTGTTGCCCAGTGTTATACATTGACTGACCTGTCCCCACCGGTACTGTACCTCAGTGTTATACACTGACAGACCTGTCCCCACCAGTACTGTACCCCAGTGATATACATTGACAGACCTGTCCCCACCAGCACTGTACCCCAGTTTTATACAGTGACAGACCTGTCCCCACCAGTACTGTACCCCAGTGTTATACTGTGACAGACCTGTCCCCACCAGTACTGTACCCCAGTGTTATAAAGTGACAGACCTGTCCCCACTAATACTGTACCCCGGTGTTACACAGTGACAGACCTGTCCCCACCAGCACTGTACCCCAGTGTTATACAGTGACAGTCCTGTCCCCACCTGTACTGTACCCCAGTGCTATTCAGTGACAGACCTGTCCCCACCAGTACTGTACCCCAGTGTCATAAAGTGACTGACCTGTCCCCACTAGTACTGTTGCCCAGTGTTATACATTGACTGACCTGTCCCCACCGGTACTGTACCTCAGTGTTATACACTGACAGACCTGTCCCCAACAGTAACGTACCCCAGTGTTATAAAGTGACAGACCTGTCCCAACCAGTACTGTACCCCAGTGTTATAGAGTGACAGACCAGTACTCACCAGTCCAATATCCCATTCTTTTACACAGTCTGACCTGTCCCCACCAGTACTGTACCGCAGTGTTATACAGTGACAGACCTGTCCCCACCAGTTCTGTACCCCAGTGTTATACAGTGACAGACCCGTCCCCACCAGTACTGGACCCCAGAGTTATACAGTCACAGACCCGTCCCCACCAGTACTGTACCATATTGGTATACAGTGACAGACCTGTCCCCACCATAACTGTATCATATTGTGATACAGTGACAGACCTGACCCCACCAGTTCTGTACCCCAGAGTTATACAGGGGCAGATTCGTCCCCACCAGTACTGTGTCCCAGTGTTATACAGTGACAGACCTGTCCCCACCAGTACTGTATCCCAGTGTTATGCAGCGACAGACCTGTCCCCTTCAAGGACTGTACCACAGTGATATACAGAGACAGACCTTTCCCCACCAGTACTGTATCCCATTGTTATACAGTGACAGACCTGTCCCCACAAGTACTTACCCCAGTGTTATACATTGACAGACCTGTCCCCACCGGTACTGTACCCCAGTGTTACACAGTGACTGACCAGTCCCCAACAGAACTGTACCCCATTGTTATACAGTGACAGACCTGTCCTCACCAGTATTGTACCCCAGTGTTATACAGTGACAGACCTGTCCCCACCAGTACTGTACCCCAGTGTTATACATTGACTGACTTGTCCCCGCCGGTACTGTACCCCAGTGTTATACATTGACTGAACTGTCCCCACCAGTACTGTACCCCAGTGTTATACAGTGACAGACCTGACCCCACCAGTACTGTACCCCGGTATTATACAGTGACAGACCTATCCCCAATAGTACTGTACCCCAGTGTTGCACAGTGACAGACCTGTCCCCACCAGTACTGTATCCCAGTGTTATAAAGTGACAGACCTGTCCCCACCAGAACTGTACCCCATTGTAATACAGTGACAGACCTGTCCCCACCAGTATTGTACACCAATTTTATACAGTGACAGACCTGTCCCCACCAGTACTTACCCCAGTGTTATACATTGACTGACCTGTCCCCACCGGTACTGTACCCCAGTGTTATACAGTGACAGACCTGTCCTCACCAGTACCGTACGCCAATTTTATACAGTGACAGACCTGTCCCCACAAGTACTTACCCCAGTGTTATACAGTGACAGACCTGTCCCCACCAGTACTGTACCCCAGTGTTATACACTGACAGACTTGTCCACACCAGTAATGTACCCCAGTGTTATACATTGACAGACCTGTCCCCACCGTTACTGTACCCCAGTGTTATACAGTGACAGACCTGTCCCCACCAGTACTGTACCCCAATGTTATACATTGACTGAACTGTCCCCACCAATACTGTACCCCAGTGTTATACATTGACAGACCTGTCCCCACCAGTACTGTACCCCAGTGTTATACATTGACTGACCTGTCCCCACTCGCACTGTCCCCCAGTGTTATACACTGACAGACCTGTCCCCACCAGTAAAGTACCCCAGTGTTATACAGTGACAGACCTGTCCCCACCAGTACTGTACCCCAGTGTTATACATTGACAGACCTGTCCCCACCAACACTGTACCCCAGTGTTATACAGTGACAGACCTGTCCCCACCAGTACTGTACCCCAGTGTTATACAGTGACAGACCTGTCCCCACCAGTACTGTACCCCAGTGTTATACTGTGACAGACCTGTCCCCACCAGTACTGTACCCCGGTGTTATACAGTGACAGACCTGTCCCCACCAGCACTGTACCCCATTGTTATACAGTGACAGTCCTGTCCCCGCCAGTACTATACCCCAGTGCTATACAGTGACAGTCCTGTCCCTACCAGTACTGTACCCCAGTGTTATAAAGTGACTGACCTGTCCCCACCAGCACTGTACCCCAGTGTTATACAGTGACAGACCTGTCCCCACCAGTACTGTACCCCAGTGTTATACAGTGACAGACCTGTCCCCACCAGTACTGTACCCCGGTGTTATACTGTGACAGACCTGTCCCCACCAGTACTGTACCCCGGTGTTATACAGTGACAGACCTGTCCCCACCAGCACTGTACCCCAGTGTTATACAGTGACAGTCCTGTCCCCGCCAGTACTATACCCCAGTGCTATACAGTGACAGTCCTGTCCCTACCAGTACTGTACCCCAGTGTTATAAAGTGACTGACCTGTCCCCACCAGTAGTGTTGCCCAGTGTTATACATTGACTGACCTGTCCCCACCGGTACTGTACCTCAGTGTTATACACTGACAGACCTGTCCCCACCAGTATTGTACCCCAGTGATATACATTGACAGACCTGTCCCCACCAGCACTGTACCCCAGTTTTATACAGTGACAGACCTGTCCCCACCAGTACTATACCCCAGTGTTATACTGTGACAGACCTGTTCCCACCAGTACTGTACCCCAGTATTATAAAGTGACAGACCTGTCCCCACTAGTACTGTACCCCGGTGTTATACAGTGACAGACCTGTCCCCACCAGCACTGTATCCCAGTGTTATACAGTGACAGTCCTGTCCCCGCCAGTACTGTACCCCAGTGCTATTCAGTGACAGACCTGTCCCCACCTGTACTGTACCCCAGTGTCATAAAGTGACTGACCTGTCCCCACTAGTACTGTTGTCCAGTGTTATACATTGACTGTCCTGTCCCCACCGGTACTGTACCTCAGTGTTATACACTGACAGACCTGTCCCCAACAGTAACGCACCCCAGTGTTATACAGTGACAGACCTGTCCCAACCAGTACTGTACCCCAGTTTTATAGAGTGACAGACCAGTACCCACCAGTCCTATATCCCATTCTTATACACAGTCTGACCTGTCCCCACCAGTAATGTACCCCAGTTTTATACAATGACAGACCTGTCCCCACCAGTACTGTACCGCAGTTTTATACAGTGACAGACCTGTCCCCACCAGTTCTGTACCCCAGTGTTATACAGTGACAGACCCGTCCCCACCAGTACTGGACCCCAGAGTTATACAGTCACAGACCCGTCCCCACCAGTACTGTACCATATTGGTATACAGTGACAGACCTGTCCCCACCATAACTGTATCATATTGTGATACAGTGACAGACCTGACCCCACCAGTACTGTACCCCAGAGTTATACAGGGGCAGATTCGTCCCCACCAGTACTGTGTCCCAGTGTTATACAGTGACAGACCTGTCCCCACCAGTACTGTATCCCAGTGTTATGCAGCGACAGACCTGTCCCCTTCAAGGACTGTACCACAGTGATATACAGAGACAGACCTTTCCCCACCAGTACTGTATCCCATTGTTATACAGTGACAGACCAGTCTCCACCAGTACTGTACCCCAGTTTTATAGAGTGACAGACCTGTCCCCACCAGTACTGTATCCCATTGTTATACAGTGACAGACCAGTCCCCACCAGTACTGTACCCCAGTGATATGCAGTGACTGACCTGTACCCATCAGTACTGTACCCCAGAAAAATTCACTGACAGACCTGTCCCCACCAGTACTGCACCCCAGTGTTATGCCGTGACAGACCAGTCACCACTAGTTCTGTACCCCAGTGTTATACACTGGCAGAACTGTCCCCAGCACTAATGTACCCCAGTGTTATACAGTGACAGACCTGTCTCAACCAGTACTGTACCCCAATGTTATGCACCATAAAACTTGTCCCCACCAGTACTGTACCCCAGTGTTATACAGTGACCGACCTGTCCCCACCAGCACTGTACCCCAGTGCAATACAGTGACAGTCCAATCCACACCAGTACTGTACCCCAGTGTTATACAGTGACAGATCTGTTCCAACCAGTAAATACCCCATGTTATACAGTGACAGTCCTGTCCCAACCAGTACTGTACCCCAGTTTTATACAGTGACAGACGAGTCCCCACCAGTACTGGACCCCAGTGCTTTGCAGTGACAGACCTGTCCCCACTAGTTCTGCACCCCAGTGTTATACACTGGCAGAACTGTCCCCAGCAGTAATGTAACCCAGTGTTATACAGTGACAGACCTGTCCCAACCAGTACTGTACCCCAGTTTTATAGTGACTGACCTGTCCCCACCAGTACTGCACCCCAGTATTATAGAGTGACAGACCAGTCCCCACCAGTCCTATATCCCATTCTTATACACAGGCAGATCTGGCCCCACCAGTAATGTACCCCAGTTTTATACAATGACAGACCTGTCCTCACCAGTACTGCACCCCAGTGTTATACACTGGCAGAACTGTCCCCAGCAGTAATGTACCCCAGTGTTACACAGTGACAGACCTGTCCCCACCAGTACTGTACCCCAGTATTATAGAGTGACAGACCAGTCCCCACCAGTCCTATATCCCATTCTTATACACAGGCAGATCTGGCCCCACCAGTAATGTACCCCAGTTTTATACAATGACAGACCTGTCCTCACCAGTACTGCACCCCAGTGTTATACAGTGACAGTCGAGACACCACCAGTATTGGACCCCAGTGCTTTACAGTGACAGACCTGTCCACACCAGTACTGAATCCTATTATTATACAGTGACTGACCTATCCACACCATTACTGTATCATATTGTTACACAGTGACAGACCTGTCCCCACCAGTACTGTATCATATTGTTATACAGTGACAGACCTGTTCCCACCAGTACTGTACCCCAGTGTTATACAGGGGCAGATTGGCCCCCACCAGTACTGTACCCCAGTGTTATGCCGTGACAGACCTCTCCCCACTAGTTCTGTACCCCAGTGTTATACAGTGACAGTTCCGTCCACACCAGTACTGTACCCCAGTGTTATACAGTGACAGACCTGTCCCCACCAGTACCGTACCCCAGTGTTATACAGTGACAGACCTGTCCCCACCAGTACTGTCCCCCAGTGTTATACAGTGACAGACCCATCCCCTTCAGTGCTGTACCCCAGTGTTATACAGTGACAGACCTGTCCCCACCAGTACTGTATCATATTGTTATACAGTGACAGACCTGTCGCCACAAATACTGTACCCCAGTTTTATACAGTGACAGACCTGTCCCCACCAGTACTGTACCCCAGAGTTATATAGTGACAGACCAGTTCCCACCAGTACGATACCCCAGTGTTATACTTTGACAGACCTGTCCCCACCAGCACTGTACCCCAATGTTATACACTGATAGACATGTCCCCACCAGTACTGCACCCCAGTGTTATGCCGTGACAGACCTCTCCCCACTAGTTCTGTACCCCAGTGTTATACACTGGCAGAACTGTCCCCAACAGTAACGTACCCCAGTGTTATACAGTGACAGGCCTGTCCCAACCAGTACTGTACCCCAGTTTTATAGAGTGACAGACCAGTCCCGAACAGTCCTATATCCCATTCTTATACACAGTCAGACCTGTCCCCACCAGTAATGTACCCCAGTTTTATACAATGACAGACCTGTCCCCACCAGTACTGCACCCCAGTGTTATACAGTGACAGTCGATTCCCCACCAGTATTGGACCCCAGTGCTTTACAGTGACAGACCTGTCCTCACCAGTACTGAATCCTATTATTATACAGTGACTGACCTATCCCCACCAGTACTGTACCCCAGTGTTATACAGGGGCAGATTCGTCCCCATCAGTACTGTGTCCCAGTGTTATACAGTGACAGACCTGTCCCCACCAGTAAATACCCCATGTTATACAGTGACAGTCCTGTCCCAACCAGTACTGTACCCCAGTGTTATACAGTGACAGACGAGTCCCCACCAGTACTGGACCCCAGTGCTTTGCAGTGACAGACCTGTCCCCACTAGTTCTGCACCCCAGTGTTATACACTGGCAGAACTGTCCCCAGCAGTAATGTAACCCAGTGTTATACAGTGACAGACCTGTCCCAACCAGTACTGTACCCCAGTTTTATAGTGACTGACCTGTCCCCACCAGTACTGCACCCCAGTATTATAGAGTGACAGACCAGTCCCCACCAGTCCTATATCCCATTCTTATACACAGGCAGATCTGGCCCCACCAGTAATGTACCCCAGTTTTATACAATGACAGACCTGTCCTCACCAGTACTGCACCCCAGTGTTATACACTGGCAGAACTGTCCCCAGCAGTAATGTACCCCAGTGTTACACAGTGACAGACCTGTCCCCACCAGTACTGTACCCCAGTATTATAGAGTGACAGACCAGTCCCCACCAGTCCTATATCCCATTCTTATACACAGGCAGATCTGGCCCCACCAGTAATGTACCCCAGTTTTATACAATGACAGACCTGTCCTCACCAGTACTGCACCCCAGTGTTATACAGTGACAGTCGAGACACCACCAGTATTGGACCCCAGTGCTTTACAGTAACAGACCTGTCCACACCAGTACTGAATCCTATTATTATACAGTGACTGACCTATCCACACCATTACTGTATCATATTGTTACACAGTGACAGACCTGTCCCCACCAGAACTGTATCATATTGTTATACAGTGACAGACCTGTCCCCACCAGTACTGTACCCCAGTGTTATACCGGGGCAGATTGGTCCCCACCAGTACTGTACCCCAGTGTTATACAGTGACAGTTCCGTCCACACCAGTACTGTACCCCAGTGTTATACAATGACAGACCTGTCCCCACCACTACCGTACCCCAGTGTTATACAGTGACAGACCTGTCCCCACCAGTACTGTACCCCAGTGTTATACAGTGACAGACCCATCCCCTTCAGTGCTGTACCCCAGTGTTATACAGTGACAGACCTGTCCCCACCAGTGTTGTACCCCAGTGTTATACAGTGACAGACCTGTCCCCACAAATACTGTACCCCAGTTTTATACAGTGACAGACCTGTCCCCACCAGTACTGTACCCCAGTGTTCAACACTGACAGACCTGTCCCACCAGTTATGTACCCCAGTGTTATACATTGACAGACGTATACCCACCAGCACTGTACCCTAGTGTTATACGGTGACAAACCACTCCCCAACAGTACTGCACTCCAGTAGTATAAAGTGACAGAACTGTCCCGATCACTAGTGTAATACATTGACTGACCTGTCCCCAAAAGTACTGTACCCCAGTGTTATACACTGACAGACCTGACCACACCAGTAATGTAACCCAGTGTCATACTGTGACAGAACTGTCCTGACCACTACTGTACCAAAGTGTTATACAACGACAGACCTGTCCCCAGCAGTACTGTATGCCATTGATATACAGTGACAGACCTGTCCCCACCAGTACTGTACCCCGGTGTTATACATTGATAGACCTATCCCCAACAGTACTGTACCCCAGTGTTACACAGTGACTGACCAGTCCCCAACAGAACTGTACCCAGTGTTATACATTGACTGACCTGTCCCCACCGGTACTGTACCCCAGTGTTATACAGTGACAGACCTGACCCACCAGTACTGTACCCCAGTGTTTAACATTGACTGAACTGTCCCCACCAGTACTGTACCCCAGTGTTATACAGTGACAGACCTGACCCCACCAGTACTGTACCCCGGTATTATACAGTGACAGACCTATCCCCAATAGTACTGCACCCCAGTGTTGCACAGTGACAGACCTGTCCCCACCAGTACTGTATCCCATTGTTATACAGTGACAGACCTGTCCCCACCAGAACTGTACCCCATTGTAATACAGTGACAGACCTGTCCCCACTAGTACTGTACCCCAATTTTATACAGTGACAGACCTGTCCCCACCAGTACTTACCCCAGTCTTATACATTGACTGACCTGTCCCCACCGGTACTGTACCCCAGTGTTATACAGTGACAGACCTGTCCTCACCAGTACTGTACGCCAATTTTATACAGTGACAGACCTGTCCCCACAAGTACTTACCCCAGTGTTATACATTGACTGACTTGTCCCCACCGGTACTGTACCCCAGTGTTATACAGTGACAGACCTGACCCCACCAGTACTGTACCCCGGTATTATACAGTGACAGACCTATCCCCAATAGTACTGCACCCCAGTGTTGCACAGTGACAGACCTGTCCCCACCAGTACTGTATCCCATTGTTATACAGTGACAGACCTGTCCCCAACAGAACTGTACCCCATTGTAATACAGTGACAGACCTGTCCCCACTAGTACTGTACCCCAATTTTATACAGTGACAGACCTGTCCCCACCAGTACTTACCCCAGTGTTATACATTGACTGACCTGTCCCCACCGGTACTGTACCCCAGTGTTATACAGTGACAGACCTGTCCTCACCAGTACTGCACGCCAATTTTATACAGTGACAGACCTGTCCCCACAAGTACTTACCCCAGTGTTATACATTGACAGACCTGTCCCCACCGGTACTGTACCCCAGTGTTACACAGTGACTGACCAGTCCCCAACAGAACTGTACCCCATTGTTATACAGTGACAGACCTGTCCTCACCAGTATTGTACCCCAGTGTTATACAGTGACAGACCTGTCCCCACCAGTACTGTACCCCAGTGTTATACATTGACTGACTTGACCCAACCGGTACTGTACCCCAGTGTTATACATTGACTGAACTGTCCCCACCAGTACTGTACCCCAGTGTTATACAGTGACAGACCTGACCCCACCAGTACTGTACCCCGGTATTATACAGTGACAGACCTATCCCCAATAGTACTGTACCCCAGTGTTGCACAGTGACAGACCTGTCCCCACCAGTACTGTATCCCAGTGTTATACAGTGACAGACCTGTCCCCACCAGAACTGTACCCCATTGTAATACAGTGACAGACCTGTCCCCACCAGTACTGTACCCCAATTTTATACAGTGACAGACCTGTCCCCACCAGTACTTACCCCAGTGTTATACATTGACTGACCTGTCCCCACCGGTACTGTACCCCAGTGTTATACAGTGACAGACCTGTCCTCACCAGAACTGTACGCCAATTTTATACAGTGACAGACCTGTCCCCACAAGTACTTACCCCAGTGTTATACATTGACTGACCTGTCCCCACCGGTACTGTACCCAAGTGTTATACAGTGACAGACCTGTCCCCACCAGTACTGTACCCCAGTGTTATACACTGACAGACTTGTCCACACCAGTAATGTACCCCAGTGTTATACATTGACAGACCTGTCCCCACCGTTACTGTACCCCAGTATTATACACTGACAGACCTGTCCCAACCAGTAATGTACCCCAGTGTTATACAGTGACAGACCTGTCCCCACCAGTACTGTACCCCAATGTTATACATTGACTGAACTGTCCCCACCAATACTGTACCCCAGTGTTATACATTGACAGACCTGTCCCCACCAGTACTGTACCCCAGTGTTATACATTGACTGACCTGTCCCCACTCGCACTGTACCCCAGTGTTATACACTGACAGACCTGTCCCCACCAGTAATGTACCCCAGTGTTATACAGTGACAGACCTGTCCCCACCAGTACTGTACCCCAGTGTTATACATTGACAGACCTGTCCCCACCAGCACTGTACCCCAGTGTTATACAGTGACAGACCTGTCCCCACCAGTACTGTACCCCAGTGTTATACAGTGACAGACCTGTCCCCACCAGTACTGTACCCCAGTGTTATACTGTGACAGACCTGTCCCCACCAGTACTGTACCCCGGTGTTATACAGTGACAGACCTGTCCCCACCAGCACTGTACCCCAGTGTTATACAGTGACAGTCCTGTCCCCGCCAGTACTATACCCCAGTGCTATACAGTGACAGTCCTGTCCCTACCAGTACTGTACCCCAGTGTTATAAAGTGACTGACCTGTCCCCACCAGCACTGTACCCCAGTGTTATACAGTGACAGACCTGTCCCCACCAGTACTGTACCCCAGTGTTATACAGTGACAGACCTGTCCCCACCAGTACTGTACCCCAGTGTTATACTGTGACAGACCTGTCCCCACCAGTACTGTACCCCGGTGTTATACAGTGACAGACCTGTCCCCACCAGCACTGTACCCCAGTGTTATACAGTGACAGTCCTGTCCCCGCCAGTACTATACCCCAGTGCTATACAGTGACAGTCCTGTCCCTACCAGTACTGTACCCCAGTGTTATAAAGTGACTGACCTGTCCCCACCAGTAGTGTTGCCCAGTGTTATACATTGACTGACCTGTCCCCACCGGTACTGTACCTCAGTGTTATACACTGACAGACCTGTCCCCACCAGTAATGTACCCCAGTGATATACATTGACAGACCTGTCCCCACCAGCACTGTACCCCAGTTTTATACAGTGACAGACCTGTCCCCACCAGTACTGTACCCCAGTGTTATACTGTGACAGACCTGTTCCCACCAGTACTGTACCCCAGTATTATAAAGTGACAGACCTGTCCCCACTAGTACTGTACCCCGGTGTTATACAGTGACAGACCTGTCCCCACCAGCACTGTATCCCAGTGTTATACAGTGACAGTCCTGTCCCCGCCAGTACTGTACCCCAGTGCTATTCAGTGACAGACCTGTCCCCACCTGTACTGTACCCCAGTGTCATAAAGTGACTGACCTGTCCTCACTAGTACTGTTGCCCAGTGTTATACATTGACTGTCCTGTCCCCACCGGTACTGTACCTCAGTGTTATACACTGACAGACCTGTCCCCAACAGTAACGCACCCCAGTGTTATACAGTGACAGACCTGTCCCAACCAGTACTGTACCCCAGTTTTATAGAGTGACAGACCAGTACCCACCAGTCCTATATCCCATTCTTATACACAGTCTGACCTGTCCCCACCAGTAATGTACCCCAGTTTTATACAATGACAGACCTGTCCCCACCAGTACTGTACCGCAGTGTTATACAGTGACAGACCTGTCCCCACCAGTTCTGTACCCCAGTGTTATACAGTGACAGACCCGTCCCCACCAGTACTGGACCCCAGAGTTATACAGTCACAGACCCGTCCCCACCAGTACTGTACCATATTGGTATACAGTGACAGACCTGTCCCCACCATAACTGTATCATATTGTGATACAGTGACAGACCTGACCCCACCAGTACTGTACCCCAGAGTTATACAGGGGCAGATTCGTCCCCACCAGTACTGTGTCCCAGTGTTATACAGTGACAGACCTGTCCCCACCAGTACTGTATCCCAGTGTTATGCAGCGACAGACCTGTCCCCTTCAAGGACTGTACCACAGTGATATACAGAGACAGACCTTTCCCCACCAGTACTGTATCCCATTGTTATACAGTGACAGACCAGTCTCCACCAGTACTGTACCCCAGTTTTATAGAGTGACAGACCTGTCCCCACCAGTACTGTATCCCATTGTTATACAGTGACAGACCAGTCCCCACCAGTACTGTACCCCAGTGATATGCAGTGACTGACCTGTACCCATCAGTACTGTACCCCAGAAAAATTCACTGACAGACCTGTCCCCACCAGTACTGCACCCCAGTGTTATGCCGTGACAGACCAGTCACCACTAGTTCTGTACCCCAGTGTTATACACTGGCAGAACTGTCCCCAGCACTAATGTACCCCAGTGTTATACAGTGACAGACCTGTCTCAACCAGTACTGTACCCCAATGTTATGAACCATAAAACTTGTCCCCACCAGTACTGTACCCCAGTGTTATACAGTGACCGACCTGTCCCCACCAGCACTGTACCCCAGTGCAATACAGTGACAGTCCAATCCACACCAGTACTGTACCCCAGTGTTATACAGTGACAGATCTGTTCCAACCAGTAAATACCCCATGTTATACAGTGACAGTCCTGTCCCAACCAGTACTGTACCCCAGTGTTATACAGTGACAGACGAGTCCCCACCAGTACTGGACCCCAGTGCTTTGCAGTGACAGACCTGTCCCCACTAGTTCTGCACCCCAGTGTTATACACTGGCAGAACTGTCCCCAGCAGTAATGTAACCCAGTGTTATACAGTGACAGACCTGTCCCAACCAGTACTGTACCCCAGTTTTATAGTGACTGACCTGTCCCCACCAGTACTGCACCCCAGTATTATAGAGTGACAGACCAGTCCCCACCAGTCCTATATCCCATTCTTATACACAGGCAGATCTGGCCCCACCAGTAATGTACCCCAGTTTTATACAATGACAGACCTGTCCTCACCAGTACTGCACCCCAGTGTTATACACTGGCAGAACTGTCCCCAGCAGTAATGTACCCCAGTGTTACACAGTGACAGACCTGTCCCCACCAGTACTGTACCCCAGTATTATAGAGTGACAGACCAGTCCCCACCAGTCCTATATCCCATTCTTATACACAGGCAGATCTGGCCCCACCAGTAATGTACCCCAGTTTTATACAATGACAGACCTGTCCTCACCAGTACTGCACCCCAGTGTTATACAGTGACAGTCGAGACACCACCAGTATTGGACCCCAGTGCTTTACAGTGACAGACCTGTCCACACCAGTACTGAATCCTATTATTATACAGTGACTGACCTATCCACACCATTACTGTATCATATTGTTACACAGTGACAGACCTGTCCCCACCAGAACTGTATCATATTGTTATACAGTGACAGACCTGTCCCCACCAGTACTGTACCCCAGTGTTATACCGGGGCAGATTGGTCCCCACCAGTACTGTACCCCAGTGTTATACAGTGACAGTTCCGTCCACACCAGTACTGTACCCCAGTGTTATACAATGACAGACCTGCCCCACCACTACCGTACCCCAGTGTTATACAGTGACAGACCTGTCCCCACCAGTACTGTACCCCAGTGTTATACAGTGACAGACCCATCCCCTTCAGTGCTGTACCCCAGTGTTATACAGTGACAGACCTGTCCCCACCAGTACTGTACCCCAGTGTTATACAGTGACAGACCTGTCCCCACAAATACTGTACCCCAGTTTTATACAGTGACAGACCTGTCCCCACCAGTACTGTACCCCAGAGTTATATAGTGACAGACCAGTTCCCACCAGTACTATACCCCAGTGTTATACTTTGACAGACCTGCCCCCACCAGCACTGTACCCCAATGTTATACACTGATAGACATGTCCCCACCAGTACTGCACCCCAATGCTATACACTGATAGACATGTCCCCACCAGTACTGCACCCCAGTGTTATTCCGTGACAGACCTCTCCCCACTAGTTCTGTACCCCAGTGTTATACACTGGCAGAACTGTCCCCAACAGTACTGTATCATATTGTTATACAGTGACAGACCTGTCGCCACAAATACTGTACCCCAGTTTTATACAGTGACAGACCTGTCACCACCAGTACTGTACCCCAGAGTTATATAGTGACAGACCAGTTCCCACCAGTACTATACCCCAGTGTTATACTTTGACAGACCTGTCCCCACCAGTACTGTATCATATTGTTATACAGTGACAGACCTGTTCCCACCAGTACTGTACCCCAGTGTTATACAGGGGCAGATTGGCCCCCACCAGTACTGTACCCCAGTGTTATGCCGTGACAGACCTCTCCCCACTAGTTCTGTACCCCAGTGTTATACAGTGACAGTTCCGTCCACACCAGTACTGTACCCCAGTGTTATACAGTGACAGACCTGTCCCCACCAGTACCGTACCCCAGTGTTATACAGTGACAGACCTGTCCCCACCAGTACTGTCCCCCAGTGTTATACAGTGACAGACCCATCCCCTTCAGTGCTGTACCCCAGTGTTATACAGTGACAGACCTGTCCCCACCAGTACTGTATCATATTGTTATACAGTGACAGACCTGTCGCCACAAATACTGTACCCCAGTTTTATACAGTGACAGACCTGTCCCCACCAGTACTGTACCCCAGAGTTATATAGTGACAGACCAGTTCCCACCAGTACGATACCCCAGTGTTATACTTTGACAGACCTGTCCCCACCAGCACTGTACCCCAATGTTATACACTGATAGACATGTCCCCACCAGTACTGCACCCCAGTGTTATGCCGTGACAGACCTCTCCCCACTAGTTCTGTACCCCAGTGTTATACACTGGCAGAACTGTCCCCAACAGTAAAGTACCCCAGTGTTATACAGTGACAGGCCTGTCCCAACCAGTACTGTACCCCAGTTTTATAGAGTGACAGACCAGTCCCGAACAGTCCTATATCCCATTCTTATACACAGTCAGACCTGTCCCCACCAGTAATGTACCCCAGTTTTATACAATGACAGACCTGTCCTCACCAGTACTGAATCCTATTATTATACAGTGACTGACCTATCCCCACCAGTACTGTATCATATTGTTGTACAGTGACAGACCTGTCCCCACCAGTACTGTACCCCAGTGTTATACAGGGGCAGATTCGTCCCCACCAGTACTGTGTCCCAGTGTTATACAGTGACAGACCTGTCCCCACCAGTAAATACCCCATGTTATACAGTGACAGTCTGTCCCAACCAGTACTGTACCCCAGTGTTATACAGTGACAGACGAGTCCCCACCAGTACTGGACCCCAGTGCTTTGCAGTGACAGAACTGTCCCCACTAGTTCTGCACCCCAGTGTTATACACTGGCAGAACTGTCCCCAGCAGTAATGTAACCCAGTGTTATACAGTGACAGACCTGTCCCAACCAGTACTGTACCCCAGTTTTATAGTGACTGACCTGTCCCCACCAGTACTGCACCCCAGTATTATAGAGTGACAGACCAGTCCCCACCAGTCCTATATCCCATTCTTATACACAGGCAGATCTGGCCCCACCAGTAATGTACCCCAGTTTTATACAATGACAGACCTGTCCTCACCAGTACTGTACCCCAGTATTATAGAGTGACAGACCAGTCCCCACCAGTCCTATATCCCATTCTTATACACAGGCAGATCTGGCCCCACCAGTAATGTACCCCAGTTTTATACAATGACAGACCTGTCCTCACCAGTACTGCACCCCAGTGTTATACAGTGACAGTCGATTCCCCACCAGTATTGGACCCCAGTGCTTTACAGTGACAGACCTGTCCTCACCAGTACTGAATCCTATTATTATACAGTGACTGACCTATCCACACCATTACTGTATCATATTGTTACACAGTGACAGACCTGTCCCCACCAGAACTGTATCATATTGTTATACAGTGACAGACCTGTCCCCACCAGTACTGTACCCCAGTGTTATACCGGGGCAGATTGGTCCCCACCAGTACTGTACCCCAGTGTTATACAGTGACAGTTCCGTCCACACCAGTACTGTACCCCAGTGTTATACAATGACATACCTGTCCCCACCACTACCGTACCCCAGTGTTATACAGTGACAGACCTGTTCCCACCAGTACTGTACCCCAGTGTTATACAGTGACAGACCCATCCCCTTCAGTGCTGTACCCCAGTGTTATACAGTGACAGACCTGTCCCCACCAGTACTGTACCCCAGTGTTATACAGTGACAGACCTGTCCCCACAAATACTGTACCCCAGTTTTATACAGTGACAGACCTGTCCCCACCAGTACTGTACCCCAGAGTTATATAGTGACAGACCAGTTCCCACCAGTACTATACACCAGTGTTATACTTTGACAGACCTGCCCCCACCAGCACTGTACCCCAATGTTATACACTGATAGACATGTCCCCACCAGTACTGCACCCCAATGCTATACACTGATAGACATGTTCCCACCAGTACTGCACCCCAGTGTTATTCCGTGACAGACCTCTCCCCACTAGTTCTGTACCCCAGTGTTATACACTGGCAGAACTGTCCCCAACAGTACTGTATCATATTGTTATACAGTGACAGACCTGTCGCCACAAATACTGTACCCCAGTTTTATACAGTGACAGACCTGTCACCACCAGTACTGTACCCCAGAGTTATATAGTGACAGACCAGTTCCCACCAGTACTATACCCCAGTGTTATACTTTGACAGACCTGTCCCCACCAGTACTGTATCATATTGTTATACAGTGACAGACCTGTTCCCACCAGTACTGTACCCCAGTGTTATACAGGGGCAGATTGGCCCCCACCAGTACTGTACCCCAGTGTTATGCCGTGACAGACCTCTCCCCACTAGTTCTGTACCCCAGTGTTATACAGTGACAGTTCCGTCCACACCAGTACTGTACCCCAGTGTTATACAGTGACAGACCTGTCCCCACCAGTACCGTACCCCAGTGTTATACAGTGACAGACCTGTCCCCACCAGTACTGTCCCCCAGTGTTATACAGTGACAGACCCATCCCCTTCAGTGCTGTACCCCAGTGTTATACAGTGACAGACCTGTCCCCACCAGTACTGTATCATATTGTTATACAGTGACAGACCTGTCGCCACAAATACTGTACCCCAGTTTTATACAGTGACAGACCTGTCCCCACCAGTACTGTACCCCAGAGTTATATAGTGACAGACCAGTTCCCACCAGTACGATACCCCAGTGTTATACTTTGACAGACCTGTCCCCACCAGCACTGTACCCCAATGTTATACACTGATAGACATGTCCCCACCAGTACTGCACCCCAGTGTTATGCCGTGACAGACCTCTCCCCACTAGTTCTGTACCCCAGTGTTATACACTGGCAGAACTGTCCCCAACAGTAAAGTACCCCAGTGTTATACAGTGACAGGCCTGTCCCAACCAGTACTGTACCCCAGTTTTATAGAGTGACAGACCAGTCCCGAACAGTCCTATATCCCATTCTTATACACAGTCAGACCTGTCCCCACCAGTAATGTACCCCAGTTTTATACAATGACAGACCTGTCCTCACCAGTACTGAATCCTATTATTATACAGTGACTGACCTATCCCCACCAGTACCGTATCATATTGTTGTACAGTGACAGACCTGTCCCCACCAGTACTGTACCCCAGTGTTATACAGGGGCAGATTCGTCCCCACCAGTACTGTGTCCCAGTGTTATACAGTGACAGACCTGTCCCCACCAGTAAATACCCCATGTTATACAGTGACAGTCTGTCCCAACCAGTACTGTACCCCAGTGTTATACAGTGACAGACGAGTCCCCACCAGTACTGGACCCCAGTGCTTTGCAGTGACAGAACTGTCCCCACTAGTTCTGCACCCCAGTGTTATACACTGGCAGAACTGTCCCCAGCAGTAATGTAACCCAGTGTTATACAGTGACAGACCTGTCCCAACCAGTACTGTACCCCAGTTTTATAGTGACTGACCTGTCCCCACCAGTACTGCACCCCAGTATTATAGAGTGACAGACCAGTCCCCACCAGTCCTATATCCCATTCTTATACACAGGCAGATCTGGCCCCACCAGTAATGTACCCCAGTTTTATACAATGACAGACCTGTCCTCACCAGTACTGTACCCCAGTATTATAGAGTGACAGACCAGTCCCCACCAGTCCTATATCCCATTCTTATACACAGGCAGATCTGGCCCCACCAGTAATGTACCCCAGTTTTATACAATGACAGACCTGTCCTCACCAGTACTGCACCCCAGTGTTATACAGTGACAGTCGATTCCCCACCAGTATTGGACCCCAGTGCTTTACAGTGACAGACCTGTCCTCACCAGTACTGAATCCTATTATTATACAGTGACTGACCTATCCACACCATTACTGTATCATATTGTTACACAGTGACAGACCTGTCCCCACCAGAACTGTATCATATTGTTATACAGTGACAGACCTGTCCCCACCAGTACTGTACCCCAGTGTTATACCGGGGCAGATTGGTCCCCACCAGTACTGTACCCCAGTGTTATACAGTGACAGTTCCGTCCACACCAGTACTGTACCCCAGTGTTATACAATGACATACCTGTCCCCACCACTACCGTACCCCAGTGTTATACAGTGACAGACCTGTTCCCACCAGTACTGTACCCCAGTGTTATACAGTGACAGACCCATCCCCTTCAGTGCTGTACCCCAGTGTTATACAGTGACAGACCTGTCCCCACCAGTACTGTACCCCAGTGTTATACAGTGACAGACCTGTCCCCACAAATACTGTACCCCAGTTTTATACAGTGACAGACCAGGCCCCACCAGTACTGTACCCCAGAGTTATATAGTGACAGACCAGTTCCCACCAGTACTATACACCAGTGTTATACTTTGACAGACCTGCCCCCACCAGCACTGTACCCCAATGTTATACACTGATAGACATGTCCCCACCAGTACTGCACCCCAATGCTATACACTGATAGACATGTTCCCACCAGTACTGCACCCCAGTGTTATTCCGTGACAGACCTCTCCCCACTAGTTCTGTACCCCAGTGTTATACACTGGCAGAACTGTCCCCAACAGTACTGTATCATATTGTTATACAGTGACAGACCTGTCGCCACAAATACTGTACCCCAGTTTTATACAGTGACAGACCTGTCACCACCAGTACTGTACCCCAGAGTTATATAGTGACAGACCAGTTCCCACCAGTACTATACCCCAGTGTTATACTTTGACAGACCTGTCCCCACCAGTACTGTATCATATTGTTATACAGTGACAGACCTGTTCCCACCAGTACTGTACCCCAGTGTTATACAGGGGCAGATTGGCCCCCACCAGTACTGTACCCCAGTGTTATGCCGTGACAGACCTCTCCCCACTAGTTCTGTACCCCAGTGTTATACAGTGACAGTTCCGTCCACACCAGTACTGTACCCCAGTGTTATACAGTGACAGACCTGTCCCCACCAGTACCGTACCCCAGTGTTATACAGTGACAGACCTGTCCCCACCAGTACTGTCCCCCAGTGTTATACAGTGACAGACCCATCCCCTTCAGTGCTGTACCCCAGTGTTATACAGTGACAGACCTGTCCCCACCAGTACTGTATCATATTGTTATACAGTGACAGGCCTGTCGCCACAAATACTGTACCCCAGTTTTATACAGTGACAGACCTGTCCCCACCAGTACTGTACCCCAGAGTTATATAGTGACAGACCAGTTCCCACCAGTACGATACCCCAGTGTTATACTTTGACAGACCTGTCCCCACCAGCACTGTACCCCAATGTTATACACTGGCAGAACTGTCCCCAACAGTAACGTACCCCAGTGTTATACAGTGACAGGCCTGTCCCAACCAGTACTGTACCCCAGTTTTATAGAGTGACAGACCAGTCCCGAACAGTCCTATATCCCATTCTTATACACAGTCAGACCTGTCCCCACCAGTAATGTACCCCAGTTTTATACAATGACAGACCTGTCCCCACCAGTACTGCACCCCAGTGTTATACAGTGACAGTCGATTCCCCACCAGTATTGGACCCCAGTGCTTTACAGTGACAGACCTGTCCTCACCAGTACTGAATCCTATTATTATACAGTGACTGACCTATCCCCACCAGTACTGTATCATATTGTTGTACAGTGACAGACCTGTCCCCACCAGTACTGTACCCCAGTGTTATACAGGGGCAGATTCGTCCCCACCAGTACTGTGTCCCAGTGTTATACAGTGACAGACCTGTCCCCACCAGTACTGTATCATATTGTTATACAGTGAGAGACCTGTCCCCACCAGTACTGTATCCCATTGTTATGCAGCGACAGACCCGTCCCCTTCAAGGAATGTACCACAGTGATATACCGAGACAGACCTTTCCCCACCAGTACTGTACCCCAGGGCTATACAGTGACAGACCTGTCCCCACCGGTACTGTACCCAGTGTTAAACACTGACAGACTTATCCCCACCAGTTATGTACCCCAGTGTTATACATTGACTGACCTGTCCCCAAAAGTACTGTACCCTAGTGTTATACACTGACAGACCTGACGACACCAGTAATGTATCCCAGTGTTATACTGTGACAGAACTGTCCTGACCACTACTGTACCAAAATGTTATACAGTGACAGACCAGTCCCCACCAGTACTGTACTGCAGTGTTATACATTGACAGACGAGTCCCCACCAGTCCTGTACCCCAGTGTTATACAGTGACAGACCTGTTCCAACCAGTAAATACTCCATGTTATACAGTGACAGTCCTGTCAGCACCAGTACTGTACCCCAGTGTTATACAGTGACAGACCTGTCCCCACCAGTACTGTACCCCAGTGTTATACAGGGGCAGATTGGTCCCCACCAGTCCTGTACCCCAGTGTTATACATTGATAGACATGTCCCCACCAGTACTGTACCCCATTGTTATACAATGACAGAGCTGTTCCCACCAGTACTGTACCCCAGTGTTATACAGTGACAGACCTGTCCCCACCAGAACTGTATCATATTGTTATACATTGACAGACCTGTCCCCACCAGTACTGTATCATATTGTTATAGAGTGACAGACCCGTCCCCACCAGTACTGCACCCCAGAGTTATACAGTGACAGACCTGTCCTCACTAGTACTGTATCATATTGTTATAGAGCGACAGACCAGTCCTATATCCCATTCTTATACACAGGCAGATCTGGCCCCACCAGTAATGTACCCCAGAATTATACAATGACAGACCTGTCCTCACCAGTACTGCACCCCAGTGTTATACAGTGACAGACCTGTCCCCACCAGTACTGTACCCCAGTGTTATACAGGGGCAGATTGATCCCACCAGTACTGTACCCCAGTGTTATACAGTGACAGTCCCGTCCCCACCAGTACTGTACCCCAGTGTTATACATTGATAGACATGTCCCCACCAGTACTGTACGCCAGTGTTATCCAGTGACAGACCCATCCCCATCAGTGCTGTACCCCAGTGTTATACAGTGACAGACCTGTTCCCACAGTACTGTACCCCAGTGTTATACAGTGACAGACCTGTCCCCTCCAGTACTGTATCATATTGTTATACAGTGACAGACCTGTCCCCACAAATACTGTACCCCAGTTTTATACAGTGACAGACCTGTCCCCACCAGTACTGTACCCCAGAGTTATATAGTGACAGACCAGTTCCCACCAGTACTATACCCCAGTTTTATAGAGTGACAGACCTGTCCCCACCAGTACTGCACCCCAGTGTTATGCCGTGACAGACCAGTCCCCACTAGTTCTGTAGTGCAGTGTTATACACTGGCAGAACTGTCCCTAGCTGTAATGTACCCCAGTGTTATACAGTGTCAGACCCGTCCCAACCAGTAATGTACCCCAGTTTTATAGAGTGACAGACCAGTCCCCACCAGTCCTATATCCCATTCTTATACACCGGCAGATCTGGCCCCACCAGTAATGTACCCCAGTTTTATACAATGACAGACCTGTCCTCACCAGTACTGCACCCCAGTGTTATACAATGACAGACGAGTTCCCACCAGTACTGGACCCCAGTGCTTTGCAGTGACTGACCTGTCCCCACCAGTACTGTATCCCAGTGTTATACAGGGGCAGATTGGTCCCCACCAGTACTGTACCCCAGTGTTATACAGTGACAGTCCCGTCCCCACCAGTACTGTACCCCAGTGTTATACATTGATTGACATGTCCCCACCAGTACTGTGCCCCAGTGTTATCCAGTGACAGACCCATCCCCATCAGTGCTGTACCCCAGGTTATACAGTGACAGACCTGTTCCCGACCAGTACTGTACCCCAGTGTTATACAGTGACAGACCTGTCCCCACCAGCACTGTATCATATTGTTATACAGTGACAGACCTGTCCCCACAAATACTGTACCCCAGTTTTATACAGTGACAGACCTGTCCCCACCAGTACTGTACCCCAGAGTTATATAGTGACAGACCAGTTCCCACCAGTACTATACCCCAGTTTTATAGAGTGACAGACCTGTCCCCACCAGTACTGCACCCCAGTGTTATGCCGTGACAGACCAGTCCCCACTAGTTCTGTACCCCAGTGTTATACACTGGCAGAACTGTCCCCAGCAGCAATGTACCCCAGTGTTATACAGCGACAGACCGTCCCAACCAGTACTGTACCCCAGTTTTATAGAGTGACAGACCAGTCCCCACCAGTCCTATATCCCATTCTTATACACTGGCAGATCTGGCCCCACAAGTAATGTACACCAGTTTTATACAATGACAGACCTGTCCTCACCAGTACTGCACCACAGTGTTATACAGTGACAGACGAGTCCCCACCAGTACTGGACCCCAGTGCTTTGCAGTGACTGACCTGTCCCCACCAGTACTGTACCCCAGTGTTATACAGGGGCATATTCGTCCCCACCAGTACTGTGCCCCAGTGTTATACAGTGACAGACCTGTCCCCAAGAGTTCTGTATCATATTGTTATACAGTGACAGACATGTCCCCACAAATACTGTACCCCAGGGCTTTACAGTGACAGACCTGTCCCCACCAGTACTGTAGCCCAGTGTTATACAGTGTCAGACCTGTCCACACCTGTACTGTACCCCAGTGCTATACACTGACAGACCCGTCTCCACCAGTACTGTACCCCATTGTTATACAGTGACAGACCTGCCCACACCAGTACTGTACCCCAGTGTTAAAGAGTGACTGACCCTTCCCACCAATACTGTGCCCCAGTGTTCTACAGTGACAGACCAGTCCCCACCAGTACTGTATCCCATGGTTATACAGGGACAGACCTGTCCCCAATAGTACTGTACCCCAGTGTTATACAGTGACAGACCAGGCCCCACCTGTACTGTACCCCAGTGTTATAGAGTGTCAGACATGTGCTGACCAATAATGTACCCCAGTGTTATACAGTGACAGAACGGCCCGCACCAGTACTGTACCCCAATGTTATACACTAACAGACTTGTCCCCACCAGTACTGTACCCAAGAGTTTGTGACAAACCCATCCCGACCAGTACTGGACCCCGTAGTTATACACTGACAGACCTGTCCCCACCAGTACTGTACCCCAGTGTTATACAGTGACAGACCTGTCCCCACCAGTACTGTACCCCAGTGTTATACAGTGACAGACCTGTCCCCACCTGTACAGTACCCCTCTGTTATACAGTGTCAGACCTGTCCACACCAGTAATGTACCCCAGTGATATAAAGTGACAGACCCGTCCCCACCAGTACTTTACCCCAGTTTTATACAGTGACAGACCAGTCCCCACAAATACTGTACCTTAGTGTTATACAGTGACAGCCCCATCCCCACCAATACTGTACCCCAGTGTTATACAGTGACAGACCTGTTCCCACAAGTAAATACCCCATGTTATAAAGTGACAGTCCTGTCCGCACCAGTACTGTACCCCAGTGTTATACAGTGACAGACCTATCCTCACCAGTACTGTATATCCCCACCAGTACTGTACCACAGAGTTGTACGACAGATCCATACACACCAATATGGTACCCCATGTTATGCAGTGACAGATCCATCCACACCACTACTGTACACGAGTATTATACAGTGACAGACCTGTCCCCACTAATACTGTACCACAGTGTTATACAGTGACAGACCTGTCCCCACCAGTACTGTACCCCAGTGTTATACAGTGACAGACCTGTCCCCACCAGTACTGTATCCCAGGCTTATACAGTGACAGACCTGTCCCCTTCAAGGACTGTACCACAGTGATATATAGAGACAGACCTTTCCCCACCAGTACTGTACCCCAGTGCTATACAATGACAGACCTGTCCCCACCAATACTGTACCCCAGTGTTATAAATTGACAGACCTGTCACCACCAGTAACTACCCCATGTTATACAGTGACAGTCCTGTCCGCGCCAGTACTGTACCCCTGTGTTATACAGTGACAGACCTATCCCCACCAGAACTGTACCATATTGTTATACGGCGACAGATCCATACACACCAGTATGGTACCCCAGTGTTATACAGTGACAGAACCATCCACACCACTACTGTACCCGAATGTTATACAGCGACAGACCTGTCCCAAACAGGACTGCGCCCCAGTGTTATACACTGACAGACCCAACCCCACCAGTACTGTACCCCAGTGTTATACACTGACAGACCCGACCACACCAGTACTGCATCCCAGTGATATACAGTGGTAGACCTGACCACACCAGTATTGTACCCCAATGTTATACAGTGACAGAAACGTCCCCAACAGTACTGTACCCCAGTGATATACAGTGATAGACCGGTCCACACCAGTACTGTACACCAGTGTTATACAGTGACAGACCTGTCCCCACCAGTACTGTACCCCCGTGTTATATAGTGACAGACCTGTCCCCACCAGTACTGTACCCCAGTGTTATACAGTGACAGACCAGGCCCCCCCAGAACTGTACCTCAGTGTTATACAGTGACAGACCTGTCCCCACCAGTACTGTACCCCAGTGTTATACAGTGACAGATCTGTCCCCACCAGTACTGTACCCCAGTGTTATACAGTGACAGACCAGGCCCCACCAGTACTCCGTACCCTTGTTATACAATGACAGACCTGTCCCAACAAGTACAGTACCCCATTGCTACAAACTGACAGACCTGTACCCACCAGTTCTGTATCCCTGAGTTATACAGTGACAGACCTGTCCCCACCAGTACTGAACCCCAGTGTTATACAGTGACAGACCTGTCCCCACCAGTATTGTATCCCATGCTTATACAGTGACAGACCTGTCCCCACAAATACTGTACCTTAGTGTTATACAGTGACAGACCCATTCCCACCAGTACTGTACCCCAGTGTTATATAGTGACAGACCAGTTCCCACCAGTACTGTAACCCAGTGTTATACAGTGACAGACCCGTCCCCACCAGTACTGTAACCCAGGCTTATACAGTGACAGACCTGTCCCCACCAGTACTGTACCCCCGTGTTATACAGTGACAGACCTGTCCCCTTCAAGGACTGTACCACAGTGATATATAGAGACAGACCTTTCCCCACCAGTACTGTACCCCAGTGTTATACAGTGACAGACCTGTCCCCACCAGTACTGTACCCCAGTATTATACAATGACAGACCTGTCCCAACAAGTACAGTACCCCATTGCTACAAACTGACAGACCTGTACCCACCAGTTCTGTATCCCTGTGTTATACAGTGACAGACCTGTCCCCACCAGTACTGTACCTCAGTGCTTTGCAGTGACAGACCTGACACCACCAGTACTGTACCCCAGTGTTATACAATGACAGACCTGACACCACCAGTACTGTACCCCAGTGTTATACAATGACAGACCTGACCCCACCAATACTGTACCCCAGTGTTATACAGTGACAGACCTCTCCCCACCAATACTGTACCCCAGTGATATACAGTGACTGTCCAGTCCCCACCAGTACTGTATCCCAGTGTTATACAGTGACAGAAATGTCCACACCAGTACTGTACACCAGCGTTATAAAGTGACAGACCTGTCCACACCAGTACTGTGCCCCAGTGTTATACAGTGACAGACCTGTCCCCACCAGTACTGTACCGCAGTGTTATACAATGACAGACCTGTCCCCAACAGTACTGTACCCCAGTGTTATACAGTGACAGACCCGTCCCCACCAGTACTGTACCCCAGTGTTATACAGTGACAGACCCGTCCCCACCAGTACTGTACCCCAGTGTTATACAGTGACAGACCTGTCCCCACCAGCACTGTACCCCAGTGTTATACATTGACAGACCTGTCCCCACCAGTACTGTACCCCAGTGTTATACACTGACTGACCTGTCCCCACCAGTACTGTACCGCAGTGTTATACAGTGACAGACCTGTCCCCACCAGTACTGTACCCCAGTGTTATACAGTGACAGACCTGTCCCCACCAGCACTGTACCCCAGTATTATACATTGACAGACCCGTCCCCATCAGTACTGTACCCCAGTATTATACAATGACAGACCTGTCCCAACAAGTACAGTACCCCATTGCTACAAACTGACAGACCTGTACCCACCAGTTCTGTATCCCTGTGTTATACAGTGACAGACCTGTCCCCACCAGTACTGTACCCCAGTGTTATACAGTGACAGACCTGTCCCCACCAGTATTGTATCCCATGCTTATACAGTGACAGACCTGTCCCCACAAATACTGTACCTTAGTGTTATACAGTGACAGACCCATTCCCACCAGTACTGTACCCCAGTGTTATACAGTGACAGACCAGTTCCCACCAGTACTGTACCGCAGTGTTATACAGTGAAAGACCTGTCCCCACCAGTACTGTACCCCAGTGTTATACAGTGACAGACCAGGCCCCACCAGTACTTCGTACCCTTGTTATACAATGACAGACCTGTCCCAACAAGTACAGTACCCCATTGCTACAAAATGACAGACCTGTACCCACCAGTTCTGTATCCCTGTGTTATACAGTAACAGACCTGTCCCCACCAGTACTGTACCCCAGTGTTATACAGTGACAGACCTGTCCCCACCAGTATTGTATCCCATGCTTATACAGTGACAGACCTGTCCCCACAAATACTGTACCTTAGTGTTATACAGTGACAGACCCATTCCCACCAGTACTGTACCCCAGTGTTATACAGTGACAGACCAGTTCCCACCAGTACTGTACCGCAGTGTTATACAGTGAAAGACCTGTCCCCACCAGTACTGTACCCAAGTGTTATACAGTGACAGACCTGTCCCCACAAATACTGTACCCCAGTTTTATACAGTGACAGACCTGTCCCCACCAGTACTGTACCCCAGAGTTATATAGTGACAGACCAGTTCCCACCAGTACTATACCCCAGTTTTATAGAGTGACAGACCTGTCCCCACCAGTACTGCACCCCAGTGTTATGCCGTGACAGACCAGTCCCCACTAGTTCTGTAGTGCAGTGTTATACACTGGCAGAACTGTCCCTAGCTGTAATGTACCCCAGTGTTATACAGTGTCAGACCCGTCCCAACCAGTAATGTACCCCAGTTTTATAGAGTGACAGACCAGTCCCCACCAGTCCTATATCCCATTCTTATACACCGGCAGATCTGGCCCCACCAGTAATGTACCCCAGTTTTATACAATGACAGACCTGTCCTCACCAGTACTGCACCCCAGTGTTATACAATGACAGACGAGTTCCCACCAGTACTGGACCCCAGTGCTTTGCAGTGACTGACCTGTCCCCACCAGTACTGTATCCCAGTGTTATACAGGGGCAGATTGGTCCCCACCAGTACTGTACCCCAGTGTTATACAGTGACAGTCCCGTCCCCACCAGTACTGTACCCCAGTGTTATACATTGATTGACATGTCCCCACCAGTACTGTGCCCCAGTGTTATCCAGTGACAGACCCATCCCCATCAGTGCTGTACCCCAGGTTATACAGTGACAGACCTGTTCCCGACCAGTACTGTACCCCAGTGTTATACAGTGACAGACCTGTCCCCACCAGCACTGTATCATATTGTTATACAGTGACAGACCTGTCCCCACAAATACTGTACCCCAGTTTTATACAGTGACAGACCTGTCCCCACCAGTACTGTACCCCAGAGTTATATAGTGACAGACCAGTTCCCACCAGTACTATACCCCAGTTTTATAGAGTGACAGACCTGTCCCCACCAGTACTGCACCCCAGTGTTATGCCGTGACAGACCAGTCCCCACTAGTTCTGTACCCCAGTGTTATACACTGGCAGAACTGTCCCCAGCAGCAATGTACCCCAGTGTTATACAGCGACAGACCGTCCCAACCAGTACTGTACCCCAGTTTTATAGAGTGACAGACCAGTCCCCACCAGTCCTATATCCCATTCTTATACACTGGCAGATCTGGCCCCACAAGTAATGTACACCAGTTTTATACAATGACAGACCTGTCCTCACCAGTACTGCACCACAGTGTTATACAGTGACAGACGAGTCCCCACCAGTACTGGACCCCAGTGCTTTGCAGTGACTGACCTGTCCCCACCAGTACTGTACCCCAGTGTTATACAGGGGCATATTCGTCCCCACCAGTACTGTGCCCCAGTGTTATACAGTGACAGACCTGTCCCCAAGAGTTCTGTATCATATTGTTATACAGTGACAGACATGTCCCCACAAATACTGTACCCCAGGGCTTTACAGTGACAGACCTGTCCCCACCAGTACTGTAGCCCAGTGTTATACAGTGTCAGACCTGTCCACACCTGTACTGTACCCCAGTGCTATACACTGACAGACCCGTCTCCACCAGTACTGTACCCCATTGTTATACAGTGACAGACCTGCCCACACCAGTACTGTACCCCAGTGTTAAAGAGTGACTGACCCTTCCCACCAATACTGTGCCCCAGTGTTCTACAGTGACAGACCAGTCCCCACCAGTACTGTATCCCATGGTTATACAGGGACAGACCTGTCCCCAATAGTACTGTACCCCAGTGTTATACAGTGACAGACCAGGCCCCACCTGTACTGTACCCCAGTGTTATAGAGTGTCAGACATGTGCTGACCAATAATGTACCCCAGTGTTATACAGTGACAGAACGGCCCGCACCAGTACTGTACCCCAATGTTATACACTAACAGACTTGTCCCCACCAGTACTGTACCCAAGAGTTTGTGACAAACCCATCCCGACCAGTACTGGACCCCGTAGTTATACACTGACAGACCTGTCCCCACCAGTACTGTACCCCAGTGTTATACAGTGACAGACCTGTCCCCACCAGTACTGTACCCCAGTGTTATACAGTGACAGACCTGTCCCCACCTGTACAGTACCCCTCTGTTATACAGTGTCAGACCTGTCCACACCAGTAATGTACCCCAGTGATATAAAGTGACAGACCCGTCCCCACCAGTACTTTACCCCAGTTTTATACAGTGACAGACCAGTCCCCACAAATACTGTACCTTAGTGTTATACAGTGACAGCCCCATCCCCACCAATACTGTACCCCAGTGTTATACAGTGACAGACCTGTTCCCACAAGTAAATACCCCATGTTATAAAGTGACAGTCCTGTCCGCACCAGTACTGTACCCCAGTGTTATACAGTGACAGACCTATCCTCACCAGTACTGTATATCCCCACCAGTACTGTACCACAGAGTTGTACGACAGATCCATACACACCAATATGGTACCCCATGTTATGCAGTGACAGATCCATCCACACCACTACTGTACACGAGTATTATACAGTGACAGACCTGTCCCCACTAATACTGTACCACAGTGTTATACAGTGACAGACCTGTCCCCACCAGTACTGTACCCCAGTGTTATACAGTGACAGACCTGTCCCCACCAGTACTGTATCCCAGGCTTATACAGTGACAGACCTGTCCCCTTCAAGGACTGTACCACAGTGATATATAGAGACAGACCTTTCCCCACCAGTACTGTACCCCAGTGCTATACAATGACAGACCTGTCCCCACCAATACTGTACCCCAGTGTTATAAATTGACAGACCTGTCACCACCAGTAACTACCCCATGTTATACAGTGACAGTCCTGTCCGCGCCAGTACTGTACCCCTGTGTTATACAGTGACAGACCTATCCCCACCAGAACTGTACCATATTGTTATACGGCGACAGATCCATACACACCAGTATGGTACCCCAGTGTTATACAGTGACAGAACCATCCACACCACTACTGTACCCGAATGTTATACAGCGACAGACCTGTCCCAAACAGGACTGCGCCCCAGTGTTATACACTGACAGACCCAACCCCACCAGTACTGTACCCCAGTGTTATACACTGACAGACCCGACCACACCAGTACTGCATCCCAGTGATATACAGTGGTAGACCTGACCACACCAGTATTGTACCCCAATGTTATACAGTGACAGAAACGTCCCCAACAGTACTGTACCCCAGTGATATACAGTGATAGACCGGTCCACACCAGTACTGTACACCAGTGTTATACAGTGACAGACCTGTCCCCACCAGTACTGTACCCCCGTGTTATATAGTGACAGACCTGTCCCCACCAGTACTGTACCCCAGTGTTATACAGTGACAGACCAGGCCCCCCCAGAACTGTACCTCAGTGTTATACAGTGACAGACCTGTCCCCACCAGTACTGTACCCCAGTGTTATACAGTGACAGATCTGTCCCCACCAGTACTGTACCCCAGTGTTATACAGTGACAGACCAGGCCCCACCAGTACTCCGTACCCTTGTTATACAATGACAGACCTGTCCCAACAAGTACAGTACCCCATTGCTACAAACTGACAGACCTGTACCCACCAGTTCTGTATCCCTGAGTTATACAGTGACAGACCTGTCCCCACCAGTACTGAACCCCAGTGTTATACAGTGACAGACCTGTCCCCACCAGTATTGTATCCCATGCTTATACAGTGACAGACCTGTCCCCACAAATACTGTACCTTAGTGTTATACAGTGACAGACCTGTCCCCACCAGTACTGAACCCCAGTGTTATACAGTGACAGACCTGTCCCCACCAGTATTGTATCCCATGCTTATACAGTGACAGACCTGTCCCCACAAATACTGTACCTTAGTGTTATACAGTGACAGACCCATTCCCACCAGTACTGTACCCCAGTGTTATATAGTGACAGACCAGTTCCCACCAGTACTGTAACCCAGTGTTATACAGTGACAGACCCGTCCCCACCAGTACTGTAACCCAGGCTTATACAGTGACAGACCTGTCCCCACCAGTACTGTACCCCCGTGTTATACAGTGACAGACCTGTCCCCTTCAAGGACTGTACCACAGTGATATATAGAGACAGACCTTTCCCCACCAGTACTGTACCCCAGTGTTATACAGTGACAGACCTGTCCCCACCAGTACTGTACCCCAGTATTATACAATGACAGACCTGTCCCAACAAGTACAGTACCCCATTGCTACAAACTGACAGACCTGTACCCACCAGTTCTGTATCCCTGTGTTATACAGTGACAGACCTGTCCCCACCAGTACTGTACCTCAGTGCTTTGCAGTGACAGACCTGACACCACCAGTACTGTACCCCAGTGTTATACAATGACAGACCTGACACCACCAGTACTGTACCCCAGTGTTATACAATGACAGACCTGACCCCACCAATACTGTACCCCAGTGTTATACAGTGACAGACCTCTCCCCACCAATACTGTACCCCAGTGATATACAGTGACTGTCCAGTCCCCACCAGTACTGTATCCCAGTGTTATACAGTGACAGAAATGTCCACACCAGTACTGTACACCAGCGTTATAAAGTGACAGACCTGTCCACACCAGTACTGTGCCCCAGTGTTATACAGTGACAGACCTGTCCCCACCAGTACTGTACCGCAGTGTTATACAATGACAGACCTGTCCCCAACAGTACTGTACCCCAGTGTTATACAGTGACAGACCCGTCCCCACCAGTACTGTACCCCAGTGTTATACAGTGACAGACCCGTCCCCACCAGTACTGTACCCCAGTGTTATACAGTGACAGACCTGTCCCCACCAGCACTGTACCCCAGTGTTATACATTGACAGACCTGTCCCCACCAGTACTGTACCCCAGTGTTATACACTGACTGACCTGTCCCCACCAGTACTGTACCGCAGTGTTATACAGTGACAGACCTGTCCCCACCAGTACTGTACCCCAGTGTTATACAGTGACAGACCTGTCCCCACCAGCACTGTACCCCAGTATTATACATTGACAGACCCGTCCCCATCAGTACTGTACCCCAGTATTATACAATGACAGACCTGTCCCAACAAGTACAGTACCCCATTGCTACAAACTGACAGACCTGTACCCACCAGTTCTGTATCCCTGTGTTATACAGTGACAGACCTGTCCCCACCAGTACTGTACCCCAGTGTTATACAGTGACAGACCTGTCCCCACCAGTATTGTATCCCATGCTTATACAGTGACAGACCTGTCCCCACAAATACTGTACCTTAGTGTTATACAGTGACAGACCCATTCCCACCAGTACTGTACCCCAGTGTTATACAGTGACAGACCAGTTCCCACCAGTACTGTACCGCAGTGTTATACAGTGAAAGACCTGTCCCCACCAGTACTGTACCCCAGTGTTATACAGTGACAGACCAGGCCCCACCAGTACTTCGTACCCTTGTTATACAATGACAGACCTGTCCCAACAAGTACAGTACCCCATTGCTACAAAATGACAGACCTGTACCCACCAGTTCTGTATCCCTGTGTTATACAGTAACAGACCTGTCCCCACCAGTACTGTACCCCAGTGTTATACAGTGACAGACCTGTCCCCACCAGTATTGTATCCCATGCTTATACAGTGACAGACCTGTCCCCACAAATACTGTACCTTAGTGTTATACAGTGACAGACCCATTCCCACCAGTACTGTACCCCAGTGTTATACAGTGACAGACCAGTTCCCACCAGTACTGTACCGCAGTGTTATACAGTGAAAGACCTGTCCCCACCAGTACTGTACCCAAGTGTTATACAGTGACAGACCTGTCCCCACCAGTATTGTATCCCATGCTTATACAGTGACAGACCTGTCCCAACAAGTACAGTACCCCATTGTTACAAACTGACAGACTTGTACCCACAAGTTCTGTATCCCTGTGTTATACAGTGACAGACCTGTCCCCACCAGTACTGTACCCCAGTGTTATACAGTGATAAACCTGTCCACAACAGTATTGTACCCCAGTGTTATACAGTGACAGACCCATCCACACCAGCACTGTACCCCAGTGATATGCAGTGACAGACCCATCGCCACCGGTACTGCATCCCCAGTTATAAAGTGACAGACCTGTCCCCACCAGTACTGTACCCCAGTGTTATACAGTGACAGACCTGTCCCCACCAGTACTGTAGCCCAGTGTTATACAGTGACAGACCTGTCCGCACCAGTACTCTACCCCAGTGTTATACAGTGTCAGACCTGCCCCACCAGTGCTGTACCCCAGTATTATACATTGACAGACCTGTCCCCACTAGTACTGAACCCCAGTGTTATACAGTGACAGACCAGGCCCCACCAGTACTCCGTACCCTTGTTATACAATGACAGACCTGTCCCAACAAGTACAGTACCCCATTGCTACAAACTGACAGACCTGTACCCACCAGTTCTGTATCCCTGTGTTATACAGTGACAGACCTGTCCCCACCAGTACTGTACCCCAGTGTTATACAGTGACAGATCTGTCCCCACCAGTATTGTATCCCATGCTTATACAGTGACAGACCTGTCCCCACAAATACTGTACCTTAGTGTTATACAGTGCCAGACCCATTCCCACCAGTACTGTACCCCAGTGTTATACAGTGACAGACCAGTTCCCACCAGCACTGTACCCCAGTGTTATACAGTGATAAACCTGTCCACAACAGTATTGTACCAGAGTGTTATAGAGTGACAGACCCATCCACAGCAGCACTGTACCCCAGTGATATGCAGTGACAGACCCATCGCCACCGGTACTCCATCCCCAGTTATAAAGTGACAGACCTGTCCCCACCAGTACTGTACCCCAGTGTTATACAGTGACAGACCTCTCCCCACCAGTACTGTACCCCAGTGCTATACACTGACAGACCTGTCCCCTCCAGTACTGTAGCCCAGTGTTATACAGTGACAGACCTGTCCCCACCAGTACTGTACCCCAGGGTTATGCACTGACAGACCTGTCCCACCAATACTGCACCTCAGTGTTATATAGTGACAGACCCGTCCCCACCAGTACTGTACCCCAGAGCTACGCAGTGACAGACCCGTCCCCACCAGTACTGTACCACAGAGTTACACAGTGACAGACGTGTCCCCACCATTACTGTACCCCAATGATATACAGTGATAAACCTGTCCACAACAGTATTGTACCCCAGTGTTATACAGTGACAGACCCATCCACACCAGCACTGTACCCCAGTGATATGCAGTGACAGACCCATCGCCACCGGTACTCCATCCCCAGTTATTAAGTGACAGACCTGTCCCCACCAGTACTGTACCCCAGTGTTATACAGTGACAGACCTCTCCCCACCAGTACTGTACCCCAGTGCTATACACAGACAGACCTGACCCCTCCAGTACTGTAGCCCAGTGTTATACAGTGACAGACCTGACCCCACCAGTACTGTACCCCAGGGTTATGCACTGACAGACCTGTCCCACCAATACTGCACTTCAGTGTTATATAGTGACAGACCCGTCCCCACCAGTACTGTACCTCAGAGTTATATAGTGACAGACCAGTTCCCACCAGTACGATACCCCAGTGTTATACTTTGACAGACCTGTCCCCACCAGCACTGTACCCCAATGTTATACAGTGACAGACCTGTCCCCACCAGTATTGTATCCCATGCTTATACAGTGACAGACCTGTCCCCACAAATACTGTACCTTAGTGTTATACAGTGACAGACCCATTCCCACCAGTACTGTACCCCAGTGTTATACAGTGACAGACCAGTTCCCACCAGTACTGTACCGCAGTGTTATACAGTGAAAGACCTGTCCCCACCAGTACTGTACCCCAGTGTTATACAGTGACAGACTTGTCCCCACCAGTATTGTATCCCATGCTTATACAGTGACAGACCTGTCCCAACAAGTACAGTACCCCATTGTTACAAACTGACAGACCTGTACCCACCAGTTCTGTATCCCTGTGTTATACAGTGACAGACCTCTCCCCACCAGTACTGTACCCCAGTGTTATACAGTGATAAACTTGTCCACAACAGTATTGTACCCCAGTGTTATACAGTGACAGACCCATCCACACCAGCACTGTACCCCAGTGATATGCAGTGACAGACCCATCGCCACCGGTACTCCATCCCCAGTTATAAAGTGACAGACCTGTCCCCACCAGTACTGTACCCCAGTGTTATACAGTGACAGACCTGTCCCCACCAGTACTGTAGCCCAGTGTTATACAGTGACAGACCTGTCCGCACCAGTACTCTACCCCAGTGTTATACAGTGTCAGACCTGCCCCACCAGTGCTGTACCCCAGTATTATACATTGACAGACCTGTCCCCACTAGTACTGAACCCCAGTGTTATACAGTGACAGACCAGGCCCCACCAGTACTTCGTACCCTTGTTATACAATGACAGACCTGTCCCAACAAGTACAGTACCCCATTGCTACAAACTGACAGACCTGTACCCACCAGTTCTGTATCCCTGTGTTATACAGTGACAGACCTGTCCCCACCAGTACTGTACCCCAGTGTTATACAGTGACAGATCTGTCCCCACCAGTATTGTATCCCATGCTTATACAGTGACAGACCTGTCCCCACAAATACTGTACCTTAGTGTTATACAGTGACAGACCCATTCCCACCAGTACTGTACCCCAGTGTTATACAGTGACAGACCAGTTCCCACCAGCACTGTACCCCAGTGTTATACAGTGATAAACCTGTCCACAACAGTATTGTACCAGAGTGTTATAGAGTGACAGACCCATCCACAGCAGCACTGTACCCCAGTGATATGCAGTGACAGACCCATCGCCACCGGTACTCCATCCCCAGTTATAAAGTGACAGACCTGTCCCCACCAGTACTGTACCCCAGTGTTATACAGTGACAGACCTCTCCCCACCAGTACTGTACCCCAGTGCTATACACTGACAGACCTGTCCCCTCCAGTACTGTAGCCCAGTGTTATACAGTGACAGACCTGTCCCCACCAGTACTGTACCCCAGGGTTATGCACTGACAGACCTGTCCCACCAATACTGCACCTCAGTGTTATATAGTGACAGACCCGTCCCCACCAGTACTGTACCCCAGAGCTACGCAGTGACAGACCCGTCCCCACCAGTACTGTACCACAGAGTTACACAGTGACAGACGTGTCCCCACCATTACTGTACCCCAATGATATACAGTGATAAACCTGTCCACAACAGTATTGTACCCCAGTGTTATACAGTGACAGACCCATCCACACCAGCACTGTACCCCAGTGATATGCAGTGACAGACCCATCGCCACCGGTACTCCATCCCCAGTTATAAAGTGACAGACGAGTCCATACCAGTACCGTACGCAAGTGTTATCCAGTGACAGACGAGTCCCCACCAGTACTGTATCCCCTTGTTATACAATGACAGACCTGTCCCAACAAGTACAGTACCCCATTGCTACAAACTGACAGACCTGTAACCACCAGTTCTGTATCCCAGTGCTATAAAGAGTCAGGCCTGTCCCCAGTAGTATTGTACCACAGAGATATACAGTGACAGACCCGTCCCCACCAGCACTGTACCCCAGTGTTATACAGTGACAGACCTGACCCCACCAGTACTGTACCCCAGTGTTATATAGTGACAGACCTGTCCCCACCAGTACTGTACCCCAGAGTTATACTGTGACAGACCTGTCCCCCCCAGTACTGTACCCAAGTGTTACACAGTGACATAAATCTACCGACCAATACTGTACCCCAGTGCTATACAGTGACAGACCTGTCCCCACCAGTACTGTATTCTATTGTTATACACTGACAGACATATCCCAACCAGGACTGTACCCCAGTGTTATGCAGTGACTGACCTGTACCCAACAGTACTGTACCACAGTGTTATACAATGACAAAACCGTCCCCACCAGTACTGTACCCCAGTGTTATACAATGACAGAACTGTCCCCACAAGCACTGTACCCCAGAGTTATACTGTGACAGACCTGACCACACCAGTACTGTACCCCAGTGTTATACAATGACATTAATCTCCAGACCAATACTGTACCCCAGTGTTATACAGTGTCTGGTCAATCCACACCAGTTCTGTACCGCAGTGATATACAGAGACAGACCTGTCCCCACCAGTACTGTACCCCAGTGTTATACTGTGACAGACCTGACCGCACCAGTACTGTACCCCAGTGTTATACAGTGACATAAATCTGCTGACCAATACTGTACCCCAGTGTTATACAGTGACAGACCAGTCCACGCCAGTACTGTACCCCAGTGTTATACAGTGACACACCTGTCCACACCAGTACTGTAGCTGTGTTATACGGTGACAGACCTATCCCCACCAGTACTGTACCCCAGTGTTATACAGTGACATACCTGTCCCCACCAGTACTGTACCCTAGTGTTATACAGTGTCAGACCTTTACACACTAGTACTGTACCCCAAAGTTATACAGTGTCGGGTCCATCCACACCAGTTCTGTACCGCAGTGCTTTACAGTGACACACCTGTCCACACCATTACTGTACCGCAGTGTTATACAGTGACAGACCTGTCCCCACCAGTACTGTACCCCAGTGTTATACAGTGACAGACCTGTCCCCACCAGTACTGTAAACCAGTGTTAAACAGTGACAGACCCATCCCCACCAGTACTGTACCGCAGTATTTTACAGTGACAGACCTGTCCCCACCAGGACTGCCCCAGTGTTATACTGTGACAGACCTGTCTCCACCAGTACTGTACCCCAGTGTTATATACTGACAGAGCTGTCACCACCAGTACTGTATCATATTGTTATACAGTGACAGACCCATCCCCACCAGTACTGTTCCCCAGTGTTATACAGTGACAGAACTGTCCCCACCAGTACTGCACCCCAGTGTTACACACTGACAGACCTGTCCCCACCACTACTGTACCCCAGTGTTATACAGTGATAGACCCATCCCCACCAGTACGGTACCCCAGTGTTATACAGTGACAGACCTGTCCCCACCAGTACGGTACCCCAGTGTTATACAGTGACAGACCTGTCCCCACCAGTACGGTACCCCAGTGTTATACAGTGACAGACCTGTCCCCACCAGTACTGTACCCCAGTGTTATACAGTGACAGACCTGTCCCCAACAGTATTTTACCCCCGTGTTATACAGTGACAGACCCATCCCCACCAGCACCCTAAGCCAGTGATATACAGTGAATGACCCATCACCACCAACTGCACCCCAATGTTATACAGAGACAGAACTGTTTCCCCCATTACTGTTCGCCAGTGTTATACAGTGACAGATCTGTCCCCACTAGTACTGTACCCCATTGTTATACAGTGACAGACATGTCACCACCAGTACTCTACCCCAGTGCTATACAGTGACAGAGCAGTCCCCACCAATACTGTATCCCAGTGTTATACAGTGACAGACATGTCCCAACCCTGACAGTAGCCCACTGTTTTACAGTGACAGAACTGTCTCCACAAGTACTGTACCCCTGTGTTATACAGTGACAGAGCTTTCCGCACCAGTAATGTACCCCAGAGTTATACTGTGACAGACTTCTCCCCACCAGTACTGCACCCGTGTTTTACAGTGACAGCCCTGTCCCCACCAGCACTGTACCCCAGTGTTATACAGTGACAGACATGTCCCCACCAGTACTGTACCCCAGTGTTATGCAGTGACTGACCTGTACCCACCAGTACTGTACCCTAGTATAATACACTGACAGACCTGTCGCCACCAGTACTGTGCCCCAGAGTTATACAGTGACAGACCTGTCCCCACCAGTAATGTATCCCATTGTTATAAACTGACTGACCTGTACCCACCTGTACTGTATCCCAGTGTTATACAGTGACAGACCCGTCCCCACCAGTACTGTACCCCAGTGTTATACAGTGACAGACCTGTCCCCACCAGTACTGTGCCCCAGTGTTATACAGTGACAGACCTGTCCCCACCAGTACTGAACCCCAGTGTTATACAGTGACAGACCCGTCCCCACCAGTACTGTACCCCAGTGTTATACAGTGACAGACCTGTCCCCACAAGTACTCAACCCCAATGTTATACAGTTACAGACCGGTCCCCACCAGTACTGTACCCCAATGTTATACAGTGACAGACCAGTCCACGCCAGTACTGTACCCCAGTGTTATACAGTGACACACCTGTCCACACCAGTACTGTAGCTGTGTTATACGGTGACAGACCTATCCCCACCAGTACTGTACCCCAGTGTTATACAGTGACACACCTGTCCCCACCAGTACTGTACCCTAGTGTTATAAAGTGTCAGACCTTTACACACTAGTACTGTACCCCAAAGTTATACAGTGTCGGGTCCATCCACACCAGTTCTGTACCGCAGTGCTTTACAGTGACACACCTGTCCACACCATTACTGTACCGCAGTGTTATACAGTGACAGACCTGTCCCCACCAGTACTGTACCCCAGTGTTATACAGTGACAGACCTGTCCCCACCAGTAATGTATCCCATTGTTATAAACTGACTGACCTGTACCCACCTGTACTGTATCCCAGTGTTATACAGTGACAGACCCGTCCCCACCAGTACTGTACCCCAGTGTTATACAGTGACAGACCTGTCCCCACCAGTACTGTGCCCCAGTGTTATACAGTGACAGACCTGTCCCCACCAGTACTGAACCCCAGTGTTATACAGTGACAGACCCGTCCCCACCAGTACTGTACCCCAGTGTTATACAGTGACAGACCTGTCCCCACAAGTACTCAACCCCAATGTTATACAGTTACAGACCGGTCCCCACCAGTACTGTACCCCAATGTTATACAGTGACAGACCAGTCCACGCCAGTACTGTACCCCAGTGTTATACAGTGACACACCTGTCCACACCAGTACTGTAGCTGTGTTATACGGTGACAGACCTATCCCCACCAGTACTGTACCCCAGTGTTATACAGTGACACACCTGTCCCCACCAGTACTGTACCCTAGTGTTATACAGTGTCAGACCTTTACACACTAGTACTGTACCCCAAAGTTATACAGTGTCGGGTCCATCCACACCAGTTCTGTACCGCAGTGCTTTACAGTGACACACCTGTCCACACCATTACTGTACCGCAGTGTTATACAGTGACAGACCTGTCCCCACCAGTACTGTACCCCAGTGTTATACAGTGACAGACCTGTCCCCACCAGTACTGTACCCCAGTGTTATACAGTGACAAACCTGTCCCCACCAGTACTGTAAACCAGTGTTAAACAGTGACAGACCCATCCCCACCAGTACTGTACCGCAGTATTTTACAGTGACAGACCTGTCCCCACCAGGACTGCCCCAGTGTTATACTGTGACAGACCTGTCTCCACCAGTACTGTACCCCAGTGTTATATACTGACAGAGCTGTCACCACCAGTACTGTATCATATTGTTATACAGTGACAGACCCATCCCCACCAGTACTGTTCCCCAGTGTTATACAGTGACAGAACTGTCCCCACCAGTACTGCACCCCAGTGTTACACACTGACAGACCTGTCCCCACCACTACTGTACCCCAGTGTTATACAGTGATAGACCCATCCCCACCAGTACGGTACCCCAGTGTTATACAGTGACAGACCTGTCCCCACCAGTACGGTACCCCAGTGTTATACAGTGACAGACCTGTCCCCACCAGTACTGTACCCCAGTGTTATACAGTGACAGACCTGTCCCCAACAGTATTTTACCCCCGTGTTATACAGTGACAGACCCATCCCCACCAGCACCCTAAGCCAGTGATATACAGTGAATGACCCATCACCACCAACTGCACCCCAATGTTATACAGAGACAGAACTGTTTCCCCCATTACTGTTCGCCAGTGTTATACAGTGACAGATCTGTCCCCACTAGTACTGTACCCCATTGTTATACAGTGACAGACCTGTACCCACTAGTACTGTACACCATTGTTATTCAGTGACAGACATGTCACCACCAGTACTCTACCCCAGTGCTATACAGTGACAGAGCAGTCCCCACCAATACTGTATCCCAGTGTTATACAGTGACAGACATGTCCCAACCCTGACAGTAGCCCACTGTTTTACAGTGACAGAACTGTCTCCACAAGTACTGTACCCCTGTGTTATACAGTGACAGAGCTTTCCGCACCAGTAATGTACCCCAGAGTTATACTGTGACAGACTTCTCCCCACCAGTACTGCACCCGTGTTTTACAGTGACAGCCCAGTCCCCACCAGCACTGTACCCCAGTGTTATACAGTGACAGACATGTCCCCACCAGTACTGTACCCCAGTGTTATGCAGTGACTGACCTGTACCCACCAGTACTGTATCCTAGTATAATACACTGACAGACCTGTCGCCACCAGTACTGTGCCCCAGAGTTATACAGTGACAGACCTGTCCCCACCAGTAATGTATCCCATTGTTATAAACTGACTGACCTGTACCCACCTGTACTGTATCCCAGTGTTATACAGTGACAGACCCGTCCCCACCAGTACTGTACCCCAGTGTTATACAGTGACAGACCTGTCCCCACCAGTACTGTGCCCCAGTGTTATACAGTGACAGACCTGTCCCCACCAGTACTGAACCCCAGTGTTATACAGTGACAGACCCGTCCCCACCAGTACTGTACCCCAGTGTTATACAGTGACAGACCTGTCCCCACAAGTACTCAACCCCAATGTTATACAGTTACAGACCGGTCCCCACCAGTACTGTACCCCAATGTTATACAGTGACAGACATGTCCCCTTCAAGTACTGTACCCTACTGATATCCGCAGACAGAAATGCGCTCACCAGTACTGTACCCCCGTGTTTTACAGTGACAGACATATCCACACAAGCACTGTACCCCAGTGAAATGCAGTGACAGATCTGTCCCCACCAGTACTGTACCCCAGTGTTATACAGTGACAGACCTCTCCCACCAGTACTGTACCCCAGTGCTATATACTGACAGACCTGTCCGCTCCAGTACTGTAGCCCAGTGTTATACAGTGACAGACCTGTCCCCACCAGTACTGTACCCCAGGGTTATGCACTGACAGACCTGTCCCACCAATACTGCACCTCAATGTTATATAGTGACAGACCCATCCCCACCAGTACTGTACCCCAGAGCTACGCAGTGACAGACCCGTCCCCACCAGTACTGTACCACAGAGTTACACAGTGACAGACGTGTCCCCACCATTACTGTACCCCAATGATATACAGTGATAAACCTGTCCACAACAGTATTGTTCCCCAGTGTTATAAAGTGACAGACCCATCCACAGCAGCACTGTACCCCAGTGATATGCAGTGACAGACCCATCGCCACCGGTACTCCATCCCCAGTTATAAAGTGACAGATCTGTCCCCACCAGTACCGTACGCAAGTGTTATCCATTGACAGACGAGTCCCCACCAGTACTGTATCCCCTTGTTATACAATGACAGACCTGTCCCAACAAGTACAGTACCCCATTGCTACAAACTGACAGACCTGTAACCACCAGTTCTGTATCCCAGTGCTATAAAGAGTCAGGCCTGTCCCCAGTAGTATTGTACCACAGAGATATACAGTGACAGACCCGTCCCCACCAGCACTGTACCCCAGTGTTATACAGTGACAGACCTGACCCCACCAGTACTGTACCCCAGTGTTATATAGTGACAGACCTGACCCCACCAGTACTGTACCCCAGTATTATACAGTGACAGATCTGTCCGCACCAGTACTGTACCCCAGAGTTATACTGTGACAGACCTGTCCCCCCCAGTACTGTACCCAAGTGTTACACAGTGACATAAATCTACCGACCAATACTGTACCCCAGTGCTATACAGTGACAGACCTGTCCCCACCAGTACTGTATTCTATTGTTATACACTGACAGACATATCCCAACCAGGGCTGTACCCCAGTGTTATGCAGTGACTGACCTGTACCCAACAGTACTGTACCACAGTGTTATACAATGACAAAACCGTCCCCACCAGTACTGTACCCCAGTGTTATACAATGACAGAACTGTCCCCACAAGCACTGTACCCCAGAGTTATACTGTGACAGACCTGACCACACCAGTACTGTACCCCAGTGTTATACAATGACATTAATCTCCAGACCAATACTGTACCCCAGTGTTATACAGTGTCTGGTCAATCCACACCAGTTCTGTACCGCAGTGATATACAGAGACAGACCTGTCCCCACCAGTACTGTACCCCAGTGTTATACTGTGACAGACCTGACCGCACCAGTACTGTACCCCAGTGTTATACAGTGACATAAATCTGCTGACCAATACTGTACCCCAGTGTTATACAGTGACAGACCAGTCCACGCCAGTACTGTACCCCAGTGTTATACAGTGACACACCTGTCCACACCAGTACTGTAGCTGTGTTATACGGTGACAGACCTATCCCCACCAGTACTGTACCCCAGTGTTATACAGTGACACACCTGTCCCCACCAGTACTGTACCCTAGTGTTATACAGTGTCAGACCTTTACACACTAGTACTGTACCCCAAAGTTATACAGTGTCGGGTCCATCCACACCAGTTCTGTACCGCAGTGCTTTACAGTGACACACCTGTCCACACCATTACTGTACCGCAGTGTTATACAGTGACAGACCTGTCCCCACCAGTACTGTACCCCAGTGTTATACAGTGACAGACCTGTCCCCACCAGTACTGTACCCCAGTGTTATACAGTGACAAACCTGTCCCCACCAGTACTGTAAACCAGTGTTAAACAGTGACAGACCCATCCCCACCAGTACTGTACCGCAGTATTTTACAGTGACAGACCTGTCCCCACCAGGACTGCCCCAGTGTTATACTGTGACAGACCTGTCTCCACCAGTACTGTACCCCAGTGTTATATACTGACAGAGCTGTCACCACCAGTACTGTATCATATTGTTATACAGTGACAGACCCATCCCCACCAGTACTGTTCCCCAGTGTTATACAGTGACAGAACTGTCCCCACCAGTACTGCACCCCAGTGTTACACACTGACAGACCTGTCCCCACCAGGACTGCCCCAGTGTTATACTGTGACAGACCTGTCCCCACCAGTACGGTACCCCAGTGTTATACAGCGACAGACCTGTCCCCACCAGTACTGTACCCCAGTGTTATACAGTGACAGACCTGTCCCCAACAGTATTGTACCCCCGTGTTATACAGTGACAGACCCATCCCCACCAGCACCCTAAGCCAGTGATATACAGTGAATGACCCATCACCACCAACTGCACCCCAATGTTATACAGAGACAGAACTGTTTCCCCCATTACTGTTCGCCAGTGTTATACAGTGACAGATCTGTCCCCACTAGTACTGTACCCCATTGTTATACAGTGACAGACCTGTACCCACTAGTACTGTACACCATTGTTATTCAGTGACAGACATGTCACCACCAGTACTCTACCCCAGTGCTATACAGTGACAGAGCAGTCCCCACCAATACTGTATCCCAATGTTATACAGTGACAGACATGTCCCAACCCTGACAGTAGCCCACTGTTTTACAGTGACAGAACTGTCTCCACAAGTACTGTACCCCTGTGTTATACAGTGACAGAGCTTTCCGCACCAGTAATGTACCCCAGAGTTATACTGTGACAGACTCCTCCCCACCAGTACTGCACCCGTGTTTTACAGTGACAGCCCTGTCCCCACCAGCACTGTACCCCAGTGTTATACAGTGACAGACATGTCCCCACCAGTACTGTACCCCAGTGTTATGCAGTAACTGACCTGTACCCACCAGTACTGTACCCTAGTATAATACACTGACAGACCTGTCGCCACCAGTACTGTGCCCCAGAGTTATACAGTGACAGACCTGTCCCCACCAGTAATGTATCCCATTGTTATAAACTGACTGACCTGTACCCACCTGTACTGTATCCCAGTGTTATACAGTGACAGACCCGTCCCCACCAGTACTGTACCCCAGTGTTATACAGTGACAGACCTGTCCCCACCAGTACTGTGCCCCAGTGTTATACAGTGACAGACCTGTCCCCACCAGTACTGAACCCCAGTGTTATACAGTGACAGACCCGTCCCCACCAGTACTGTACCCCAGTGTTATACAGTGACAGACCTGTCCCCACAAGTACTCAACCCCAATGTTATACAGTTACAGACCGGTCCCCACCAGTACTGTACCCCAATGTTATACAGTGACAGACCTGTCCCCTTCAAGTACTGTACCCTACTGATATCCGCAGACAGAAATGCGCCCACCAGTACTGTACCCCCGTGTTTTACAGTGACAGACATATCCACACAAGCACTGTACCCCAGTGAAATGCAGTGACAGATCTGTCCCCACCAGTACTGTACCCCAGTGTTATACAGTGTCTGACCTTACTCCACTAGTACTGTCGCCCAATGTTCTGCAGTGTCAGAAATGTGCCCACCAGTACTGTACCCCATTGTTATACAGTGACAGACCTGTATGCACCAGTTCTGTATCCCGGTGATATACAATGACAGACATGTCCCGACCAGTTCTGTACCCCAGTGTTATACAGTGACAGACATATCTCCACCAGTATTGTACCCCAGTGTTATACAGTGACATACCCGGCCCCCTAGTACTGCACCCCAGTGTTATACAGTGTCAGACCTGTCCACACCAGTACTGTACCACAGTGTTATACAGTGACAGACTTGTCCCCACCAGTACTGTACCCTACAGGTATACACTGACAGACCTGTCCCCACCATTACTGTATCCCAGTGTTATACAGTGACAGACTTGTCCCCACCAGTACTGTACCCCAGTGTTATACAGTGACAGACTTGTCCCCACCAGTACTGTACCCCAGTGTTATACAGTGACAGACCTCTCCCCACCAGTACTATACCCCAGTGTTATACAGTGACAGACCCGTCCCCACCAGTACTCTTCCCCAGTGTTAAACAGTGACAGACTGAACCCCATCAGTACTGTACCCCAGTGTTAAACAGTGACAGACTGAACCCCATGAGTACTGTACCTCAGTGTTATACAGTGAACGACCTGTCCCCATCAGTACTGTGCGCCAGTGTTATACAGTGACAGACCTGTCCAAACCAGTACTGTACCCCAGTATTATACAGTGACAGACCTGTCCCCACCAGTACTGTACCCTAGAGTTATACAGTGACAGACCTGTCCCCACCAGTACTGTACCCCTGTGTTATACAGTGACAGACCTGTCCCCACCAGTACTGTACCCCAGTGTTATACAGTGACAGACCTGTCCCCACCAGTATTGTATCCCATGCTTATACAGTGACAGACCTGTCCTCACAAATACTGTACCTTAGTGTTATACAGTGACAGACCCATTCCCACCAGTACTGTACCCCAGTGTTATACAGTGACAGACCAGTTCCCACCAGTACTGTACCGCAGTGTTATACAGTGAAAGACCTGTCCCAACTAGTACTGTACCCCAGTGTTACACAGTGACAGACCAGGCCCCACCAGTACTCCGTACCCTTGTTATACAGTGACAGACCTGTCCCAACAAGTACAGTACCCCATTGTTACAAACTGACAGACCTGTACCCACCAGTTCTGTATCCCTGTGTTATACAGTGACAGACCTGTCCCCACCAGCACTGTACCCCAGTGTTATACAGTGATAAACCTGTCCACAACAGTATTGTACCCCAGTGTTATACAGTGACAGACCCATCCACACCAGCACTGTACCCCAGTGATATGCAGTGACAGACCCATCGCCACCGGTACTCCATCCCCAGTTATAAAGTGACAGACCTGTCCCCACCAGTACTGTACCCCAGTGTTATACAGTGACAGACTTGTCCCCACCAGTACTGTAGCCCAGTGTTATACAGTGACAGACCTGTCCCCACCAGTACTATACCCCAGTGTTACACAGTGACAGACCTGTCCGCACCAGTACTCTACCCCAGTGTTATACAGTGTCAGACCTGCCCCACCAGTGCTGTACCCCAGTATTATACATTGACAGACCTGTCCCCACTAGTACTGAACCCCAGTGTTATACAGTGACAGACCAGGCCCCACCAGTACTCCGTACCCTTGTTATACAATGACAGACCTGTCCCAACAAGTACAGTACCCCATTGCTACAAACTGACAGACCTGTACCCACCAGTTCTGTATCCCTGTGTTATACAGTGACAGACCTGTCCCCACCAGTACTGTACCCCAGTGTTATACAGTGACAGATCTGTCCCCACCAGTATTGTATCCCATGCTTATACAGTGACAGACCTGTCCCCACAAATACTGTACCTTAGTGTTATACAGTGCCAGACCCATTCCCACCAGTACTGTACCCCAGTGTTATACAGTGACAGACCAGTTCCCACCAGCACTGTACCCCAGTGTTATACAGTGATAAACCTGTCCACAACAGTATTGTACCAGAGTGTTATAGAGTGACAGACCCATCCACAGCAGCACTGTACCCCAGTGATATGCAGTGACAGACCCATCGCCACCGGTACTCCATCCCCAGTTATAAAGTGACAGACCTGTCCCCACCAGTACTGTACCCCAGTGTTATACAGTGACAGACCTCTCCCCACCAGTACTGTACCCCAGTGCTATACACTGACAGACCTGTCCCCTCCAGTACTGTAGCCCAGTGTTATACAGTGACAGACCTGTCCCCACCAGTACTGTACCCCAGGGTTATGCACTGACAGACCTGTCCCACCAATACTGCACCTCAGTGTTATATAGTGACAGACCCGTCCCCACCAGTACTGTACCCCAGAGCTACGCAGTGACAGACCCGTCCCCACCAGTACTGTACCACAGAGTTACACAGTGACAGACGTGTCCCCACCATTACTGTACCCCAATGATATACAGTGATAAACCTGTCCACAACAGTATTGTACCCCAGTGTTATACAGTGACAGACCCATCCACACCAGCACTGTACCCCAGTGATATGCAGTGACAGACCCATCGCCACCGGTACTCCATCCCCAGTTATAAAGTGACAGATCTGTCCCCACCAGTACCGTACGCAAGTGTTATCCAGTGACAGACGAGTCCCCACCAGTACTGTATCCCCTTGTTATACAATGACAGACCTGTCCCAACAAGTACAGTACCCCATTGCTACAAACTGACAGACCTGTAACCACCAGTTCTGTATCCCAGTGCTATAAAGAGTCAGGCCTGTCCCCAGTAGTATTGTACCACAGAGATATACAGTGACAGACCCGTCCCCACCAGCACTATACCCCAGTGTTATACAGTGACAGACCTGACCCCACCAGTACTGTACCCCAGTGTTATATAGTGACAGACCTGTCCCCACCAGTACTGTACCCCAGAGTTATACTGTGACAGACCTGTCCCCCCCAGTACTGTACCCAAGTGTTACACAGTGACATAAATCTACCGACCAATACTGTACCCCAGTGCTATACAGTGACAGACCTGTCCCCACCAGTACTGTATTCTATTGTTATACACTGACAGACATATCCCAACCAGGACTGTACCCCAGTGTTATGCAGTGACTGACCTGTACCCAACAGTACTGTACCACAGTGTTATACAATGACAAAACCGTCCCCACCAGTACTGTACCCCAGTGTTATACAATGACAGAATTGTCCCCACAAGCACTGTACCCCAGAGTTATACTGTGACAGACCTGACCACACCAGTACTGTACCCCAGTGTTATACAATGACATTAATCTCCAGACCAATACTGTACCCCAGTGTTATACAGTGTCTGGTCAATCCACACCAGTTCTGTACCGCAGTGATATACAGAGACAGACCTGTCCCCACCAGTACTGTACCCCAGTGTTATACTGTGACAGACCTGACCGCACCAGTACTGTACCCCAGTGTTATACAGTGACATAAATCTGCTGACCAATACTGTACCCCAGTGTTATACAGTGACAGACCAGTCCACGCCAGTACTGTACCCCAGTGTTATACAGTGACACACCTGTCCACACCAGTACTGTAGCTGTGTTATACGGTGACAGACCTATCCCCACCAGTACTGTACCCCAGTGTTATACAGTGACACACCTGTCCCCACCAGTACTGTACCCTAGTGTTATACAGTGTCAGACCTTTACACACTAGTACTGTACCCCAAAGTTATACAGTGTCGGGTCCATCCACACCAGTTCTGTACCGCAGTGCTTTACAGTGACACACCTGTCCACACCATTACTGTACCGCAGTGTTATACAGTGACAGACCTGTCCCCACCAGTACTGTACCCCAGTGTTATACAGTGACAGACCTGTCCCCACCAGTACTGTACCCCAGTGTTATACAGTGACAAACCTGTCCCCACCAGTACTGTAAACCAGTGTTAAACAGTGACAGACCCATCCCCACCAGTACTGTACCGCAGTATTTTACAGTGACAGACCTGTCCCCACCAGGACTGCCCCAGTGTTATACTGTGACAGACCTGTCTCCACCAGTACTGTACCCCAGTGTTATATACTGACAGAGCTGTCACCACCAGTACTGTATCATATTGTTATACAGTGACAGACCCATCCCCACCAGTACTGTTCCCCAGTGTTATACAGTGACAGAACTGTACCCACTAGTACTGAACCCCAGTGTTATACAGTGACAGACCCGTCCCCACCAGTACTGTACCCCAGTGTTATACAGTGACAGACCTGTCCCCACAAGTACTCAACCCCAATGTTATACAGTTACAGACCGGTCCCCACCAGTACTGTACCCCAATGTTATACAGTGACAGACATGTCCCCTTCAAGTACTGTACCCTACTGATATCCGCAGACAGAAATGCGCCCACCAGTACTGTACCCCCGTGTTTACAGTGACAGACATATCCACACAAGCACTGTACCCCAGTGAAATGCAGTGACAGATCTGTCCCCACCAGTACTGTACCCCAGTGTTATACAGTGACAGACCTCTCCCCACCAGTACTGTACCCCAGTGCTATATACTGACAGACCTGTCCCCTCCAGTACTGTAGCCCAGTGTTATACAGTGACAGACCTGTCCCCACCAGTACTGTACCCCAGGGTTATGCACTGACAGACCTGTCCCACCAATACTGCACCTCAATGTTATATAGTGACAGACCCATCCCCACCAGTACTGTACCCCAGAGCTACGCAGTGACAGACCCGTCCCCACCAGTACTGTACCACAGAGTTACACAGTGACAGACGTGTCCCCACCATTACTGTACCCCAATGATATACAGTGATAAACCTGTCCACAACAGTATTGTACCCCAGTGTTATACAGTGACAGACCCATCCACAGCAGCACTGTACCCCAGTGATATGCAGTGACAGACCCATCGCCACCGGTACTCCATCCCCAGTTATAAAGTGACAGATCTGTCCCCACCAGTACCGTACGCAAGTGTTATCCATTGACAGACGAGTCCCCACCAGTACTGTATCCCCTTGTTATACAATGACAGACCTGTCCCAACAAGTACAGTACCCCATTGCTACAAACTGACAGACCTGTAACCACCAGTTCTGTATCCCAGTGCTATAAAGAGTCAGGCCTGTCCCCAGTAGTATTGTACCACAGAGATATACAGTGACAGACCCGTCCCCACCAGCACTGTACCCCAGTGTTATACAGTGACAGACCTGACCCCACCAGTACTGTACCCCAGTGTTATATAGTGACAGACCTGTCCCCACCAGTACTGTACCCCAGTATTATACAGTGACAGATCTGTCCGCACCAGTACTGTACCCCAGAGTTATACTGTGACAGACCTGTCCCCCCCAGTACTGTACCCAAATGTTACACAGTGACATAAATCTACCGACCAATACTGTACCCCAGTGCTATACAGTGACAGACCTGTCCCCACCAGTACTGTATTCTATTGTTATACACTGACAGACATATCCCAACCAGGACTGTACCCCAGTGTTATGCAGTGACTGACCTGTACCCAACAGTACTGTACCACAGTGTTATACAATGACAAAACCGTCCCCACCAGTACTGTACCCCAGTGTTATACAATGACAGAACTGTCCCCACAAGCACTGTACCCCAGAGTTATACTGTGACAGACCTGACCACACCAGTACTGTACCCCAGTGTTATACAATGACATTAATCTCCAGACCAATACTGTACCCCAGTGTTATACAGTGTCTGGTCAATCCACACCAGTTCTGTACCGCAGTGATATACAGAGACAGACCTGTCCCCACCAGTACTGTACCCCAGTGTTATACTGTGACAGACCTGACCGCACCAGTACTGTACCCCAGTGTTATACAGTGACATAAATCTGCTGACCAATACTGTACCCCAGTGTTATACAGTGACAGACCAGTCCACGCCAGTACTGTACCCCAGTGTTATACAGTGACACACCTGTCCACACCAGTACTGTAGCTGTGTTATACGGTGACAGACCTATCCCCACCAGTACTGTACCCCAGTGTTATACAGTGACACACCTGTCCCCACCAGTACTGTACCCTAGTGTTATACAGTGTCAGACCTTTACACACTAGTACTGTACCCCAAAGTTATACAGTGTCGGGTCCATCCACACCAGTTCTGTACCGCAGTGCTTTACAGTGACACACCTGTCCACACCATTACTGTACCGCAGTGTTATACAGTGACAGACCTGTCCCCACCAGTACTGTACCCCAGTGTTATACAGTGACAGACCTGTCCCCACCAGTACTGTACCCCAGTGTTATACAGTGACAAACCTGTCCCCACCAGTACTGTAAACCAGTGTTAAACAGTGACAGACCCATCCCCACCAGTACTGTACCGCAGTATTTTACAGTGACAGACCTGTCCCCACCAGGACTGCCCCAGTGTTATACTGTGACAGACCTGTCCCCACCAGTACGGTACCCCAGTGTTATACAGCGACAGACCTGTCCCCACCAGTACTGTACCCCAGTGTTATACAGTGACAGACCTGTCCCCAACAGTATTGTACCCCCGTGTTATACAGTGACAGACCCATCCCCACCAGCACCCTAAGCCAGTGATATACAGTGAATGACCCATCACCACCAACTGCACCCCAATGTTATACAGAGACAGAACTGTTTCCCCCATTACTGTTCGCCAGTGTTATACAGTGACAGATCTGTCCCCACTAGTACTGTACCCCATTGTTATACAGTGACAGACCTGTACCCACTAGTACTGTACACCATTGTTATTCAGTGACAGACATGTCACCACCAGTACTCTACCCCAGTGCTATACAGTGACAGAGCAGTCCCCACCAATACTGTATCCCAATGTTATACAGTGACAGACATGTCCCAACCCTGACAGTAGCCCACTGTTTTACAGTGACAGAACTGTCTCCACAAGTACTGTACCCCTGTGTTATACAGTGACAGAGCTTTCCGCACCAGTAATGTACCCCAGAGTTATACTGTGACAGACTCCTCCCCACCAGTACTGCACCCGTGTTTTACAGTGACAGCCCTGTCCCCACCAGCACTGTACCCCAGTGTTATACAGTGACAGACATGTCCCCACCAGTACTGTACCCCAGTGTTATGCAGTGACTGACCTGTACCCACCAGTACTGTACCCTAGTATAATACACTGACAGACCTGTCGCCACCAGTACTGTGCCCCAGAGTTATACAGTGACAGACCTGTCCCCACCAGTAATGTATCCCATTGTTATAAACTGACTGACCTGTACCCACCTGTACTGTATCCCAGTGTTATACAGTGACAGACCCGTCCCCACCAGTACTGTACCCCAGTGTTATACAGTGACAGACCTGTCCCCACCAGTACTGTGCCCCAGTGTTATACAGTGACAGACCTGTCCCCACCAGTACTGAACCCCAGTGTTATACAGTGACAGACCCGTCCCCACCAGTACTGTACCCCAGTGTTATACAGTGACAGACCTGTCCCCACAAGTACTCAACCCCAATGTTATACAGTTACAGACCGGTCCCCACCAGTACTGTACCCCAATGTTATACAGTGACAGACCTGTCCCCTTCAAGTACTGTACCCTACTGATATCCGCAGACAGAAATGCGCCCACCAGTACTGTACCCCCGTGTTTTACAGTGACAGACATATCCACACAAGCACTGTACCCCAGTGAAATGCAGTGACAGATCTGTCCCCACCAGTACTGTACCCCAGTGTTATACAGTGTCTGACCTTACTCCACTAGTACTGTCGCCCAATGTTCTGCAGTGTCAGACCTGTGCCCACCAGTACTGTACCCCATTGTTATACAGTGACAGACCTGTATGCACCAGTTCTGTATCCCGGTGATATACAATGACAGACATGTCCCGACCAGTTCTGTACCCCAGTGTTATACAGTGACAGACATATCTCCACCAGTATTGTACCCCAGTGTTATACAGTGACATACCCGGCCCCCTAGTACTGCACCCCAGTGTTATACAGTGTCAGACCTGTCCACACCAGTACTGTACCACAGTGTTATACAGTGACAGACTTGTCCCCACCAGTACTGTACCCTACAGGTATACACTGACAGACCTGTCCCCACCATTACTGTATCCCAGTGTTATACAGTGACAGACTTGTCCCCACCAGTACTGTACCCCAGTGTTATACAGTGACAGACTTGTCCCCACCAGTACTGTACCCCAGTGTTATACAGTGACAGACCTCTCCCCACCAGTACTATACCCCAGTGTTATACAGTGACAGACCCGTCCCCACCAGTACTCTTCCCCAGTGTTAAACAGTGACAGACTGAACCCCATCAGTACTGTACCCCAGTGTTAAACAGTGACAGACTGAACCCCATGAGTACTGTACCTCAGTGTTATACAGTGAACGACCTGTCCCCATCAGTACTGTGCGCCAGTGTTATACAGTGACAGACCTGTCCACACCAGTACTGTACCCCAGTATTATACAGTGACAGACCTGTCCCCACCAGTACTGTACCCTAGAGTTATACAGTGACAGACCTGTCCCCACCAGTACTGTACCCGTGTTATACAGTGACAGACCTGTCCCCACCAGTACTGTACCCCAGTGTTATACAGTGACAGACCTGTCCCCACCAGTATTGTATCCCATGCTTATACAGTGACAGACCTGTCCCCACAAATACTGTACCTTAGTGTTATACAGTGACAGACCCATTCCCACCAGTACTGTACCCCAGTGTTATACAGTGACAGACCAGTTCCCACCAGTACTGTACCGCAGTGTTATACAGTGAAAGACCTGTCCCAACTAGTACTGTACCCCAGTGTTACACAGTGACAGACCAGGCCCCACCAGTACTCCGTACCCTTGTTATATCGTGACAGACCTGTCCCAACAAGTACAGTACCCCATTGTTACAAACTGACAGACCTGTCCCCACCAGTACTGTACCCCAGTGTTATACAGTGACAGACCTGTCCCCACCAGTACTGTAGCCCAGTGTTATACAGTGACAGACCTGTCCCCACCAGTACTATACCCCAGTGTTACACAGTGACAGACCTGTCCGCACCAGTACTCTACCCCAGTGTTATACAGTGTCAGACCTGCCCCACCAGTGCTGTACCCCAGTATTATACATTGACAGACCTGTCCCCACTAGTACTGAACCCCAGTGTTATACAGTGACAGACCAGGCCCCACCAGTACTCCGTACCCTTGTTATACAATGACAGACCTGTCCCAACAAGTACAGTACCCCATTGCTACAAACTGACAGACCTGTACCCACCAGTTCTGTATCCCTGTGTTATACAGTGACAGACCTGTCCCCACCAGTACTGTACCCCAGTGTTATACAGTGACAGATCTGTCCCCACCAGTATTGTATCCCATGCTTATACAGTGACAGACCTGTCCCCACAAATACTGTACCTTAGTGTTATACAGTGACAGACCCATTCCCACCAGTACTGTACCCCAGTGTTATACAGTGATAGACCAGTTCCCACCAGCACTGTACCCCAGTGTTATACAGTGATAAACCTGTCCACAACAGTATTGTACCAGAGTGTTATAGAGTGACAGACCCATCCACAGCAGCACTGTACCCCAGTGATATGCAGTGACAGACCCATCGCCACCGGTACTCCATCCCCAGTTATAAAGTGACAGACCTGTCCCCACCAGTACTGTACCCCAGTGTTATACAGTGACAGACCTCTCCCCACCAGTACTGTACCCCAGTGCTATACACTGACAGACCTGTCCCCTCCAGTACTGTAGCCCAGTGTTATACAGTGACAGACCTGTCCCCACCAGTACTGTACCCCAGGGTTATGCACTGACAGACCTGTCCCACCAATACTGCACCTCAGTGTTATATAGTGACAGACCCGTCCCCACCAGTACTGTACCCCAGAGCTACGCAGTGACAGACCCGTCCCCACCAGTACTGTACCACAGAGTTACACAGTGACAGACGTGTCCCCACCATTACTGTACCCCAATGATATACAGTGATAAACCTGTCCACAACAGTATTGTACCCCAGTGTTATACAGTGACAGACCCATCCACACCAGCACTGTACCCCAGTGATATGCAGTGACAGACCCATCGCCACCGGTACTCCATCCCCAGTTATAAAGTGACAGATCTGTCCCCACCAGTACCGTACGCAAGTGTTATCCAGTGACAGACGAGTCCCCACCAGTACTGTATCCCCTTGTTATACAATGACAGACCTGTCCCAACAAGTACAGTACCCCATTGCTACAAACTGACAGACCTGTAACCACCAGTTCTGTATCCCAGTGCTATAAAGAGTCAGGCCTGTCCCCAGTAGTATTGTACCACAGAGATATACAGTGACAGACCCGTCCCCACCAGCACTATACCCCAGTGTTATACAGTGACAGACCTGACCCCACCAGTACTGTACCCCAGTGTTATATAGTGACAGACCTGTCCCAACCAGTACTGTACCCCAGAGTTATACTGTGACAGACCTGTCCCCCCCAGTACTGTACCCAAGTGTTACACAGTGACATAAATCTACCGACCAATACTGTACCCCAGTGCTATACAGTGACAGACCTGTCCCCACCAGTACTGTATTCTATTGTTATACACTGACAGACATATCCCAACCAGGACTGTACCCCAGTGTTATGCAGTGACTGACCTGTACCCAACAGTACTGTACCACAGTGTTATACAATGACAAAACCGTCCCCACCAGTACTGTACCCCAGTGTTATACAATGACAGAATTGTCCCCACAAGCACTGTACCCCAGAGTTATACTGTGACAGACCTGACCACACCAGTACTGTACCCCAGTGTTATACAATGACATTAATCTCCAGACCAATACTGTACCCCAGTGTTATACAGTGTCTGGTCAATCCACACCAGTTCTGTACCGCAGTGATATACAGAGACAGACCTGTCCCCACCAGTACTGTACCCCAGTGTTATACTGTGACAGACCTGACCGCACCAGTACTGTACCCCAGTGTTATACAGTGACATAAATCTGCTGACCAATACTGTACCCCAGTGTTATACAGTGACAGACCAGTCCACGCCAGCACTGTACCCCAGTGTTATACAGTGACACACCTGTCCACACCAGTACTGTAGCTGTGTTATACGGTGACAGACCTATCCCCACCAGTACTGTACCCCAGTGTTATACAGTGACACACCTGTCCCCACCATACTGTACCCTAGTGTTATACAGTGTCAGACCTTTACACACTAGTACTGTACCCCAAAGTTATACAGTGTCGGGTCCATCCACACCAGTTCTGTACCGCAGTGCTTTACAGTGACACACCTGTCCACACCATTACTGTACCGCAGTGTTATACAGTGACAGACCTGTCCCCACCAGTACTGTACCCCAGTGTTATACAGTGACAGACCTGTCCCCACCAGTACTGTACCCCCGTGTTATACAGTGACAAACCTGTCCCCACCAGTACTGTAAACCAGTGTTAAACAGTGACAGACCCATCCCCACCAGTACTGTACCGCAGTATTTTACAGTGACAGACCTGTCCCCACCAGGACTGCCCCAGTGTTATACTGTGACAGACCTGTCTCCACCAGTACTGTACCCCAGTGTTATATACTGACAGAGCTGTCACCACCAGTACTGTATCATATTGTTATACAGTGACAGACCCATCCCCACCAGTACTGTTCCCCAGTGTTATACAGTGACAGAACTGTCCCCACCAGTACTGCACCCCAGTGTTACACACTGACAGACCTGTCCCCACCACTACTGTACCCCAGTGTTATACAGTGATAGACCCATCCCCACCAGTACGGTACCCCAGTGTTATACAGTGACAGACCTGTCCCCACCAGTACTGTACCCCAGTGTTATACAGTGACAGACCTGTCCCCAACAGTATTGTACCCCCGTGTTATACAGTGACAGACCCATCCCCACCAGCACCCTAAGCCAGTGATATACAGTGAATGACCCATCACCACCAACTGCACCCCAATGTTATACAGAGACAGAACTGTTTCCCCCATTACTGTTCGCCAGTGTTATACAGTGACAGATCTGTCCCCACTAGTACTGTACCCCATTGTTATACAGTGACAGACCTGTACCCACTAGTTCTGTACACCATTGTTATTCAGTGACAGACATGTCACCACCAGTACTCTACCCCAGTGCTATACAGTGACAGAGCAGTCCCCACCAATACTGTATCCCAGTGTTATACAGTGACAGACATGTCCCAACCCTGACAGTAGCCCACTGTTTTACAGTGACAGAACTGTCTCCACAAGTACTGTACCCCTGTGTTATACAGTGACAGAGCTTTCCGCACCAGTAATGTACCCCAGAGTTATACTGTGACAGACTTCTCCCCACCAGTACTGCACCCGTGTTTTACAGGGACAGCCCTGTCCCCACCAGTACTGTACCCCAGTGTTATACAGTGACAGACATGTCCCCACCAGTACTGTACCCCAGTGTTATGCAGTGACTGACCTGTACCCACCAGTACTGTACCCTAGTATAATACACTGACAGACCTGTCGCCACCAGTACTGTGCCCCAGAGTTATACAGTGACAGACCTGTCCCCACCAGTAATGTATCCCATTGTTATAAACTGACTGACCTGTACCCACCTGTACTGTATCCCAGTGTTATACAGTGACAGACCCGTCCCCACCAGTACTGTACCCCAGTGTTATACAGTGACAGACCTGTTCCCACCAGTACTGTGCCCCAGTGTTATACAGTGACAGACCTGTCCCCACCAGTACTGAACCCCAGTGTTATACAGTGACAGACCCGTCCCCACCAGTACTGTACCCCAGTGTTATACAGTGACAGACCTGTCCCCACAAGTACTCAACCCCAATGTTATACAGTTACAGACCGGTCCCCACCAGTACTGTACCCCAATGTTATACAGTGACAGACCTGTCCCCTTCAAGTACTGTACCCTACTGATATCCGCAGACAGAAATGCGCCCACCAGTACTGTACCCCCGTGTTTTACAGTGACAGACATATCCACACAAGCACTGTACCCCAGTGAAATGCAGTGACAGATCTGTCCCCACCAGTACTGTACCCCAGTGTTATACAGTGTCTGACCTTACTCCACTAGTACTGTCGCCCAATGTTCTGCAGTGTCAGACCTGTGCCCACCAGTACTGTACCCCATTGTTATACAGTGACAGACCTGTATGCACCAGTTCTGTATCCCGGTGATATACAATGACAGACATGTCCCGACCAGTTCTGTACCCCAGTGTTATACAGTGACAGACATATCTCCACCAGTATTGTACCCCAGTGTTATACAGTGACATACCCGGCCCTCTAGTACTGCACCCCAGTGTTATACAGTGTCAGACCTGTCCACACCAGTACTGTACCACAGTGTTATACAGTGACAGACTTGTCCCCACCAGTACTGTACCCTACAGGTATACACTGACAGACCTGTCCCCACCATTACTGTATCCCAGTGTTATACAGTGACAGACTTGTCCCCACCAGTACTGTACCCCAGTGTTATACAGTGACAGACTTGTCCCCACCAGTACTGTACCCCAGTGTTATACAGTGACAGACCTCTCCCCACCAGTACTATACCCCAGTGTTATACAGTGACAGACCCGTCCCCACCAGTACTCTTCCCCAGTGTTAAACAGTGACAGACTGAACCCCATCAGTACTGTACCCCAGTGTTAAACAGTGACAGACTGAACCCCATGAGTACTGTACCTCAGTGTTATACAGTGAACGACCTGTCCCCATCAGTACTGTGCGCCAGTGTTATACAGTGACAGACCTGTCCACACCAGTACTGTACCCCAGTATTATACAGTGACAGACCTGTCCCCACCAGTACTGTACCCTAGAGTTATACAGTGACAGACCTGTCCCCATCAGTACTGTACCCCAGTGTTATACAGTGACAGACCTGTCCCCACCAGTACTGTACCCCTGTGTTATACAGTGACAGACCTGTCCCCACCAGTACTGTACCCCAGTGTTATACGGTGACAGACCTGTCCACACCAGTACTGTGCCCCACTGTTATACAGTGTCACAAGTATCCAGTTGTGTATGCTATGCAACTGGACAGTACTGCATCTCACTCCTGACTTGTGCTTTGTAGATGGTGGACAGGCTTTGGGGAGTCAGGAGGTGAGTTACTTCCCAAATGAGTCCTAGTCTCTGTCTGCTCTCGTAGCCACAGTATTTATATGGCTGGTCCAGTTCAGTTTCTGGTTAATGGTAACCCCCAGGATTTTGATAGTGGGGGATTCAGTGATGGTAATGCCATTGAACGTCAAGGGGTAATGGTTAGATTCTCTCTTGTTGTAAATAGCCATTGAAGGGTAAAAGTGGAGTCTTTCCCACCTATTGCATTCCCCTTGCAATAAACAGCAACATCCCATTTTCCTTCCTGTTCACTTGCTGTACCTGTGTACTAACTTTTCCTGATTCATGTACCAGGACACCCAGATCCCTCTGTACCTCAGAGCTCTGCAATCCCTCTCTCCATTTAAATAATTACTGCTTTTCTATTCTTCCTGTCAAAGTGGAAAAGTTCACTATTTCCCACATTATACTCCACCTGCCAAATTTTTTCACACTCACTTAACCCATCGATGTCTCTTTGCAGACTCCTGATGTCCTCTTCACATCTTACTTTCACACCTGTCTTAGTGTCATCAGCAAATTTAACAACCATACATTCAGTCCCTTCATCCGAGTCATTGATATCAATTGGAAACAGCTGAGGTCCCAGCCCTGATCCCTGTGATACTCCACTCATCACTCGTTACATCTCGCCAATCCAAAAATGACTCATTTATGCCTCCCCTCTGTTGTCTGTTACCTAAGCAAATCCTCTGTCCATGCTCAGGTGATACACCTAATGTCATGAGCTCTTATTTTGTGTTGCAACCTTTGATGTGGCACCTTGTCAAATGTCTTCTGGAGATCTAAGTACAGCACACCCTCAGGTCCCCCTTTATCCCTGCTACTTCTTAGAAAAGTTACAACACAGGAAGAGGCCATTCAGCCCACCATGTCTGCACCGGCCAAAAAGAGCAGTAAATGAAAAATGCATAACTAGGTGCCCATTCCAATCCCAACTTCCAGCACCTGGTCTGTTGCCTTGTAGGTTACAATGCTTCTGGTGCTGATCAATCCTCAAAGAGCTCCAGTTAATTATTCAAACATGATCTCCCTTTCACAAACCCATGTTGACTCAGCCTGATTGCATTGAGATTTTCTAAGTGCCCTGCTATGACCCTCTTAATAATAGATTCCACCAGTTTCCCTATGACAGATGTTAAACTAACTGGCCTGTATCTTCCTGCTTTCTGCCTCCCTCCTTTCTTGAATAGAGGAGTCATTATTGCTATTTTCCAATCTGATGGAACCTTTCCAGAATCTAGGGATTGGAATTATTGTTATTGGAATTATTGCTATTGGCATTTTTTGCTATTGGAATTATTGCTATTGGAATTTTATTGCTATTAGAATTATTGCTATTGGAATTATTGCTATTGGAATTTTATTGCTATTAGAATTATTGCTATTGGAATTATTGCTATTGGAATTATTGCTATTGGAATTTTTGCTATTGGAATTATTGCTATTGGAATTTTATTACTATTGGAATTATTGCTATTGGAAATTTTTGCTAGTGGAATTTTTTGCTAGTGGAATTATTGTTATTGGAATTTTATTGCTATTGGAATTTTTGCTATTGGAATTATTGCTATTGGAATTATTGCTATTGGAATTTTATTGCTATTGGAATTATTGCTATTGGAATTTTTTGCTAGTGGAATTATTGCTATTGGAATTATTGCTATTGGAAATTTTTGCTAGTGGAATTTTTTGCTATTGGAATTATTGTTATTGGAATTATTGCTATTTGAATTTTTGCTATTTTCCAATCTGATGCGATCTTTCCAGAATCTAGGGATTGGAATTTTTGTTATTGGAATTATTGTTATTGGAATTATTGCTATTGGAATTTTATTGCTATTGGAATTATTGCTATTGGAATTTTTGTTATTAGAATTATTGCTATTTGAATTTTTTGCTATTAGAATTTTTTGCTATTGGAATTATTGCTATTGGAAAATATTGCTATTGGAATTATTATTATTGGAATTTTTGTTATTGGAATTATTGCTATTGGAATTATTGCTATTGGAATTTTATTGCTATTGGAATTATTGCTATTGGAATTTTTGTTATTAGAATTATTGCTATTTGAATTTTTTGCTATTAGAATTTTTTGCTATTGGAATTATTGCTATTGGAATTATTGCTATTGGAATTATTATTATTGGAATTATTGCTATTGGAATTTTTTGCTATTGGAATTATTGCTATTGGAATTATTGCTATTGGAATTTTATTGCTATTGGAATTATTGCTATTGGAATTATTATTATTGGAATTTTTGTTATTGGAATTTTTTGTTATTGGAATTTTATTGCTATTGGAATTATTGCTATTTTCCAATCTGATGTCACCTTTCCAGAATCTAGGGATTGGAATTTTATTGCTATTGGAATTATTGCTATTGGAATTATTGGTATTTTCCAATCTGATGGGATCTTTCCAGAATCGAGGGAGTTTTGGAAAATTAAAACCAATGCATCTACTCTCTCAGCAGCCGCTTCTTTTAAGACTCTTGGATGAAGTCCATCAGGACCTGGGGACTTGTCAGCTTTCAGTTCTCATAATTTTCTCAGTGCCCTTTCCCTGGGGATTCTCATTGTTTTAAATTCCTCCCCCCACCTTTCACCTCCCAATTCATCATTATTTCTGGGATCCTATATGTATCCTGTATAGTGAAGACAGATGCAAAATATCTGTTCAACTCATTCCCCCATTTCCTTATATTCCATTATTAATTCCCCATTCTCCCTCTGACAATCTCCTCACTAAAGCTGGCCATGGAGCAGTCACTGCTGGAGGCACTCACAGCCCTTTGCAATGCCAACATCCCAGTTTGGACCAGTTTCCCCCATGGTTCAAGCTAACAGGGTAGCCAGGCAGCGCACTAATCTCTGGCCATCCAAGTGGTGGCCAGCACTTTCCGGGAAGCGTTAAGGGGTCCTCACACTTAACCAGGGCAGGTTCTTAGTATACCCATGCTAACCACATGTCTCTCTCTTTCATCCTGCAGGAGGACTACATCAGGATCATGGAGTCTGGTGAACTAGCTGTACAACTGACGGCCGACAGAGTGCGAAGACAAGGGAGGAGAGAGCGACTGAGGCTCCTGGCTGCGCAGACGCAGGAGCAGCAACCTCAGGAAGAAGGGGCAACGGGGGCTCCTGCACACACCACCCAAGAGCCACAGCGAGTTGTTGCAGGCTGGCGCCTAGCGACACCCAGGGTCTATAGATGCCGCCTTTCATTCCTGCAGATGACCGAGATCCAGTGTCGCCAAAGACTGCAAATGTCTAGTGAACTGGTCGAGCACATCTGCCAGCTACTGCAGGATTTGGCACTACAGAGCGACGGTATAATGAAGCTCATGCTGCAGCTCGCAACTTTGTGGAGCAGATCACTGGGATGCTGAAGATAAGGTTCTGGTGCCTGGACCGATCTGGTGGAGCCCTGCTATACAGTTTGCAGAGGGTGTCACGCATCGTTGTTGTCTGTTGCACCCTTTACAATCTGGCGCTCCAACGAGGAGACGAGCTGGCTGAGGAGGAGATGGAGCAGCTGCACATCTCCTCCGATGAGGAGGACGCCGACGGGGATGAGGGTGAGGAGGTCCTCGGAGGACGATGACGGTGATGAGGCCCTTGCACTGGCTAGATGAGGGAGGTGCGCTCGGGAGGTTAGATTTGTAGAGGATGGCCCCATAGAGGTGACCCCATAGATCCTCACATCGCGTCTGTGAACGTTTGACTCCAGTCTGGCTTAAGGCAGCACAAATACCCTCTGTGAGAATGCTCCAGTCATGGAGAGACATTGGAGACCCTAATAGTCACTCAATTGCAGGAGGATGATGATGACATGCAATGAGGCTGCTCCATAAATCTTCACATAGCCTCTGAGAATGTCTGACTCCTGTCTGGTCGAGGGCAGCTCGCTTGTGCTCTGCAATCAGGGTCATATCATAGAGACGCAGCCATGAAACTTTAGGAGCATCTGATCTGTTGTCTGCCTTTATCACCTGAACCCTTCAGGAGCACAGCATCAGTGGTCACAGATGCTAAAGAAATGGGGGCAGCCCCACCTTAAAGGGGCTGAGAGCACACTGAGAGAATGGGAGAATTCTGTGGGGTCTACCCACTACATTCTGGCACCAATGACCAGCACCGCCGAGGCGCAGGCATCAGTAACGTTTCCAGGGAGTGTGAGGCTAGACCATCTCTTTGGTCTGAAGGCTGCGCAGAGCACAGGGAAGAGGCCCTAGACTGAGACACCTGCCTTTATCTTTTGCAAAAAGGTTTCACATCTGAGTAACATGAACACTGTTCATCAGAACAAGGAGCCATAGGCAGAGAGACATTCTTGGGAGTTTACTGACAATAGTGAACAGGTTGTACAAGTCATTAACACCTGTGCCCAGGCTGTGCAACTAACTCTCCTTAACTTTCCTAACCTGCCGCTACGTCTTGGTACTCCTCGACCATCCAGCAGCTTGCTGACTGCGATGCCTTGCGATGACTTTGGTGGGCATCCCCTAGAGGGCCGAGAGTTGGAGGACCCTGGCCTGCTTTCGGAGTCCTGCTGTGTGGCACCCTCCTCGGCCTGTGGAGCTGGAGCTGCTGAGGTCACAGGAAGAGGGGAGTTGGATGGGCTGAGCTCTCTCAGAATCACCTGGATGGATGGGCCTGGAGTGTGCACCTGTTGATACTCCTCCCTATGGGTGCCTGGGGGCTCCAGGCTGACTCCTTGAGGAGCAAGGTAGCTGGAGAGAGATTGAGCTGCCTGGCTGCATACACACTGTTGGAGGCCAATTATGGCATCAATGATGGAGTTGAGCCCGTGCAGCAGTGCAGGAGCGAAGTCCTGGACCAAGGTCTCCATGGTGGCAGCCATCCTACCAGTGTTGACCTCAGTGCATTAGCATGCTGGCACTACCACCTCAAAGTGAAGATGGACGGGCTCCTCCAATGTACCTTGCAATCTGAGGAGTGCAGCGGACATCCCTTCCTGAAGCTCCCGAGCCTGTCTTTGCAGCTCCAGCAACTGTGACAAGACCGAGACCAGGGGCTCGTCATCCGACTCGGACTCAGCGAATTTCTTGCCTCCAGTAGTTCCCCCAAGTGCCAGAAACCTGGAAAGTCCCTGCCTCCACCTGCTGTGGATCGGACGGTGCGATGTGCTCACCAGATTGTGATCCCGGGGCTATTCTAAAGCTAGGTCCCACCGGAGTGTGTGTCTCTGTGCTGGTGGAGGGTGTGGGTGAGTGCTGTGATGGGACTTCAGGGAGGGTACCTCTAGATTCCTTTTCAGAGGTTTCTTCAGGGCTTGAGGCCTTGGGTCGTGGACTCCTCGGCTGTTTAGCAGATGTGCCTGTGGAAGTAAAGAGAGATCATTAATGCATGGCAGTCGCTTGTGAAACAGGATGCACCACTCATAACATGGTTGTCTGATGGATGTTGCACTGCTGGACCTTCACTTGGTACAGCACCGCTGACCTCACTGTCAGCACAGAACCGGTCCGGATCCTCACCGGCCAGCTGGATGGCTCCGTTTTCAAAGTTCACGAGGGCCTTGGTTTCGGGCATTCCACCACCGGTCTGCAACCTCTCCCTCTTGTTGTGTGTCAGCTTGTACTGCATGAATAGAGATGGAGGAAGTGTAAACAGGATGCCTGCCAGGCCAGATGATAAGTATGCCTGGCCTATGTGGGTGGTGAGTGGTCTCGTGGACTGGATGAGGACAATGACAGTAAGTGCGAGAGAGTGAATGGTGATGTCCCTTGAACCGGCAGTGAGTGAGGGCCCTGGCATGTGTGACAGTGAGTGAGGGCCCTGTGCGTGTGTGATGGGTTTGTGAGCGTGTGAGTTGAAAGTGATGAGAAGAGTGACTTACCCTGGCAGAACGGAGGAGATCATTCGTCCTCTTGCAGCACTGGGTGGCTGTCCTCTTTCGAAGGGCGTTGGCGCTGACCAGCGCTGTCACCACCTCCCAAGCCAGGTTAGTGCTGTTGCTGCCCATCCTGTGGCTGGAGCGGGGGGGGAAGAGGGCATCCCGGCGGCTTTTGCGGCATCAAGAGGCGCTCGAGGGACGTGTTGCTGAACCTGGGGGCTGCAGTCTTCTTCAACTTCAGGGCAGTGGTGGTCTGGAAGCACTGAGATGTGTACTTGTGACTAAACTTTAAACATGGCGCACGGCATGATGCAGCAGCAGGCTGATGGTGGGCAGGTAGTTGAGCTTGTCGTGGGAATGGCGTGTTTCCCGGGAGTGCATAAATAATGCGGCGGTTTTGGGACGATACGGCGTGAAAACCCGCCATTGCAGCCAGCAGGTAAAATGTCGTCTTTATCCGCCCGCTACCGCACTTAGTGCAAATCTGGAACGATTCTGCCCTGCCTCACCACTGACCTATCCCTTAACCTAATTTCCCGGTTCACCTGAGCCAGCTCTGTCTTCATGCCCCCATAATTGCCCTTATTTAAATTTAAAACACCAGTCTCAGGTCCACTCTTCTCTCCCTCAAACTGAATGTGAAATTCACTCATATTATGATCACTGCTACCCAGGGAGCGCCTTCACTATGAGGTCATTAATTAACCCTGTCTCATTGCACATTACCAGATCAAATATAGCCTGCTCTCTGGCTGGTTCTAAAATGTGCTGGGCTAAGAAACTGTGCCAAAAACACTCTATGAACTCATCACGCAGGCTACCTTTGCCAATCTGATTTGTCCAATCTATAAGTAGATTAAAATCACCCATGATTATCCCCGTACCTTTCTCACAAGCACCCATTATTACCTCCTGTATACCTCACCTTACAGTGTGGTTACTGTTATTGGACCGATAAACCACTATCACAAGTGACTTCTTACCTTCACTATTTCTCATCTCTACCCAAACTGATTCTACATCTTGATCTCCAGAACTAAGGTTATCTCTCTTGACTGTACCAATGCCATCCTTAGTTAACAGAGCTACCCCTCCACCTTTTCTAAGCTTCATGTCCTTCCTAAATGTCACGTACCCTTGAACTTTCAGGTCCCAGTCTTTATCATCCTCCAGCCATGACAGGGTAATGGCTGTCACATCATACGTACTTATTTCTATTTGTGCTGTCAATTCTTCTGTTTTGTTTCGAATTCTCCATGCATTCAGATACAGAGCCTTTAGTTCTGTCTTTACTATTTTTATAACGTCTCACCTTATCTACTGGTGCACCCTTAGATTTGTACACTCTGTCCCTTCCTGCCACACTCAGTTCATCATTTCCCTTATCCCTATCCTGCTCTCTAGCCTTGTCTCCTCTATTTAATTTATTACATCTTCCCAAACTTGATCCCACACCCACTATTTAGTTTCGAGCCGTCTCCACCACCAGAGTAATATGACCCTCCAGAACACTGGTCCCAGCACAGTTCAGATGTAGACCCTCCCAATGATACAGATCCCACTTTCCCCAGTACTGGGGTCACTGCCCCATGAATGAAAACCCAGGGTCCCACAGCGACCTCCCCACCCCCACACACAGACAGGAAATGGCTCGTGTGTCGGTATCTGGTGTAAACTCTCCGAGCTCAGGGTGTGTGAATAATGGACAAGGATTAAAGACCTGCAATCGACAACAGCTAAAAGATTCATGAAGAGCACGGGTCACAGCCGATAGGAAATCTTCCTGTGTGTTATTACAACAGAGAGAGAGAGAGAGAGAGACAGAGAGACAGAGAGAAAGAGGCAGAGAGAGAGACAGAGACAGGAAAAGAGACAGTGAGGGAAAGAGACAGAGAGAGAGAAAGAGACAGAGAGAGAGAGACAGACAGAGAGAGAGAGAGACAGAGAGAGAAAGACAGACAGAGAGAGAGACAGAGAGAGAAAGACAGACAGACGGAGAGAGAGAGACAGAGAGAAAGAACGAGACAGACAGGCAGACAGACAGAAAGAAACAGAGACAAAGACAGGCAGACATTGACAGACAGAAAGAGACAGTAATAACACATGGGGCAGAGAGTCACTAGGACTCACGCAGGATTCACACTTTGGCTTCTCCTCCAGTTGGAGAAATCCTAAACAACCGAGATCCTCAAAACATGAATCCACATGGAGCAGTCCATCTGAAGGCGATGATTTCTCCCCCCAACCTCGACACCCAACAAGAAAGTCCCAGGCTTCAATTCGGGGCCTAGTAATGAGTACGTTGCCCTCTCACAGGCCCGCCACCATGAGCCCACACATACCCAAATAGGGCAGGAAGGTCCCTCGGCCAACACAGACTGGTCGCCAACGTGACAGAGTCAAGGTCATACCTGGGCAGCCCCATACCAGCCCTCAAATCAACTCATCATTAAAGCTCACTCACAAAGGCCCAGCTGCTTCCTTACTGAGGAGCCGGGTTAGTGAGTAACCAATGATTATTTGCCAGGACCAACTTTTAGGGTGTTTGGGACTGTAAGGGTTAATGTGGGTCTGGGGAAACAGTATGGCCCACATTACGATGTAGAGAATCCCCTGGGAGTAATGGAGTGCAGAGGTGAGTCTGGTAGAAGTCAGCACGAAGATAGTACCTAGTTGGGACTGTATACATGTATGCAGCTACGTATTATTAATAAATAGTTATTGTTCAACCACACAAGCCTCTAGACCTCTTCATGCAACAATATACGGCTGGTATGTTTCTCTCTCTGTCTCTGTCTGCCTCCCTCTCTTTCTCATATAACATGGTGGCAGCGGGTGAAAGGCCCCAAAATCCCCCCCAATAAAGGAGCAAAGAAACTGCAGTCTGAGCTGAGAGAAGGGGGCCGAACTCGGAGACCTCGAGCGCACAGCTGGAGATCGTCTGAGGATCTCCTTTATAGACGTGGAGGCAGAACAAAGATCTCGTGTGCAGCATAATCGGACTCCACCAGAACGCAGGGAGGTCCTTTGCCAGACCTGATCGAAAGCGGAGTCAAAGGACCCGGCTAGATCTCGAAATGGTGAGCAAACTCCAAGAAAAAAAAGGTTGAAATAAGCTTCTAAATTTGGCACAATGACCAGGCAACACTGGCAGGCCGATTGTTTAATGAGTGTGTCTTGCAGAATGTTGCAGCCCAGATCCAGAGTCAGTGCCAACACACATGGTTCGATTCCCCAAACTCAGGGGAGCGACTAGCTGGCCAGAACAATTCATTCAAAAGATTTTCTGCAGAATTGCCAAAGGCTGACAAGCTTTAGAAGAAAGACAATGATTACTGCGACACCAAAAAAAATCCAAAATAATTTAAAGCTGTGTTGAAATCGGCCATGATATGGTAAACCCAAACCGGCAGGCCAATTAGGACAGATGGAAGGGTCAGGCCAGGAGGTTTTTAAGACCTATGATAGCATCAGGCTTGAGTAAGAAAACAGAGGCTGACAAGTGAACACACCGTTATATTTAGTAGGCCCAATAGCCAACGATATATCTGCCAGACAAGGAATAAACGAATCTTTCAATAACTTTGACATCCACCAGCACTGAGACCCCCGAGACATCCACATGCGCTGAGACCCCCGAGACACCCACCAACACTGAGACCCCTGAGACACCCACCTGCACTGAGACCCCCAAGACATCATGAGCACTGAGACCCCCGAGACACCCACGAACAGTGAGACCCCCGAGACACCCACCAACGCTGAGACCCCCGAGACACCCTCCAACACTGAGACCCCTGAGACATCTACCTGCACTGAGACCCCCGAGACACCCACCAACACTGAGACCCCCGAGATGTCCACCAACACTGAGACCCCTGAGATGTCCACCAACACTGAGACCCCCAAGACATCCACCAGCACTGAGACCCCCGAGACACCCACCAACACTGAGACCCCCGAGACGTCCACCAACACTGAGACCCCCGAGACACCCACCAACACTGAGACCCCCGAGACATCCACCAACACTGAGACCCCCGAGACACCCACCAACACTGAGACCCCCGAGACATCCACCAACACTGAGACCCCCGAGACACCCACCAACACTGAGACCTCTGAGACATCCACCAACACTGAGACCCCCGAGACATCCACCAACAGTGAGACTCCCGAGACATCCACCAACACTGAGACCCCCGAGACACCCACCAACACTGAGACCCCCGAGATGTCCACCTGCACTGAGACCCCCGAGACATCCACCAACACTGAGACCCCCGAGACATCCACCAACACTGAGACCCCCGAGACATGCACCAACACTGAGACCCCCGAGACACCCACCAACACTGAGACCCCCGAGATGTCCACCAACACTGAGACCCCCGAGACACCCACCAACACTGAGACCCCCGAGATGTCCACCAACACTGAGACCCCCGAGACATCCACCAGCACTGAGACCCCCGAGACACCCACCAGCACTGAGACCCCCAAGTTGTCCACCAACACTGAGACCCCCGAGACACCCACCAACACTGAGACCCCCGAGACACCCACCAACACTGAGACCCCCGAGACATCCACCAACACTGAGACCCCCGAGACATCCACCAGCACTGAGACCCCCGAGACACCCACCAGCACTGAGACCCCCGAGATGTCCACCAACACTGAGATCCCCGAGACACCCACCAGCACTGAGACCCCCGAGACACCCACCAATACTGAGACCCCCGAGACACCCACCAGCGCTGAGACCCCCGAGACATCCACCAACACTGAGGATCTGGACTGGGACTGCAGCTCGGATTTGCCCCCACCCTTTGCAGAAGCAGTAGTTCCAGTCCCTTTGTGGACAGGCAGAAAAATGCTCTTCTACGCTCAGAGCAGCCGAACCACCAGATGAGCAACAACACACTTCAGAGAGGAGATCTGGAGGAGGAGAAGCAGCAGCAGGAGGCAGAGACAAAGTGTGGAGTCAAACAGCCTCTGCCTCAGGACCAGGAGAAACGACAGCGAGGAAGATGGAGCTCCAAGCTCACCCTGGAGCTGGAGGAAAGCAACCATCAACTCAACAAGGCAAAAACTCCGGGAGGCATGAGTGTACATGAAGAAACAGCATTAAAAGGAAACTGCAGGCTGAGCTCAAGGGCTGAGGAACGTAACAGACATAAGGGGGGTAAACCTTCAACTTCCAGGTGGTAGACCACCCCACCACCCCTTCCCCCCTTCCCGAGAAAGGCAACCTGAGTCCACTCTATGAATGAACAGAGTGAACATTCAGTCCGGAAGCAGAGGGATAATCCCTTGGAATCCGAGGAAGGAAGATGGATTGCCAACAAAGAAAAATACTACACTAAGGAGCACACGAAGAGAACCAGGTGTGGACGCCCGAGTGTTTGAAACACCAAGTGCCACAACTTAAACTCCAGCCCCACAAAGCCAGCCCAGCTCAGTTGAGACGATCACTCCTCCATACTGGAAAAGAATGAGGTCTGGAAGAGTAGTAAAGCCTCCAGACCACCTGAATCTGTAAAGTCAGAGACTTGCGGAGAGAAGGGGTAGTATGTAAATATTATTGTAAATAAATTTGGGTGAAGGCTTATGTGGAGGTGTAGTATTAGGGTGTTTGGGACTGTCAGGGTTAATGTGGGCCTGGGGAATAGTACTGCCCCCACATTAACGATGTAGAGACTCACATGGGAGTCGTGGTGTCTGGTAAAATTCAGCATGAAGATAGCACCTGGTCAGGACTGTAACCTGTATATAAGTATTTAGTTCACTGTTAGTAATAAAAAGTTATTGTTCAACCATACCAGCCTCTAGACCCATTCATGAGACAACACCCAACCTCACAACACATCGCAACAATGTACTGAGATATATTTATATCATATATATCCCATGTGAAAAGGTGCAACCTAAAAACAGGCTCTATTATGGGAACATATCAGCTCCTCCTGCCCACACCCTGAGGCCTTCACATTGAGAGAACCCCCAATCTCTTCATTTTCAACAACCACACATCACACAAACCAGCAAAAGGAGTAACAGGAAAAACACTCACTCACACTCACTCGCTCACACTCACTCACACACACACACTCGTTCACTCACACTCATTCACACTCATTACACACTCACACTCACTCACACACACACACTCACACTAACAAACTCACTCACACTCACACTCACACACTCACTCGCTCACTCACACTCTCATACACACACACATACACTCACTCAGACACTCACTCACTTGCTCACTCACACTCTCATACACACACTCACTTACTCACCCAGACACTCACTCACTCACACTCAAACTCACTCAGACACACTCTCACACACACTCACTCACACGAACTCACATTCTCATACACACACTCACTTACTCACCCAGACGCACACTCACTCACACTCAAACTCACCCAGACACAAGCTCACCCAGACACACGCTCACCCAGACACACTCATTCACACACACACACACACACACACTCACACTAACACACACACACTCACTCATCCAGACACACACTCACTCATCCGGACACACACCCACACACATTCACACTTGCTATCACACACATACATTCACTCACCCAGGCAGACACTAACACACACACACTCACACTTGCGCAGACACACACACACCCACTCCCACACACACTCACTCATATGCACATTCACTCATACTCACACTTACTCGCACGCGCACACGCTCTCACATATTCACTCACACTCACACACACACACACACGCACACACAGTAACACATATAGACAGGCACGTGTATGTGCATCAGTACATAGTGACACAATACACACAGACTGGGCTGTGACATGCTTGTGTATGGTTGGATCATTTGTTGAGGATGTTTATAGGGTTAGCTGTATTGACACTGCAGTAAAGGGATCCTCTGAATCACACATTAAAAACACACACGGGGAGGGGGTATGAGCTGTGATACAAGATTTTTCCACTATCTCTGTGATCATTAGGCTGCAGGCAGGACTGTGAGCAGGTCACATCACTCAGGGCTAACGCAGAGCTCAGCCAGGGAACGGAGACCAGTGAGAGAGACACAAGCCTCTGATCCTGCCTCCATCTCCCAGCTCCCCACAAACATGGTCTTCCTGAAGGAACAGTATCTGCATTCACTCCACAGACACTAAGCCTCCCTCACCTTTCTCCTTGAGTGTGGGCGCTGCAGTGCTGCCAGGAAGGGGGGTTGGGGGAGGGGTTGGTGGGGGGGCGTTGGGGGGGTAGATGTTGTGGAATGAGAGATAATCCCACTCACAAAGTCTGATCGAAGCGGCAGCAGAGGTTCCCAGCGCGGAGCGGGGGAGGGGAGGGTCCCAGCGCGGAGCGGGGGAGGGGAGGGTCCCAGCGCGGAGCGGGGGAGGGGAGGGTCCCAGCGGGGAGCGGGGGAGGGGAGGGTCCCAGCGCGGAGCGGGGGAGGGGAGGGTCCCAGCGGGGAGCGGGGGAGGGGAGGGTCCCAGCGCGGAGTGGGGGAGGGGAGGGTCCCAGTGCAGAGTGGGGGAAGGGAGGGTCCCAGCACGGAGCGGGGGAGGGGAGGGTCCCAGCGCGGAGCGGGGGAGGGGAGGGTCCCAGCGCGGAGCGGGGGAGGGGAGGGTCCCAGCGGGGAGCAGGGGAGGGGAGGGTCCCAGCGCGGAGTGGGGGAGGGGAGGGTCCCAGCGCAGAGTGGGGGAAGGGAGGGTCCCAGCACGGAGCGGGGGAGGGGAGGGTCCCAGCGCGGAGCGGGGGAGGGGAGGGTCCCAGCGCGGAGCGGGGGAGGGAAGGGTCCCAGCGGGGTGCGGGGGAGGGTCCCAGCGCGGAGTGGGGGAAGGGAGGGTCCCAGCACGGAGCGGGGGAGGGGAGGGTCCCAGCACGGAGCGGGGGAGGGGAGGGTCCCAGCACGGAGCAGGGGGAGGGTCCCAGCACGGAGCAGGGGGAGGGTCCCAGCGCAGAGCGGCGGAGGGGAAGGTCCCAGCACGGAGCAGGGGAGAGAGGGGAGGGTCCCAGCACGGAGCAGGGGGAGAGTCCCAGCGTGGAGAAGGGGGAGGGTCCCAGCGCGGAGCAGGGGGATGGTCCCAGCGCAGAGCGGGGGAGGGGAGGGTCTCAGCACGGACAGGGGAGGGGAGGGTCCCAGCACGGAGCAGGGGGAGGGTCCCAACGTGGAGCAGGGGAGGGAAGGGTCCCAGCGCGGAGCAGGAGGGGATGGTCCCAGCACGGAGCGGGGGAGGGGAGGGTCCCAGAACGGAGCAGGGGAGGGTCCCAACGTGGAGCAGGGGAGGGAAGGGTCCCAGCGTGGAGCAGGAGGGGATGGTCCCAGCACGGAGCGGGGGAGGGGAGGGTCCCAGCACGGAGCAGGGGAGGGGATGGTCCCAGCATGGAGCGGGGGAGGGGATGGTCCCAGCACGGAGCGGGGGAGGGGATGGTCCCAGCACGGAGCAGGGGAGGGAAGGGTCCCAGCGCGGAGCAGGAGGGGATGGTCCCAGCGCGGCAGTGGGTGTTGGGCAGGACAGTCACAGTGAGGAACGGGTCAGCTCAAGAATGTTTTTTTTTACACAGCGAGTTGCTGTGATCTGGAAGGTGCTGCCTGAAAGGGCGGTGGAAGCAGATTCAATAGGAACTTTCAAAAGGGGAGAATTGGATAAATACTCGAAAAGGAGACATTTGCAGGACTGTGGTGGAGGTGGGGGCACTAATTGGATAGATCTCTCAAAGGGCCAGCACAGGCAGGATGGGCTGAATGGGCTCCTTCTGTTCTGGGTGAGACTGCATTTCTCTGAATACAGAGGTGCAGTGAAAGCTGGAGCAGAGCAGGCTCCAGGTGCACTCTGGCATCTATTCAGGACCAGCAGCTGCAGGATGTGTTATCATTCGCCAATGTTTGTGGCGTGAGGTACACTGGCTTTGTTTTTTCACTCAATGCTGTTTTGCTTCTAACAATGTTACAGGGAAACAAGCAGAGACTGACTGGAACATGGGGTTAGATACAGAGCAAAGGTCCCTCTACACTGTCCCCATCAAACACACCCAGGGCAGGTACAGCACGGGGTTAGATACAGAGTAAAGCTCCCTCTACACTGTCCCCATCAAACACTCCCAGGACAGGTACAGTACGGGGTTAGATACAGAGTAAAGCTCCCTCTACACTGTCCCCATCAAACACACCCAGGGCAGGTACAGCACGGGGTTAGATACAGAGTAAAGCTCCCTCTACACTGTCCCCATCAAACACTCCCAGGGCAGGTACAGCACGGAGTTAGATAAAGCTACGCCTTTAATCCTGAACAGATAATGTTTGGCAAAAATCTCTTTGCGGAGACGATGTTAATACGTGTAGATAACTAAAGCAGAATCAGATTTGCCTGTTTATCTCCGTTATCCTTTCATGAGATTCCACTGGCTTTGATTCTGAGTGTGATTGTCCCAGTGACCCAGGAGGTGTTGAAGCAGTCAGCATTGGGAGGGAGATGCTATGGTTATTGTCCAATGCCCTGCATCACACCTCCCTCCTGGGGCTGATGGAGTTGAGGTAATTTATGGCCATGTGGCCTCAGAGCTTTCTTTGATCCCAAGAAGAGTAACTTGCATTTAGATAGCACCTTTCTATTTAGCAAAATCTCCAAACGTGGGAGGGATCTCCAAATCTACACCCCTCCCTATCTCTGTAACCTCTTCCAGCCCCTACACCCCTCCCTATCCCTGTAACCACCTCCAGCTCCTACACCCCTCCCTATCTCTGAAATCTCCTCCAGCCCCAACACACCTCCTTATCTCTGTAACCTCCTCATGCCCCTACTACCCTCACCATCTCTGTAACCTCCTCCAGCCCCTACAATCCTCCCTATCTCTGTAACCTCCTCCAGCCCCTACAACCCTCCCTATCTCTGTAACCTCCTCCAGCCCCTACAACCCTCCCTATCTCTGTAACCTCCTCCAGCCCCTACAACCCTCTCTATCTCTGTAACCTCCTCCAGCCCCTACAACCCTCCCCATCTCTGTAACCTCCTCCAGCCCCTACAACCCTCCCTATCTCTGTAACCTCCTCCAGCCCCTACACCCTCCCTATCTCTGTAACCTCCTCCAGCCCCTACACACCTCCTTATCTCTGTAACCTCCTCATGCCCCTACTACCCTCACCATCTCTGTAACCTCCTCCAGCCCCTACAATCCTCCCTATCTCTGAAACCTGCTCTAGCCCCTACAACGCTCCCTATCTCTGTAACCTCCTCCAGCCCCCAAAACCCTCCCTATTTCTGTAACCTCCTCCAGCCCCTACAACCCTCCCTATCTCTGTAACCTCCTCCAGCCCCTACAACCCTCCCTATCTCTGTAACCTCCTCCCACCCCTACACCCCTCCCTATCTCTGTAACCTCCTCCAGTCCCTACACCCCTCCCTATCTCTGTAATCTCCTCCAGCCCCTACAACCCTCCCTATCTCTGTAACCTCCTCCCACCCCTACACCCCTCCCTATCTCTGTAACCTCCTCCAGTCCCTACAACCCTCCCTATCTCTGTAACCTCCTCCAGCTCCTACACCCCTCCCTACCTCTGTAACCTCCTCCAGTCCCTACACCCCTCCCTATCTCTGTAATCTCCTCCAGCCCCTACAACCCTCCCTATCTCTGTAACCTCCTCCCACCCCTACACCCCTCCCTATCTCTGTAACCTCCTCCAGTCCCTACAACCCTCCCTATCTCTGTAACCTCCTCCAGCTCCTACACCCCTCCCTATCTCTGTAACCTCCTCCAGCCCCTACAACACTCCCTATCTCTGTAACCTCCTCCAGCCCCTACACCCCTCCCTATCTCTGTAACCTCCTCCAGCCCCTACACCCCTCCCTATCTCTGTAACATCCTCCAGCCCCTACACCCCTCCCTATCTCTGTAACCTCCTCCAGCCCCTACACCCCTCCCTATCTCTGTAACCTCCTCCAGCCCCTACACCCCTCCCTATCTCTGTAACCTCCTCCAGCCCCTACAACCCTCCCTATCTCTGTAACCTCCTCCAGCCCCTACACCCCTCCCTATCTCTGTAACCTCCTCCAGCCCCTACACCCCTCCCTATCTCTGTAACCTCCTCCAGCCCCTACACCCCTCCCTATCTCTGTAACCTCCTCCAGACCCTACAACCCTCCCTATCTCTGTAACCTCCCAAAGCCCCTATAACCCTCCCTATCTCTGTCTGATTTACGTTCCTGCCTTGGGACCGTTTTACTGCACTGAAAGTGCTATTTATATCCAAGTTGTTGTTGTAAGCATCCCCTCGTACTTGTTTATTGGGACTGATCTGTTTCCCTTCGCTTCTCAACATGACATGCCAAATAGATATTATTGGAATCAAGTTCGGCTGCATTTATTCACAATCCTGTCACGTACACTGATGGATTTTAATATCCCTGGGGTTTGAGATTAAATTAATCACTCATTAACAGTCAGAAAAGTTCAACTATTTTAGAAGTGTGGATGGAGGAATGTTAATTTAGGCAAAGAAATAGAGTAATTACAGAATTCCATCCTCAGAATCAAAGGAAGCCAACATTCCGAGACATCTTCAACACCCAATCCATCCCAGCTCACTCCCAATCCATCCCAGCTCACTCCCAACCCATCCCAGCTCACTCCCAATCCATCCCAGCTCACTCCCAATCGATCCCAGCTCTCTCCCAATCCATCCCAGCTCAGACCCAATCCATCCCAGCTCACTCCCAACCCATCCCAGCTCACTCCGCTCACTCCCAATCCATCCCAGCTCACTCCCAATCCATCCCAGCTCACTCCCAATCCATCCCAACTCACTCCCAATCCATCCCAACTCTCTCCCAACCCATCCCAGCTCACTCCCAATCCATCCCAACTCACTCCCAATCCATCCCAACTCTCTCCCAATCCATCCCAGCTCACTCCCAACCCATCCCAGCTCACTCCGCTCACTCCCAATCCATCCCAGCTCACTCCCAATCCATCCCAGCTCACTCCCAATCCATCCCAGCTCACTCCCAATCCATCCCAACTCACTCCCAATCCATCCCAACTCTCTCCCAACCCATCCCAGCTCACTCCCAATCCATCCCAACTCACTCCCAATCCATCCCAACTCTCTCCCAACCCATCCCAGCTCACTCCCAATCCATCCCAACTCACTCCCAATCCATCCCAACTCTCTCCCAACCCATCCAAACTCTCTCTCAACCCATCCCAACTCACTCCCAATCCATCCCAACTCTCTCCCAACCCATCCAAACTCTCTCTCAACCCATCCCAACTCACTCCCAATCCATCCTAGCTCTCTCCCAACCCATCCCAACTCTCTCACAACCCATCCCAACTCACTTCCACCCATCCCAACTCACTCCCAACCCATCCCAACTCAATGCATTTCAATCCAAACCATCTCCAGACTAACACTCCAAACCACGCACACCAACCCTTGACATTGGAAACCAAAGAAGTGAATTAGAAGCTGTAAAGCACATAGGAGCCAACTGGGAAACAACCAGAGAGAGGATGAGGAACAGAGAGAGAGTGTGAAAGACAGAGAATGTGACAGAAAATGAGACGGAGAATGAGAAAGAGAGAATGGGAGAGACACAACATGAATGAAAGTAAGGTTCCCATCTCTCCAGCTCCTGTCACCCCCCTCGGGATGTCCCCATCTCTCCAGCTCCTGTCACACCCCTCGGGACGTCCCCATCTCTCCAGCTCCTGTCACCCCCTCGGGACGTCCCCATCTCCCCAGCTCCTGTCACCCCCTCGGGACGTCCCCATCTCCCCAGCTCCTGTCACCCTCCTCGGGACGTCCCCATCTCTCCAGCTCCTGTCACCCCCCCTCGGAACGTCCCCATCTCTCCAGCTCCTGTCACCCCCTCGGGACGTCCCAGAGTGTTTCACACACAGTGAAGGACTGTTTTTTTGAAGTGTGGTCCCTGTTGTAATGTAGGAAACTCAGCAGCCCATTTACGCACAGCAAGATCCCACAAACAGCAATGTGATAATGACCCAGATCATCTGTTTTTAGTGATGTTGGGTGAGGGATAAATATCGGCCCCAGCACACCGGGGAGAACTCCCCCCTGCTCTTCTCCCAATAGTGGCCATGGGATCTTTTACCCCCACCCGAGAGGGCAGACGGGGCCTCGGTTTAATGTCTCATCCTGAAAGACGGCACATCTGAAACTCTGGGAAGGTCAGTACTGAGAGAGTGCCGCACTGTGGGAGGGTCAGTGCTGAGGGAGAGCCGCACTGTGGGAGGGTCAGTGCTGAGGGAGAGCCGCACTGTCGGAGGGTCAGTACTGAGGGAGAGCCGCACTGTCGGAGGGTCAGTACTGAGGGAGGGCCGCACTGTCGGAGGGTCAGTACTGAGGGAGGGCCGCACTGTCGGAGGGTCAGTGCTGAGGGAGGGCCGCACTGTCGGAGGGTCAGTACTGAGAGAGTGCCGCACTGTCGGAGGGTCAGCGCTGAGGGAGCGCCGCACTGTCAGAGGGTCAGTGCTGAGGGAGCGCCGCACTGTCGGAGGGTCAGTGCTGAGGGAGCGCCGCACTGTCGGAGGGTCAGTGCTGAGGGAGCGCCGCACTGTCGGAGGGTCAGTACTGAGGGAGCGCCGCACTGTCAGAGGGTCAGTGCTGAGGGAGCGTTGTACTGTCGGAGGGTCAGTGCTGAGGGAGCGCTGCACTGTCGGAGGGTCAGTGCTGAGGGAGCGCCACACTGTTGGAGGGTCAGTACTGAGGGAGCGCCGCACTGTCAGAGGGTCAGTTCTGAGGGAGCGCCGCACTGTCGGAGGGTCAGTACTGAGGGAGAGCCGCACTGTCAGAGGGTCAGTGCTGAGGGAGCGCCGCACTGTCGGAGGGTCAGGCCATGATTCCCAGAGCACTGGAGAGTACCGGAGGATAAGAGGTGATTTAATTGAGGATTTTTGAAGATTTTGAAAGGGATTGCAGGGGTCGATAGAGACAAAATTCTTCCCCCGTTGGCTGCTGGAGTGTGGAATTTAGAACAAGGGGCCAAAATCTTGAACTCAGAGCCGAGAGAGACTTTGGGAAAGTGCACCTTCACACAGCGGGGTGGGGCACAGGGGTCAGAGGGGTGGGAGTGGGGGTTCCAGTGTGGAAGTCTATCATCAGCTTACATCCGAAATGGGGAGGTTTTTACCAGCCAAGGCTAGTAATAAACATGGAGCCAAAGGGTCAGAGGGTGGAGGGGGCGTGGGGGGGAATGTGGGGAGACAAGGAGTTAAGATGCAGATCCGATGCAATCTCATTGAAGGGGTGTAATGGGCTCAAGGGGCTGAATGACTTCCTCCTGTTCCTGTGCTCCGAGACACGCCAGCGGAGCTGTGGGTGTGGGGAGAGCTAAGAGAGAGGCAGCAAGGACTTGTGAAGGTCAGGCAGGAGGAGGAAGCTGTACCTCGTCTCTGCAGCTCCTTCAGAATCTGTGACAGGAGCTGTTCCACTTTCAGCTCCCACCACACCCTGAGGGACAATGCTCCACACTCCCATCTGCTCAGGGCTGAGCGTCACACAACAGAACACCAGGCTTGGTTCCACAAGGGGCACAGTGCATCGTGGAAACTCAGAGCACAGAACGAGTCCGTTCGGCCCGACACGTCCCTGCTGGCCCTTCCCCAACCCCAACTTCCTGCTGATCTCAGTGTTCCTGCTTCTTTTGCCCCTGAACTGCACAGCTCCTCATCAATTGCTTCCTCGATTCCCATCGTAACTCTTCATGGAATCGCGAGGGGCTGAATGGACCCCGATCTCCCCGCGCCCCCTCCCTTCATGTCTGACGTTGCAGAGGTGAGGTGGAAGATGGGTGACCGAACACCCGCAGGGACTGTCCAGAGGACGGCATGGACGAGGCAGGAAATCACTCGAAATCTCTTCTGTGCCAGCTCCGAACACACACACCAAATCCTGTTCACCCATCCCTCCCCACGCTGACCAGCTCCCTCTCCAGCCCTGACCGTCTCCATTTGCAAACTCTCCACCTTCATTTCAAATCACTGCTCTGTACTCCCGATCCCTGTTACCTCCTCCAGCCCCTACACCCCTCCCTATCCCGGTTACCTCCTCCAGCCCCTACACCCCTCCCTATCTCTGTAACCTCCTCCAGCCACTACACCCTCCCTATCTCTGTAAACTCCTCCAGGCCCTACACCCCTCCCTATCCCTGTTACCTCCTCCAGCCCCTACACCCTCCCTATCTCTGTAACCTCCTCCAGCTCCTACACCCCTCCCTATCCCTGTTACCTCCTCCAGCCCCTACAACCCTCCCTATCTCTGTAACCCCCTCCAGCCCCTACACCCCTCCCTCTCTCTGTAACCTCCTCCAGCCCCGACACCCCTCCCTATCCCTGTTACCTCCTCCAGCACCTACACCCCTCCCTATCTCTGTAACCTCCTCCAGCCCCTACACTCCTCTCTATCTCTGTAACCTCCTCCAGCCCCTACACCCCTCCCTATCTCTGTAACCTCCTCCAGCCCCTACACCCCTCCCTATCTCTGTAACCTCCTCCAGCCCCTACACCCCTCCCTATCTCTGTAACCTCCTCCAGCCCCTACACCCCTCCCTATCTCTGTAACCTCCTCCAGCCCCTACACCCCTCCCTATCTCTGTAACCTCCTCCAGCCCCTACAACCCTCCCTATCTCTGTAACCTCCTCCAGCCCCTACAACCCTCCCTATCTCTGTAAACTCCTCCAGCTCCTACACCCCTCCCTATCTCTGTAACCTCCTCCAGTCCATACAACCCTCCCCATCTCTGTAATCTCTTCTCACCCTCCAAGCTCTCTGCACTCCTCCAATTTGGGCCTCTTGCACACACCTCGAGTTCCATCGCTCCACCATTGATCCCTCACAGGAAGGTCAATCAGACAGAATCTGACCTCGAGCCACATATGGAGATATTAGGGACAGGGGAGCAAAAGCTCGGTCAGAGAGATCGGTTTTAAGGAGTGTCTTAAAGGAGGAGAGAGAGAGAGAGACAGAGAGAGAGAGAGGGAGAGAGAGGGAGAGAGAGAGAGACAGAGAGAGAGAGAGAGAGAGACAGAGAGAGAGAGAGAGAGGGAGAGAGAGGGAGAGAGAGGGAGAGAGAGGGAGAGAGAGACAGAGAGAGAGAGAGGGAGAGAGAGGGAGGGAGGGAGGGAGATAGAAATACAGAGAAAGAGAGAGACAGAGAGGTGGAGAGGTTTAGGTAGGGAATTCCAGAGCTCAGGGCCCCAGGCAGCTGAAGGCACGGCCGCCAATGGTGGAGCGATGGGAATCGGGGGATGGTCAAGAGGCCAGAATCGGAGGATTTTTGGATGACCAATATCATAGACACAATCTTTAAATAAAGACTCTTAATTTACATAGGACCTGAATTAAAATATCCATAAAATCTTCTCAACATCAATACCTCAGTTGGGGAAGATGAAGGATGAACCCAATCGAGGCATCCTACAGGGGAAGAGATTGGTTGGAATGTTCCCAGGGATGAGGGACTGGGGAAAGCTGGGATTGTTCTCCTTGGAGCAGGGAAGGTTAACGGGGAGGTCTAATCGAGGTGTTCAAAATCAGGAAGGGTTTGGAGAAATTTGCAGGACTATGGGGGAGAAAGAGCGGGGAGACCGGGGTGGGGTAACTGGATCTTTCAAAGAGCCAGCACAGACAATGATGGGCTGAATGGCCTCCCCCTGGGCTGTGGGAGGCTCTGATAAGGTTCCTTCTGGAGGTTAAGAAGGAAATGGTAATGAGTTTTGAGGGACAAGGAGGAGGAGGGTTGTACAGCAGGGGTGGCAAGGGAAGAGCAATCTTAACTACGATCAAACAAGGATGGACTTACAGAGTCTCGTCGTTCTGGAAGACCAGGTGCCCACTGTACTGCTCGAAGTCCTCGCCCGCCTTGGCCGTGCCCTCGACCATCTTGAAGGGGATGTGCACGGTGCCCCTTGCCCCCGATGTCCTCTGCACCTTGACCCTCATGACCCCCACGCTCTCGCTGACCCTCTGCGAGTCCTGCTCGAGGGAGAAGATGCCGGCGTGGTCGTCGTCGAAGATGGTGATGGTGGCGGCGCTGGGAGAGCCCAGGACGTAGGCCGGGGAGGGCGGGGGGAGGGGGGCCCGGTCCTCCTCGGGGTAGCTGGCCTGCGGGTTGGCGAGGCGCACCCGGAAGTACTCGTCCTCCTCGAAGATGTCGTCGTCGATGATGCCCACGGAGATCTCCCGGCGCGTCTCGCCCGGCTTGAAGACCAGGGTGCCCTCGGCGAACTGGTAGTCGGAGCCGGCGTTGGCCGTGCCATCCTCGGTGCGGAAGTCCACCGTCAGGATGCAGGCGGGGTCCCCGCCTTCTCGAGCCACCCCCAGCTTCAGGGTGCCGCAGTTCTCGAAGCACTGGTACTGGGCGTGCTCGAAGCAAACGGTGCCGCTGGCGAGGCTGTCGCCAGCCCGCAGGTCCTGGAGGCTCAGGACCTTGCGGGCCTGCTCGGCCGCGTGCTTCTTGAGGATGTTTCCGGCCCCGGTCATGCGGCGAGTTGCCTGGATGCGGTAGAAGGCCCGGCTCTTCTGCTGCTGGCTCAGGACGTGGTAGTTGGCCAACTCGACAAGCTGCTCCATGTCCTTCTCCGGGTGGCGCTGCCGGAGGTCCTTGAGCACCCGAGCCATTACCCGCCGGGCCTCCTCGTCCTGGTCCTTCTCGCCGGCCTCCGACTCCAGCCCCTCCTGCGAGCCCTTGTAGGCCCCGTCCAGCTCCATGTCCAGCTTGTCCAGGGGCCTCTCGCCCACTGTCTCGATGATCAGCCCCCGGTTCTTGTCCGCCCGGTACCTCTTGTACATGTACTTGTAGATGAGGAGGCGCCGGTCGGCGATCCATGCCACGATGACGCAGACGGGGAAGAAGAAGAAGGTGACCAGACCCTCCCAAACGTCCACCACCCCCGGCGAGATGATGGCCAAGATCAGGTAGAGCCAGATGTAGGCGAAGATGCTCCAGCTGGCGGTGACGAAGAAGACGCGGAGGTGCTTGATCTTGCGGCTCTCGCCGTCCGGCACCACGTAGATGCAGGTGGCGATGATGACGAACATGTTGAAGGCCGCGCTGCCCACGATGGTGGCGGGGCCCAGGGTCCCGGCCTCGAACTTGTGCCCACAGACCTCGATGACGGAGAGGAGGATCTCGGGGGCTGAGGAGCCGAGTGCCATGAGCGTCAGGTTGGACACGGTCTCGTTCCAGACCCTCACCGTGGCCGTCATGGTCTCGCCGTTGGGCTTCTTGATGGTAATCTCCCGCTCCTGTGAGGTGATCACCTCAATGGAGGCCATGAAGCGGTCAGCGACGATGGACATCCCCAGGAACATGTAGACCAGCGCCACGAAGTAGACGATGGCCCGCGCCACCTTGTCGCCCACCGAGGGGTCCTGGGGCTGCCACAGCGGCAGGATGACCCCCCCCTCGCACTCGTACAGGCCCTGGCAGCTGGCGTTGTCCCCCGGCGGGGGGGTGGGGGTCACTCCGTCCGCACCCCGCGCCGTCCGGGCGCCGCCCAGCACCGCCAGGAGAAGGCTGGCGGCGGGAAGGGTCTGGAACAGGGCGCACGGCCGTGCCATCTTCCTGTGCCCGCTCGATCGATGGTCAACGCTGCGGCAGAGAGAACAAAACAGTCAAACTGACAGCAGAGAGCAAGCTTCACTCTGTATCTAACCCCGTGCTGTACCTGTCCTGGGAGTGTTTGATGGGGACAGTGTAGAGGGAGATTTACTCTGTATCTAACCCCGTGCTGTACCTGTCCTGGGAGTGTTTGATGGGGACAGTGTAGAGGGAGATTTACTCTGTATCTAACCCCGTGCTGTACCTGTCCTGGGAGTGTTTGATGGGGACGGTGTAGAGGGAGCTTTACTCTGTATCTAACCCCGTGCTGTACCTGTCCTGGGAGTGTTTGATGGGGACAGTGTAGAGGGAGCTTTACTCTGTATCTAACCCCGTGCTGTACCTGTCCTGGGAGTGTTTGATGGGGACAGTGTAGAGGGAGCTTTACTCTGTATCTAACCCCGTGCTGTACCTGTCCTGGGAGTGTTTGATGGGGACAGTGTAGAGGGAGCTTTACTCTGTATCTAATTCTGTGCTGTACCTGTCCTGGGAGTGTTTGATGGGGACGGTGTAGAGGGAGCTTAACTCTGTATCTAACCCCGTGCTGTACCTGTCCTGGGAGTGTTTGATGGGGACAGTGTAGAGGGAGCTTTACTCTGTATCTAATTCTGTGCTGTACCTGTCCTGGGAGTGTTTGATGGGGACGGTGTAGAGGGAGCTTTACTCTGTATCTAACCCCGTGCTGTACCTGTCCTGGGAGTGTTTGATGGGGACAGTGTAGAGGGAGATTTATTCTGTATCTAACCCCATGCTGTACCTGTCCTGGGAGTGTTTGATGGGGACAGTGTAGAGGGAGCTTTACTCTGTATCTAACCCCGTGCTGTACCTGTCCTGGGAGTGTTTGATGGGGACAGTGTAGAGGGAGCTTTACTCTGTATCTAACCCCATGCTGTACCTGTCCTGGGAGTGTTTGATGGGGACAGTGTAGAGGGAGCTTTACTCTGTATCTAACCCCGTGCTGTAGCTGTCCTGGGAGTGTTTGATGGGGACAGTGTAGAGGGAGCTTTACTCTGTATCTAACCCCGTGCTGTAGCTGTCCTGGGAGTGTTTGATGGGGACAGTGTAGAGGGAGCTTTACTCTGTATCTAACCCCGTGCTGTACCTGTCCTGGGAGTGTTTGTTGGGGACAGTGTAGAGGGAGCTTCACTCTGTATCTAACCCCTTGCTGTACCTGTCCTGGGAGTGTTTGATGGGGACAGTGTAGAGGGAGATTTACTCTGTATCTAACCCCGTGCTGTACCTGTCCTGGGAGTGTTTGATGGGGACAGTGTAGAGGGAGATTTATTCTGTATCTAACCCCGTGCTGTACCTGTCCAGGGAGTGTTTGATGGGGACAGTGTAGAGGGAGCTTTACTCTGTATCTAACCCCATGCTGTACCTGTCCTGGGAGTGTTTGATGGGGACAGTGTAGAGGGAGCTTTACTCTGTATCTAACCCCGTGCTGTAGCTGTCCTGGGAGTGTTTGATGGGGACAGTGTAGAGGGAGCTTTACTCTGTATCTAACCCCGTGCTGTAGCTGTCCTGGGAGTGTTTGATGGGGACAGTGTAGAGGGAGCTTTACTCTGTATCTAACCCCGTGCTGTAGCTGTCCTGGGAGTGTTTGATGGGGACAGTGTAGAGGGAGCTTTACTCTGTATCTAACCCCGTGCTGTAGCTGTCCTGGGAGTGTTTGATGGGGACAGTGTAGAGGGAGCTTTACTCTGTATCTAACCCCGTGCTGTACCTGTGCTGGGAGTGTTTGATGGGGACAGTGTAGAGGGAGCTTTACTCTGTATCTAACCCCGTGCTGTACCTGTCCTGGGAGTGTTTGATGGGGACAGTGTAGAGGGAGCTTTACTCTGTATCTAACCCCGTGCTGTACCTGTCCTGGGAGTGTTTGATGGGGACAGTGTAGAGGGAGCTTTACTCTGTATCTAACCCCGTGCTGTACCTGTCCTGGGAGTGTTTGATGGGGACGGTGTAGAGGGAGCTTTACTCTGTATCTAACCCCGTGCTGTACCTGTCCTGGGAGTGTTTGATGGGGACAGTGTAGAGGGAGATTTACTCTGTATCTAACCCCGTGCTGTACCTGTCCTGGGAGTGTTTGATGGGGACGGTGTAGAGGGAGCTTTACTCTGTATCTAACCCCGTGCTGTACCTGTCCTGGGAGTGTTTGATGGGGACAGTGTAGAGGGAGCTTTACTCTGTATCTAACCCCGTGCTGTACCTGTCCTGGGAGTGTTTGATGGGGACAGTGTAGAGGGAGCTTTACTCTGTATCTAACCCCGTGCTGTACCTGTCCTGGGAGTGTTTGATGGGGACAGTGTAGAGGGAGCTTTACTCTGTATCTAATTCTGTGCTGTACCTGTCCTGGGAGTGTTTGATGGGGACGGTGTAGAGGGAGCTTTACTCTGTATCTAACCCCGTGCTGTACCTGTCCTGGGAGTGTTTGATGGGGACAGTGTAGAGGGAGCTTTACTCTGTATCTAATTCTGTGCTGTACCTGTCCTGGGAGTGTTTGATGGGGACGGTGTAGAGGGAGCTTTACTCTGTATCTAACCCCGTGCTGTACCTGTCCTGGGAGTGTTTGATGGGGACAGTGTAGAGGGAGATTTATTCTGTATCTAACCCCATGCTGTACCTGTCCTGGGAGTGTTTGATGGGGACAGTGTAGAGGGAGCTTTACTCTGTATCTAACCCCGTGCTGTACCTGTCCTGGGAGTGTTTGATGGGGACAGTGTAGAGGGAGCTTTACTCTGTATCTAACCCCTTGCTGTACCTGTCCTGGGAGTGTTTGATGGGGACAGTGTAGAGGGAGCTTTACTCTGTATCTAACCCCGTGCTGTAGCTGTCCTGGGAGTGTTTGATGGGGACAGTGTAGAGGGAGCTTTACTCTGTATCTAACCCCGTGCTGTAGCTGTCCTGGGAGTGTTTGAGGGGACAGTGTAGAGGGAGCTTTACTCTGTATCTAACCCCGTGCTGTACCTGTCCTGGGAGTGTTTGTTGGGGACAGTGTAGAGGGAGCTTCACTCTGTATCTAACCCCTTGCTGTACCTGTCCTGGGAGTGTTTGATGGGGACAGTGTAGAGGGAGATTTACTCTGTATCTAACCCCGTGCTGTACCTGTCCTGGGAGTGTTTGATGGGGACAGTGTAGAGGGAGATTTATTCTGTATCTAACCCCGTGCTGTACCTGTCCAGGGAGTGTTTGATGGGGACAGTGTAGAGGGAGCTTTACTCTGTATCTAACCCCGTGCTGTAGCTGTCCTGGGAGTGTTTGATGGGGACAGTGTAGAGGGAGCTTTACTCTGTATCTAACCCCGTGCTGTAGCTGTCCTGGGAGTGTTTGATGGGGACAGTGTAGAGGGAGCTTTACTCTGTATCTAACCCCGTGCTGTAGCTGTCCTGGGAGTGTTTGATGGGGACAGTGTAGAGGGAGCTTTACTCTGTATCTAACCCCGTGCTGTACCTGTGCTGGGAGTGTTTGATGGGGACAGTGTAGAGGGAGCTTTACTCTGTATCTAACCCCGTGCTGTACCTGTCCTGGGAGTGTTTGATGGGGACAGTGTAGAGGGAGCTTCACTCTGTATCTAACCCCGTGCTGTACCTGTCCTGGGAGTGTTTGATGGGGACAGTGTAGAGGGAGGTTCACTCTGTATCTAACCCCGTGCTGTACCTGTCCTGGGAGTGTTTGATGGGGACAGTGTAGAGGGAGCTTTACTCTGTATCTAATTCTGTGCTGTACCTGTCCTGGGAGTGTTTGATGGGGACGGTGTAGAGGGAGCTTTACTCTGTATCTAACCCCGTGCTGTACCTGTCCTGGGAGTGTTTGATGGGGACGGTGTAGAGGGAGCTTTACTCTGTATCTCACCCCGTGCTGTACCTGTCCTGGGAGTGTTTGATGGGGACAGTGTAGAGGGAGATTTATTCTGTATCTAACCCCATGCTGTACCTGTCCTGGGAGTGTTTGATGGGGACAGTGTAGAGGGAGCTTTACTCTGTATCTAACCCCGTGCTGTACCTGTCCTGGGAGTGTTTGATGGGGACGGTGTAGAGGGAGCTTTACTCTGTATCTAACCCCGTGCTGTACCTGTCCTGGGAGTGTTTGATGGGGACAGTGTAGAGGGAGCTTTACTCTGTATCTAACCCCGTGCTGTACCTGTCCTGGGAGTGTTTGATGGGGACGGTGTAGAGGGAGCTTTACTCTGTATCTAACCCCGTGCTGTACCTGTCCTGGGAGTGTTTGATGGGGACAGTGTAGAGGGAGCTTTACTCTGTATCTAACCCCGTGCTGTACCTGTCCTGGGAGTGTTTGATGGGGACAGTGTAGAGGGAGCTTTACTCTGTATCTAACCCCGTGCTGTACCTGTCCTGGGAGTGTTTGATGGGGACAGTGTAGAGGGAGCTTTACTCTGTATCTAATTCTGTGCTGTACCTGTCCTGGGAGTGTTTGATGGGGACGGTGTAGAGGGAGCTTTACTCTGTATCTAACCCCGTGCTGTACCTGTCCTGGGAGTGTTTGATGGGGACAGTGTAGAGGGAGCTTTACTCTGTATCTAATTCTGTGCTGTACCTGTCCTGGGAGTGTTTGATGGGGACGGTGTAGAGGGAGCTTTACTCTGTATCTAACCCCGTGCTGTACCTGTCCTGGGAGTGTTTGATGGGGACAGTGTAGAGGGAGATTTATTCTGTATATAACCCCATGCTGTACCTGTCCTGGGAGTGTTTGATGGGGACAGTGTAGAGGGAGCTTTACTCTGTATCTAACCCCGTGCTGTACCTGTCCTGGGAGTGTTTGATGGGGACAGTGTAGAGGGAGCTTTACTCTGTATCTAACCCCATGCTGTACCTGTCCTGGGAGTGTTTGATGGGGACAGTGTAGAGGGAGCTTTACTCTGTATCTAACCCCGTGCTGTAGCTGTCCTGGGAGTGTTTGATGGGGACAGTGTAGAGGGAGCTTTACTCTGTATCTAACCCCGTGCTGTAGCTGTCCTGGGAGTGTTTGATGGGGACAGTGTAGAGGGAGCTTTACTCTGTATCTAACCCCGTGCTGTACCTGTCCTGGGAGTGTTTGTTGGGGACAGTGTAGAGGGAGCTTCACTCTGTATCTAACCCCTTGCTGTACCTGTCCTGGGAGTGTTTGATGGGGACAGTGTAGAGGGAGATTTACTCTGTATCTAACCCCGTGCTGTACCTGTCCTGGGAGTGTTTGATGGGGACAGTGTAGAGGGAGATTTATTCTGTATCTAACCCCGTGCTGTACCTGTCCTGGGAGTGTTTGATGGGGACAGTGTAGAGGGAGCTTTACTCTGTATCTAACCCCATGCTGTACCTGTCCTGGGAGTGTTTGATGGGGACAGTGTAGAGGGAGCTTTACTCTGTATCTAACCCCGTGCTGTAGCTGTCCTGGGAGTGTTTGATGGGGACAGTGTAGAGGGAGCTTTACTCTGTATCTAACCCCGTGCTGTAGCTGTCCTGGGAGTGTTTGATGGGGACAGTGTAGAGGGAGCTTTACTCTGTATCTAACCCCGTGCTGTAGCTGTCCTGGGAGTGTTTGATGGGGACAGTGTAGAGGGAGCTTTACTCTGTATCTAACCCCGTGCTGTAGCTGTCCTGGGAGTGTTTGATGGGGACAGTGTAGAGGGAGCTTTACTCTGTATCTAACCCCGTGCTGTACCTGTGCTGGGAGTGTTTGATGGGGACGGTGTAGAGGGAGCTTTACTCTGTATCTCACCCCGTGCTGTACCTGTCCTGGGAGTGTTTGATGGGGACGGTGTAGAGGGAGCTTTACTCTGTATCTAACCGCGTGCTGTACCTGTCCTGGGAGTGTTTGATGGGGACAGTGTAGAGGGAGCTTTACTCTGTATCTAACCCCGTGCTGTACCTGTCCTGGGAGTGTTTGATGCGGACAGTGTAGAGGGAGCTTTACTCTGTATCTAACCCCGTGCTGTACCTGTCCTGGGAGTGTTTGATGGGGACAGTGTAGAGGGAGCTTTACTCTGTATCTAACCCTGTGCTGTACCTGTCCTGGGAGTGTTTGATGGGGACAGTGTAGAGGGAGATTTACTCTGTATCTAACCCCGTGCTGTACCTGTCCTGGAGTGTTTGATGGGGACAGTGTAGACGGAGCTTTACTCTGTATCTAACGCCGTGCTGTACCTGTCCTGAGAGTGTTTGATGGGGACGGTGTAGAGGGAGCTTTACTCTGTATCTAACCCCGTGCTGTACCTGTCCTGGGAGTGTTTGATGGGGACAGTGTAGAGGGAGCTTTACTCTGTATCTAACCCCGTGCTGTACCTGTCCTGGGAGTGTTTGATGGGGACAGTATAGAGGGAGCTTTACTCTGTATCTAACCCCGTGCTGTACCTGTCCTGGGAGTGTTTGATGGGAACAGTGTAGAGGGAGCTTTACTCTGTATCTAACCCCGTGCTGTACCTGTCCTGGGAGTGTTTGATGGGGACAGTGTAGAGGGAGCTTTACTCTGTATCTAACCCCATGCTGTACCTGTCCTGGGAGTGTTTGATGGGGACAGTGTAGAGGGAGCTTTACTCTGTATCTAACCCCGTGCTGTAGCTGTCCTGGGAGTGTTTGATGGGGACAGTGTAGAGGGAGCTTTACTCTGTATCTAACCCCGTGCTGTAGCTGTCCTGGGAGTGTTTGATGGGGACAGTGTAGAGGGAGCTTTACTCTGTATCTAACCCCGTGCTGTACCTGTCCTGGGAGTGTTTGTTGGGGACAGTGTAGAGGGAGCTTCACTCTGTATCTAACCCCTTGCTGTACCTGTCCTGGGAGTGTTTGATGGGGACAGTGTAGAGGGAGATTTACTCTGTATCTAACCCCGTGCTGTACCTGTCCTGGGAGTGTTTGATGGGGACAGTGTAGAGGGAGATTTATTCTGTATCTAACCCCGTGCTGTACCTGTCCAGGGAGTGTTTGATGGGGACAGTGTAGAGGGAGCTTTACTCTGTATCTAACCCCATGCTGTACCTGTCCTGGGAGTGTTTGATGGGGACAGTGTAGAGGGAGCTTTACTCTGTATCTAACCCCGTGCTGTAGCTGTCCTGGGAGTGTTTGATGGGGACAGTGTAGAGGGAGCTTTACTCTGTATCTAACCCCGTGCTGTAGCTGTCCTGGGAGTGTTTGATGGGGACAGTGTAGAGGGAGCTTTACTCTGTATCTAACCCCGTGCTGTAGCTGTCCTGGGAGTGTTTGATGGGGACAGTGTAGAGGGAGCTTTACTCTGTATCTAACCCCGTGCTGTAGCTGTCCTGGGAGTGTTTGATGGGGACAGTGTAGAGGGAGCTTTACTCTGTATCTAACCCCGTGCTGTACCTGTGCTGGGAGTGTTTGATGGGGACAGTGTAGAGGGAGCTTTACTCTGTATCTAACCCCGTGCTGTACCTGTCCTGGGAGTGTTTGATGGGGACAGTGTAGAGGGAGCTTTACTCTGTATCTAACCCCGTGCTGTACCTGTCCTGGGAGTGTTTGATGGGGACAGTGTAGAGGGAGCTTTACTCTGTATCTAACCCCGTGCTGTACCTGTCCTGGGAGTGTTTGATGGGGACGGTGTAGAGGGAGCTTTACTCTGTATCTAACCCCGTGCTGTACCTGTCCTGGGAGTGTTTGATGGGGACAGTGTAGAGGGAGATTTACTCTGTATCTAACCCCGTGCTGTACCTGTCCTGGGAGTGTTTGATGGGGACGGTGTAGAGGGAGCTTTACTCTGTATCTAACCCCGTGCTGTACCTGTCCTGGGAGTGTTTGATGGGGACAGTGTAGAGGGAGCTTTACTCTGTATCTAACCCCGTGCTGTACCTGTCCTGGGAGTGTTTGATGGGGACAGTGTAGAGGGAGCTTTACTCTGTATCTAACCCCGTGCTGTACCTGTCCTGGGAGTGTTTGATGGGGACAGTGTAGAGGGAGCTTTACTCTGTATCTAATTCTGTGCTGTACCTGTCCTGGGAGTGTTTGATGGGGACGGTGTAGAGGGAGCTTTACTCTGTATCTAACCCCGTGCTGTACCTGTCCTGGGAGTGTTTGATGGGGACAGTGTAGAGGGAGCTTTACTCTGTATCTAATTCTGTGCTGTACCTGTCCTGGGAGTGTTTGATGGGGACGGTGTAGAGGGAGCTTTACTCTGTATCTAACCCCGTGCTGTACCTGTCCTGGGAGTGTTTGATGGGGACAGTGTAGAGGGAGATTTATTCTGTATCTAACCCCATGCTGTACCTGTCCTGGGAGTGTTTGATGGGGACAGTGTAGAGGGAGCTTTACTCTGTATCTAACCCCGTGCTGTACCTGTCCTGGGAGTGTTTGATGGGGACAGTGTAGAGGGAGCTTTACTCTGTATCTAACCCCTTGCTGTACCTGTCCTGGGAGTGTTTGATGGGGACAGTGTAGAGGGAGCTTTACTCTGTATCTAACCCCGTGCTGTAGCTGTCCTGGGAGTGTTTGATGGGGACAGTGTAGAGGGAGCTTTACTCTGTATCTAACCCCGTGCTGTAGCTGTCCTGGGAGTGTTTGAGGGGACAGTGTAGAGGGAGCTTTACTCTGTATCTAACCCCGTGCTGTACCTGTCCTGGGAGTGTTTGTTGGGGACAGTGTAGAGGGAGCTTCACTCTGTATCTAACCCCTTGCTGTACCTGTCCTGGGAGTGTTTGATGGGGACAGTGTAGAGGGAGATTTACTCTGTATCTAACCCCGTGCTGTACCTGTCCTGGGAGTGTTTGATGGGGACAGTGTAGAGGGAGATTTATTCTGTATCTAACCCCGTGCTGTACCTGTCCAGGGAGTGTTTGATGGGGACAGTGTAGAGGGAGCTTTACTCTGTATCTAACCCCGTGCTGTAGCTGTCCTGGGAGTGTTTGATGGGGACAGTGTAGAGGGAGCTTTACTCTGTATCTAACCCCGTGCTGTAGCTGTCCTGGGAGTGTTTGATGGGGACAGTGTAGAGGGAGCTTTACTCTGTATCTAACCCCGTGCTGTAGCTGTCCTGGGAGTGTTTGATGGGGACAGTGTAGAGGGAGCTTTACTCTGTATCTAACCCCGTGCTGTACCTGTGCTGGGAGTGTTTGATGGGGACAGTGTAGAGGGAGCTTTACTCTGTATCTAACCCCGTGCTGTACCTGTCCTGGGAGTGTTTGATGGGGACAGTGTAGAGGGAGCTTCACTCTGTATCTAACCCCGTGCTGTACCTGTCCTGGGAGTGTTTGATGGGGACAGTGTAGAGGGAGGTTCACTCTGTATCTAACCCCGTGCTGTACCTGTCCTGGGAGTGTTTGATGGGGACAGTGTAGAGGGAGCTTTACTCTGTATCTAATTCTGTGCTGTACCTGTCCTGGGAGTGTTTGATGGGGACGGTGTAGAGGGAGCTTTACTCTGTATCTAACCCCGTGCTGTACCTGTCCTGGGAGTGTTTGATGGGGACGGTGTAGAGGGAGCTTTACTCTGTATCTCACCCCGTGCTGTACCTGTCCTGGGAGTGTTTGATGGGGACAGTGTAGAGGGAGATTTATTCTGTATCTAACCCCATGCTGTACCTGTCCTGGGAGTGTTTGATGGGGACAGTGTAGAGGGAGCTTTACTCTGTATCTAACCCCGTGCTGTACCTGTCCTGGGAGTGTTTGATGGGGACGGTGTAGAGGGAGCTTTACTCTGTATCTAACCCCGTGCTGTACCTGTCCTGGGAGTGTTTGATGGGGACAGTGTAGAGGGAGCTTTACTCTGTATCTAACCCCGTGCTGTACCTGTCCTGGGAGTGTTTGATGGGGACGGTGTAGAGGGAGCTTTACTCTGTATCTAACCCCGTGCTGTACCTGTCCTGGGAGTGTTTGATGGGGACAGTGTAGAGGGAGCTTTACTCTGTATCTAACCCCGTGCTGTACCTGTCCTGGGAGTGTTTGATGGGGACAGTGTAGAGGGAGCTTTACTCTGTATCTAACCCCGTGCTGTACCTGTCCTGGGAGTGTTTGATGGGGACAGTGTAGAGGGAGCTTTACTCTGTATCTAATTCTGTGCTGTACCTGTCCTGGGAGTGTTTGATGGGGACGGTGTAGAGGGAGCTTTACTCTGTATCTAACCCCGTGCTGTACCTGTCCTGGGAGTGTTTGATGGGGACAGTGTAGAGGGAGCTTTACTCTGTATCTAATTCTGTGCTGTACCTGTCCTGGGAGTGTTTGATGGGGACGGTGTAGAGGGAGCTTTACTCTGTATCTAACCCCGTGCTGTACCTGTCCTGGGAGTGTTTGATGGGGACAGTGTAGAGGGAGATTTATTCTGTATATAACCCCATGCTGTACCTGTCCTGGGAGTGTTTGATGGGGACAGTGTAGAGGGAGCTTTACTCTGTATCTAACCCCGTGCTGTACCTGTCCTGGGAGTGTTTGATGGGGACAGTGTAGAGGGAGCTTTACTCTGTATCTAACCCCATGCTGTACCTGTCCTGGGAGTGTTTGATGGGGACAGTGTAGAGGGAGCTTTACTCTGTATCTAACCCCGTGCTGTAGCTGTCCTGGGAGTGTTTGATGGGGACAGTGTAGAGGGAGCTTTACTCTGTATCTAACCCCGTGCTGTAGCTGTCCTGGGAGTGTTTGATGGGGACAGTGTAGAGGGAGCTTTACTCTGTATCTAACCCCGTGCTGTACCTGTCCTGGGAGTGTTTGTTGGGGACAGTGTAGAGGGAGCTTCACTCTGTATCTAACCCCTTGCTGTACCTGTCCTGGGAGTGTTTGATGGGGACAGTGTAGAGGGAGATTTACTCTGTATCTAACCCCGTGCTGTACCTGTCCTGGGAGTGTTTGATGGGGACAGTGTAGAGGGAGATTTATTCTGTATCTAACCCCGTGCTGTACCTGTCCTGGGAGTGTTTGATGGGGACAGTGTAGAGGGAGCTTTACTCTGTATCTAACCCCATGCTGTACCTGTCCTGGGAGTGTTTGATGGGGACAGTGTAGAGGGAGCTTTACTCTGTATCTAACCCCGTGCTGTAGCTGTCCTGGGAGTGTTTGATGGGGACAGTGTAGAGGGAGCTTTACTCTGTATCTAACCCCGTGCTGTAGCTGTCCTGGGAGTGTTTGATGGGGACAGTGTAGAGGGAGCTTTACTCTGTATCTAACCCCGTGCTGTAGCTGTCCTGGGAGTGTTTGATGGGGACAGTGTAGAGGGAGCTTTACTCTGTATCTAACCCCGTGCTGTAGCTGTCCTGGGAGTGTTTGATGGGGACAGTGTAGAGGGAGCTTTACTCTGTATCTAACCCCGTGCTGTACCTGTGCTGGGAGTGTTTGATGGGGACGGTGTAGAGGGAGCTTTACTCTGTATCTCACCCCGTGCTGTACCTGTCCTGGGAGTGTTTGATGGGGACGGTGTAGAGGGAGCTTTACTCTGTATCTAACCGCGTGCTGTACCTGTCCTGGGAGTGTTTGATGGGGACAGTGTAGAGGGAGCTTTACTCTGTATCTAACCCCGTGCTGTACCTGTCCTGGGAGTGTTTGATGGGGACAGTGTAGAGGGAGCTTTACTCTGTATCTAACCCCGTGCTGTACCTGTCCTGGGAGTGTTTGATGGGGACAGTGTAGAGGGAGCTTTACTCTGTATCTAACCCTGTGCTGTACCTGTCCTGGGAGTGTTTGATGGGGACAGTGTAGAGGGAGATTTACTCTGTATCTAACCCCGTGCTGTACCTGTCCTGGAGTGTTTGATGGGGACAGTGTAGACGGAGCTTTACTCTGTATCTAACGCCGTGCTGTACCTGTCCTGAGAGTGTTTGATGGGGACGGTGTAGAGGGAGCTTTACTCTGTATCTAACCCCGTGCTGTACCTGTCCTGGGAGTGTTTGATGGGGACAGTGTAGAGGGAGCTTTACTCTGTATCTAACCCCGTGCTGTACCTGTCCTGGGAGTGTTTGATGGGGACAGTATAGAGGGAGCTTTACTCTGTATCTAACCCCGTGCTGTACCTGTCCTGGGAGTGTTTGATGGGAACAGTGTAGAGGGAGCTTTACTCTGTATCTAACCCCGTGCTGTACCTGTCCTGGGAGTGTTTGATGGGGACAGTGTAGAGGGAGCTTTACTCTGTATCTAACCCTGTGCTGTACCTGTCCTGGGAGTGTTTGATGGGGACAGTGTAGAGGGAGCTTTACTCTGTATCTAACCCCGTGCTGTACCTGTCCTGGGAGTGTTTGATGGGGACAGTGTAGAGGGAGCTTTACTCTGTATCTAACCCCGTGCTGTACCTGTCCTGGGAGTGTTTGATGGGGACAGTGTAGAGGGAGCTTTACTCTGTATCTAACCCCGTGCTGTACCTGTCCTGGGAGTGTTTGATGGGGACAGTGTAGAGGGAGCTTTACTCTGTATCTAACCCCGTGCTGTACCTGTCCTGGGAGTGTTTGATGGGGACAGTGTAGAGGGAGCTTTACTCTGTATCTAACCCCGTGCTGTACCTGTCCTGGGAGTGTTTGATGGGGACAGTGTAGAGGGAGCTTTACTCTGTATCTAACCCCGTGCTGTAGCTGTCCTGGGAGTGTTTGATGGGGACAGTGTAGAGGGAGCTTTACTCTGTATCTAACCCCGTGCTGTACCTGTCCTGGGAGTGTTTGATGGGGACAGTGTAGAGGGACTTTACTCTGTACCTAACCCCGTGCTGTACCTGTCCTGGGAGTGTTTGATGGGGACAGTGTAGAGGGAGCTTTACTCTGTATCTAACCCCATGCTGTACCTGTCCTCAGAGTGTTTGATGGGGACAGTGTAGAGGGAGCATTACTCTGTATCTAACCCCGTGCTGTACCTGTCCTCAGAGTGTTTGATGGGGACAGTGTAGAGGGAGCTTTACTCTGTATCTAACCCCATGCTATACCTGTCCTGGGAGTGTTTGATGGAGACAGTGTAGAGGGACTTTACTCTGTATCTAACCCCATGCTCTACCTGTCCTGGGAGTGTTTGATGGGGACAGTGTAGAGGGAGCTTTACTCTGTATCTAACCCCGTGCTATACCTGTCCTGGGAGTGTTTGATGGGGACAGTGTAGAGGGAGCTTTACTCTGTATCTAACCCCGTGCTGTACCTGTCCTGGGAGTGTTTGATGGGGACAGTATAGAGGGAGAGTTACCCTGTCTCTAACCCTTTGTGTACCTTTTTTTGGGAATGTTTAGTGATTACAGTTTTGGGAGATTTTGGACTGTAGCTTTAAGAAGAATCCTGTGTCACATGATCTGTGTAAACCAATGCTTAGCAGGACAGGGAACCTCTGCAGTAAAATTCCTCTTTAGTTATAGAGTTTGATGCACATGTGTAGCTGCTGCTGCTGCCTTGTCAATAAAGTTAAATATTTCCACTAAAAAAAGTTGCCTGAAGATCAACTCCATAACTGACGATGAGGATAAATCCGAATTCGTGCTGTACCTCGCCCAGCGATTGGGAGTATCTGCGTTCATTAAATAGTAAAAGACATACTCATCCGAAATGTTACAGTCTGGCAGAATCGATGCCTTAGAGCCAGCCACAGGCAGTTGGTCTCAATATATAGAACATCTTGCATTTTTTTTTCAAGCAAACAAAATCGCGGGGGAGGAAAAGAGGCGAGCGATTCTCCTGAGTATTTGTGGGAGCAAATGCTCCAGTTTAATTCGAAACTTGATGGCCCCCAGCGCCCCGGATTTGACGACTTTCAGTGAATTAGTCGACCTCGTTAAGGGACATTTTCAACCCAAGCCCTCAGTCACAATTCAGAGGTTCAGGTTCAATTCATGGAATAGAATCCCAGGGGGAGACCATTGCTCCCTACGTAGCGAAATTAAAGCAACTGACAGAATATTGTGATTTTGGTGAAACCCTGAATGACACACTCAGAGAGGGTTTAGTATGTGGCTTGCGGGAAAACGTGATACAGCGAGGATTGCTGACTGATTGAAGCTTGATTTGAAGAAAGCTTTAGAAATAAGGGCTGGCGATGGAAAGCGCTGTGAGGGGTTCACAGGCAATTCAAGGGGGCGCAAAATGGGGCCTTTCTCCCAGCCGGGCGAGAACAGTCAGCCCGAAAAGCCAGGTCTCTGCCGCAAAGCGGGAGACAGCCCCCGCTAACGGAAAAATGAGGGGAAACAGCTTAGTGACGGAATATAAAAATAACTTCCATCAAGGTGGAAACAATCAGTCTTCTGGAGATTGGCGATTTGAAATGCAGAATGTTAGTTCCGTCACATAATGAGACAGTGAAAAGCGAGATTTCAACAGGCATCCAAACAGCAAACCAAGTCCGACGAGGTCTGTAGCGTAGAAGAATCAGAAACAGCCCATTCGGACATTTATTCATTGTTCAACATGAAAGCTGGGAAGACAGAGCCAATATTTGTCACAGAGCAAGTGAATGGTAAACCCTTCGAAATAGAAGTAGACACGGGGGATTTGCCTCTGTAATAGGGGAACGCACTTTCAGATATTTAAATAAAGGTCATCAACAATTCAATTTGGAACAAACATCTGCCAAGTTGAAAACCTACGCAGAGGAAGAAATCCAGGTAAAAGGTATCACCAGAGCAACTGTTCATTATCGACATCAATCGGCACAGATCCCAGTGGTGGTGGTGGGAAGAGGTGAAAGGGCCAAGCCTTCTAGGGCATGGTTGGTTGAAGAAGATTACATTAAACTGGTCCAAAATCTTCCAGTTGTGAGCAGGGGGCACTGCCAGAGCTGCTTAAAAAAACCTGACGCTGTCTTCAAGGGTGAACTGGGAAAATGCCAAGGCCTACAGGCCAGGGTTTACCTGGAAAGCGAGACTGGTGCCCCACGCCCTGAGAGAGAAGGTTGACGCTGAGTTCAGTGTCATAAAAACGGTTCGGTTCTCAGAGTGAGCAGCACCCATAGTCCCTGTCCTTAGACCAGATCAGGCTGTCTGGATCTGTGGAGACTATAAACTCATGGTCAGCAGGGCAGACAAACTGGACATGTGCCCTACTCCCAAGAGTGAAGACCTCTATGCCAAACTAGCAGGAGGGACAACGTATACAAAGCTTGGCACGAGTCACGTCTTTCAGCCACTGGAGCTGGATGACGCTTCCCAGGAATTTGTCACCATCAACACCCACCAAGAGTTATCGCCATACACACGCCTGCCCTTTGGGGTTTCCTCAGTCTGGGCCATTTTTCAGAGGAGGATGGAGAGTTACGACAGGGACTAACCTCAGGCTGTGGGCCACCTGGACAAGGCACCGATAACCGGATTGACAGGAAAGGAACGCTTGGCTAACCCGGAGGAAGCTCTGAAATGATTTTGACGAGCCTGAAGGAGGACAAACCCACTTTTCACGCGGACGACGTCATTTATTTGGGCCAGCGGGGAGATGCCCAAGGGTTACACCCGGTTGAAGAGGCGGTTAAAGCAATCGGAGAGGGAAGAGGAGGCTCCTGGGTGCAGCAACGCGTCTGAACCGAAACCATTCTTAGGGGTGATCAGTTATCATGGGCACTTTTTACCAAAGTTATCCACCGTTCCGGCCCTGCCACATTCACGATTCGAAGAAACAAACAGCGTTGGGTTTTGTGAGGCACCCCAAAGTCAAACAGCTCTTCCACTCTCCCCATGTGTTAGTGCATTATGACCGGACGCAGGGATCGGTGTGGACCTGCGATGACTTCCCTCCCCCACTCTCCCCACACCCCCCCCCCCACCGGCCCCTGCGGAGTGGGAGCGGTCCCTATCTCACAAGGTGGACGGGGGCACAGAGAGGCTGACACACCCAGGACACTTCCCACAGCTGGAGATCGGACATCCCCCGCTCGGAAAAGGGAAGGCCTGTCGATTATTTTTGGCGTAACAAAAATTCCACAAACACATGCACGGCTGACATCTCCCGATTGCTTCAGACCACAAACCACCTTTGGGTCAGTTTGGTGAGGAAAAGGCTGTACCTCCCACAGCTCCTGCAAGGAATCATAGATAATTTTGGCAGCATATGAATACACCTTTGTCCGCAGACCAGGGATCCCTAAAGCCAATGCCCTAGGTCGCCTTCCTTTGCAAGAGAGCAACGAACACGCCCCAATTCCACCAGAGCTCGTATTAGTGAGGAATTTTCTAGATTTCTCACCAGTCTGCACCGGGCAGATAAGAAACTGGACAAAGCGTGATCCAGCCCTGTCTCGAGTGAGAGACCCGGGAACCAGTCTCTGATGGACTGAAACAGTTTTCCAACGAAGACATGGGACGAGCAGCCATGACGGTATTCCGTTCCGGGATGCACGGGCGGTAGCTCCTGCACGAGGCCGGGAACCGCTGTTGGTCAAGCGACACACAGCGCCCATCTGGGGGAACTCTCTCGAATGAAGGCGGTATCGCGGAGTTATCTTTGGTGGCTGGGACTGGGCGGCGATATTGAAAAGGTGGTAAAATGCCGTCTGCAACATCAACAGCTGCAAAAGCTGCCGGTGGCTGGCCCATTGGGAGTGGACTGGTAGGCCCTGGGTGAGATTGCACATCGATGATGTCAGTCCTTTCCTTGGAACCATGTTCCTACTGATTCTAGACGCTCATTCCAAGTGGTTAGACGTTTGTGAGGTAAATGCGCCAATGTCGGGCGCTGTCAAAGTAAAACTCCGCCAGAGTTTCACCATCCATGGATCACCATCGAGGTCTACAGCACAGAAAAAGGCCCTTCGGCCCATTGAGTTTGTGCCAGTCAAACAAGTGCCTAACTATTCTAATCCCATTTTCCAGCACTAGGCCCATAGCTGTGTATGCCATGGCATCGCAAGTGCACATCCAAATAGTTCTTAAATGTTATGAGGGTTTCTGCCTCTACCACTCTTTCAGACAGTGCGTTCCAGATCCCCACCACCCTCTGAGTGAAAAAATTCTTCCTCACATCCCCTCTAAACCTCCTGCCCCTTACCTTAAATCTATGCCCCCTGGTTATTGACCCCTCCACCAAGGGGAAAAGTTCCTTCCTGTCTACCCTATCTATGCCCCTCATAATTTTATACACCTCAATCACGTCCCCCCTCAATCTCCTCTGCATCAGGAAAAATAACCCCAGTCTATCCAATCTCTCCTCATAACCAAAACTCTCCAGCCCAGGCAACATCCTGGTAAATCTCCTCTGCACTCTCTCTAGTGCAGTCACATCCTTCCTTTAATGCGGATTCCAGAACCGCAATGCAGATTCCAGAACTGCACGTAATACTCCAGCTGTGGCCTAACCAGCGTTTATACAGTTCCAGCATAACCTCCCTGCTCTTATATTCTATGCCTCGGCTAATAAAGGCAAGTATCCCATATACCTTCTTAAGCACCTTATCTACCTGTCCCGCTACCTTAAGGGACCATTGGACATGCACTCCAAGGTCCCTCTGATCCTCGGTACTTCCCAGGGTCCTACCATTCATTGTGTATTCCCGTGCCTTGTTTGTCCTGCCCAAGTGCAGCACCTCACACTTATCCGGATTAAATCGCATCTGACCAGCCCGTCTAAATCCTCCTGTAATCTAAGGCTATCCTCCTCACAATTTACCACCCCACCAATTTTTGTGTCATCCGCGAACTTACTGATCAACCCCCCTACATTCAAGTCTAAATCATTTATATATACCACAAACAGCAAGGGGCCCAACACTGAGCCCTGTGGAACCCCACTGGACACAGGCATCCAGTCACAAAAACACCCCTGGATCATCACCTTTTGCTTCCTGCCACTCAGCCAAGTCTGGATCCAGTTTGTCAAATTGCCGTGGACCCCATGGGCTCTTACCTTTGTTATCAGTCTCCTATGCCGGACCTTATCAAAAGCCTTGTTGAAGTCCAGGTAGACTACATCAAATACACTGCCCTCATCTACACACCTTCAAAAAATTCAATCAAATTGCTCAGACATGACCCCCCCTTAACAAAACCTTACTGACTGTCCTTGATTAATCCCTGCCTCTCCAAGTGTAGATTAATTCTGTCCCTCAGAATTGCTTCCAATAGTTTCCCTACCACTGAGGTTAGACTGACTGGCCAGTAGTTCCCTGGTTTACCCCTTCCTCCCTTCTTGAATAACGATACCACATTGGTTATCCTCCAGTCCTCTGGCACCTCTCCTGTGGCCAGAGAGGTATTGAAAATTATTGCCAGCGCCCCTGCTATTTCCTCCTTTGCCTCACTTAACAGCCTGGGATACATTTCATCCGGGCCTGGAGATTTATCTACTTTTAAGTCTGCCAGACCACTTAAAACCTCCTCTCTTTCTATGCTAATTTCTTTAATTATATCACAGTCCTTCTGCCTGATTTCCATACCCATGTCATCCCTTTCACTTGTGAACACTAACAATTCATTTGGAACCCTACCTACGTCTTCCAGTTCTGCACACAAATTACCACTATGGTCCTTAATAGGCCCTACTCTTTCCCTAGTTATCCTCTTACTCTTAATGTACTTGTAAAATAACTTTGGATTTTCCTTTCTTTTACCTGCCAATATTTTTTCATTCTCCCTTTTTGCTCCCCTAATGTCCTTTTTAAGTTCCCCCCCTACACATTCTATACTCCTCTAGGGCTTCCACTGTTTTGAGCCTTCGGTATCTGCCATAAGCCTCCCTTTTTCTCTTGATCCAACCCTGTATATCCCTCGATGTCCAGGGTTCCCTGGATTTGTTGGTCCCACTCTTTATCTTTACTGGAATATGTTGGCCCTGTACTCTCCCTATTTCCTTCTTGAATGACTCCCACTGCTCTGACGCAGATTTACCTAAACGTAGCTGCTCCCTGTCCACTCTGGCCAAATCATATCTGATCTTATTAAAATTGGCCTTCCCCCCAATTGAGGACTCTGATTTCTGGCCCATCCTTGTCCTTTTCCATAACAACCATGAATCTAACAGAGTTATGATCACTATCTGCAAAATGCTCCCCTATTGATACCTCTACCACTTACCCGGCTTCATTCCCTAAAATTAAGTCAAGGACCTCTTTTGTAGGACTTTCTACGTACTTGCTTAAACAATCTTAAAATGGGTGCATTTTAAGTATTCCGCTCCCTCTAAACCGATCACACTATGACTAACCCAGATAATGTTGGGGCAGTTGAAATCCCCCACTATTACTACCCTATTAGTAATACAGGGATATGCGTCTCAGATCAATGGTACTGCGTTTACAGGTGCAGAGATTTATCAGCCTCAATGGTATCGACAATGTGAAAACTGCACCATACCACTTGTCATCCAATGGACTGGCGGAAAGAGCAGTACAAACTTTCAGTGCAGGAAAGAAGAATTGAACAGCCACTCGCTGGAAGCCAAACGATCTCGTTTTCTATTTCTCTACTGAATGACTCTCCTCTTGCACTACGACAGGGAACAAGACCTGCAGAATTACTGACCAGGAGCCGTCTTCGCACACGACTCGTTCCCAATTTGGAGGGGGAGGTGTTGGGAGAGGTGGAGGGAACCAAAAAGCGACTCATGATTTGCAGTCGAGAGCGACAATTTTACTGTCAGCGGAGCTGGAAATGTCTGGAGTTTGGGTGGAGGATGGACGTGGTTACCAGGTGAAGTGGAGGGAGCTTTACTCTGTATCTAACCCTGTGCTGTACCTGTCCTGGGAGTGTTTGATGGGGACAGTGTAGAGGGAGCTTTACTCTGTATCTAACCTTGTGCTGTACCTGTCCTGGGAGTGTTTGATGGGGACAGTGTAGAGGAGCTTTACTCTGTATCTAACCCCGTGCTGTACCTGTCCTGGAGTGTTTGATGGGGACAGTGTAGAGGGAGCTTTACTCTGTATCTAACCCCGTGCTGTACCTTCCTGGGAGTGTTTGATGGAGACACTGTAGAGGGAGCTTTACTCTGTATCTAACCCGTGAGTACCTGTCCTGGGAGTGTTTGATGGGGACAGTGTAGAGGCCGCTTTACTCTGTATCTAACCTTGTGCTGTACCTGTCCTGGGAGTGTTTGATGGGGACAGTGTAGAGGGAGCTTTACTCTGTATCTAACCCCGTGCTGTACCTGTCCTGGAGTGTTTGATGGGGACGGTGTAGAGGGAGCTTTACTCTGTATCTAACCCCGTGCTGTACCTGTCCTGGGAGTGTTTGATGGGGACAGTGTAGAGGGAGCTTTACTCTGTATCTAACCCCGTGCTGTACCTGTCCTGGGAGTGTTTGATGGGGACAGTGTAGAGGGAGCTTTCCTCTGTATCTAACCCCGTGCTGTACCTGTCCTGGGAGTGTTTGATGGGGACGGTGTAGAGGGAGCTTTGCTCTGTATCTAACCCCGTGCTGTACCTGTCCTGGGAGTGTTTGATGGGGACAGTGTAGAGGGAGCTTTACTCTGTATCTAACCCCGTGCTGTACCTGTACTGGGAGTGTTTGGTGGGGATGGTGAAGAGGGAGCTTTACCCTGTATCTAACCCCGTGCTGTACCTGTCCTGGGAGTGTTTGATGGGGACAGTGTAGAGGGAGCTTTACTCTGTATCTAACCCCGTGCTGTACCTGTCCTGGGAGTGTTTGATGGGGACAGCGCAGTGGGAGCTTTACTCTGTATCTAACCCCGTGCTGTACCTGTCCTGGGAGTGTTTGATGGGGATGGTGAAGACAACTATTCTTAAGCTGTCTGGAGTGAGGACAAGCAGGTGATGAGGGGCAAAGTGGGTGTAGGACTTTAAAAGAGGAGTCAGGGGCTGTCTGCGTGCGGGTAGGGTTGGGTAATTGAGAAGGAGGGTCGAGGGGAGGCTGGAGGTAACAGTGGATCAGATGAGTAGGAGGGTCGGGGTCACCGAAGGGGAGCAGAGGCAGTGATGGGTTGGATTTCCACACACTGCATAAAGACTTGGGAAACCAGAAGCTTGTCAGGTGATTTTGGGGATGTGGTCAGTTCTGAGCAGATGCAAATAAACCATTTCCTCTGCTGGTTGATGTGGGGGGAGGTGGTAAAGTAAATACAAGTCAAAGTGAACGTAAATCCTCTTCAGCTACTCAGAGCAGAGCAGGACTGTGGGAGGGCCAGTGCTGAGGGAGCGCGCACTGTCGGAGGGTCATCACTTCAGCCTTCTCTCTAACAGTACACTGTAACCTCCTCCAGCCCCTACAACCCTCCCTATCTCTGTAACCTCCTCCAGCCCCTACAACCCTCCTATCTCTGTAACATCCTCCAGCCCCTACAACCCTCCCTATCTCTGTAACATCCTCCAGCCCCTACACCCCTCCCTATCTCTGTAACCTCCTCCAGCCCCTACAACCCTCCCTATCTCTGTAACCTCCTCCAGCCCCTACACCCCTCCCTATCTCTGTAACCTCCTCCAGCCCCTTCAACACTTCCTATCTCTGTAACCTCCTCCAACCCCTACAACACTTCCTATCTCTGTAACCTCCTCCAGCCCCTACAACCCTCCCTATCTCTGTAACCTCCTCCAGCCCCTACCACCTCCGAGATCTCTGCGCTCCTCCAATTCCGGCCTCTTGACCATCGCCCAATTCCCATCACTCCACCATTGGCGGCCGTGCCTTCAGCAGCCTGGGGCCATGAATATCCCGAGTCTTTCTCACACTGCACCTACCCTCTGCACTCGCCACAAACTTCACACGATCTGTGAGTGAGAAATGTGAAACACTTAACACAGATAAAATGTTGTGATGACTCACACGCAGTCTTGTATTAATAGCTTGTGTATCTAATCCAGCCTTCAGAACCGTCAAACTTCATGAAAGGATTTCTTCCCCGTTCTGATATTAATACAGTCTCTGTCGCAAAATACAGCACAAAAATCTTCCCCATTGTGTACTGCATTTTCCACAGTGTCTCAGGACATCAACATCATTCAGCCCCTACTTTACCCTCAGCAGCTTAGGTGTGGAGTAAAGCTCCCTCTACACTGTCCCCATCAAACACTCCCAGGACAGGTACAGCACGGGGTTAGATACAGAGTAAAGCTCCCTCTACACTGTCCCCATCAAACACTCCCAGGACAGGTACAGCACGGGGTTAGATACAGAGTAAAGCTCCCTCTACACTGTCCCCATCAAACACTCCCAGGACAGCTACAGCATGGGGTTAGATACAGAGTAAAGCTCCCTCTACACCGTCCCCATCAAACACTCCCAGGACAGGTACAGCACGGGGTTAGATACAGAGTAAAGCTCCCTCTACACTGTCCCCATCAAACACTCCCAGGACAGGTACAGCACAGGGTTAGATACAGAGTATAGCTCCCTCTATACTGTCCCCATCAAACACTCCCAGGACAGGTACAGCACGGGGTTAGATACAGAGTAAAGCTCCCTCTACACTGTCCCCATCAAACACTCCCAGGACATGTACAGCACGGGGTTAGATACAGAGTAAAGCTCCCTCTACACACTCCCCATCAAACACTCCCAGGACAGGTACAGCACGGGGTTAGATACAGAGTAAAGCTCCCTCTATACTGTCCCCATCAAACACTCCCAGGACAGGTACAGCACAGGGTTAGATACAGAGTATAGCTCCCTCTATACTGTCCCCATCAAACACTCCCAGGACAGGTACAGCACAGGGTTAGATACAGAGTATAGCTCCCTCTATACTGTCCCCATCAAACACTCCCAGGACAGGTACAGCACGGGGTTAGATACAGAGTAAAGCTCCCTCTACACTGTCCCCATCAAACACTCCCAGGACATGTACAGCACGGGGTTAGATACAGAGTAAAGCTCCCTCTACACACTCCCCATCAAACACTCCCAGGACAGGTACAGCACAGGGTTAGATACAGAGTAAAGCTCCCTCTACACTGTCCCCATCAAACGCTCCCAGGACAGGTACAGCACAGGGTTAGATACAGAGTAAAGCTCCCTCTACACTGTCTCCGTCAAACACTCCCAGGACAGGTACAGCACGGGGTTAGATACAGAGTAAATATCCCTCGACACTGTCCCCATCAAACACTCCCAGGACAGGTACAGCACGGGGTTAGATACAGAGTAAAGCTCCCTCTACACTGTCCCCATCAAACACTCCCAGGACAGGTACAGCACGGGGTTAGATACAGAGTAATGCTCCCTCTACACTGTCCCCATCAAACACTCCCAGGACAGGTACAGCACGGGGTTAGATACAGAGTAAAGCTCCCTCTACACTGTCCCCATCAAACACTCCCAGGACAGGTACAGCACGGGGTTAGATACAGAGTAAAGCTCACTCTACACTGTCCCCATCAAACACTCCCAGGACAGGTACAGCACGGGGTTAGATACAGAGTAAATATCCCTCTACACTGTCCCCATCAAACACTCCCAGGACAGGTACAGCATGGGGTTAGATACAGAGTAAAGCTCCCTCTACACTGTCCCCATCAAACACTCCCAGGACAGGTACAGCATGGGGTTAGATACAGAGTAAAACTCCCTCTACACTGTCCCCATCAAACACTCCCAGGACAGGTACAGCACGGGGTTAGATACAGAGTAAAACTCACTCGACACTGTCCCCATCAAACACTCCCAGGACAGGTACAGCACGAGGTTAGATACAGAGTAAAGCTCCCTCTGCACTGTCCCCATCAAACACTCCCAGGACAGGTACAGCACAGGGTTAGATACAGAGTAAAGCTCCCTCTACACACTCCCCATCAAACACTCCCAGGACAGGTACAGCACGGGGTTAGATACAGAGTAAATCTCCCTCTACACCGTCCCCATCAAACACTCCCAGGGCAGGTACAGCACGGGGTAGATACAGAGTAAAGCTCCCTCTACACTGTCCCCATCAAACACTCCCAGGACAGGTACAGCACAGGGTTAGATACAGAGTAAAGCTCCCTCTACACTGTCCCCATCAAACACTCCCAGGACAGATACAGCACGGGGTTTTAGATACAGAGTATCGCTCCCACTAAACAATGTTACCTTGTTGTAGTTTTTCTTAGTCTCTGTTATTCTGGGTATCGGTTATTCTATATATAAACCACCCCGAACCCCTCGATTAGATTCCAGTCTGTAACTCACTCCCGGGTATCTGTTATTCTATATATAAACCACCCCGAACCCCTCGATTAGATTCCAGTCTGTAACTCACTCCCGGGTATCTGTTATTCTATATATAAACCACCCCGAACCCCTCGATTAGATTCCAGCCTTTAACTCACTCCTGGGCATCTGTTATTCTATATATAAATTACCCAAACCCTTTGATTAGTTTCCAGTCTGTAACTCACTCCTGGGTATCTGTTATTCACTACGTAAACCACCCTTACCGCTCGATTAGATTCCAGTCTGTAACTCACTCCCGGGTATCTGTTTTTCTATATATAAACCACCCCGAACCCCTCAATTAGATTCCAGTCTGTAACTCACTGCTGGGAGCTGTTATTCTATATATAAATTTCCTTGAAACCCTCGATTAGATTCCAGTCTGTAACTCACTCCCGGGTATCTGTTATTCTATATATAAACCACCCTGAACCCCTCGATTAGATTCCAGTCTGTAACTCACTCCCAGGTATCTGTTATTCTATATATAAACCCCCCGAACCCCTCGATTAGATTCCATTCTGTAACTCACTCCTGGGTACCTGTTATTCTATATATAAACCACGCCGAACCCCTCAATTAGATTCCAGTCTGTAACTCACTCCCGGGTATCTGTTATTCTATATATAAACACCACCTCGAACCCCTCGATTAGATTCCAGTCTTTTACTCAATCCCGGGTATCTGTTATTCTATATATAAACCACCCCGAACCCCTCGATTAGATTCCAGTCTGTAACTCACTCCCAGGTATCTGTTATTCTATATATAAACCACCCTGAACCCCTCGATTAGATTCCAGTCTGTAACTCACTCCCAGGTATCTGTTATTCTATATATAAACCACCCCGAACCCCTCGATTAGATTCCAGTCTGTAACTCACTCCCAGGTATCTGTTATTCTATATATAAAACACCCTGAACCCCTCGATTAGATTCCAGTCTGTAACTCACTCCTGGGTACCTGTTATTCTATATATAAAACACCCTGAACCCCTCGATTAGATTCCAGTCTGTAACTCACTCCTGGGTACCTGTTATTCTATATATAAACCACCCTGAACCCCTCGATTAGATTCCATTCTGTAACTCACTCCTGGGTATCTGTTATTCACTATAAAAACCGACCCGAACCGCTTGATTAGATTCCATTCTGTAACTCACTCCTGGGTACCTGTTATTCTATATATAAACCACGCCGAACCCCTCGATTAGATTCCAGTCTTTTACTCAATCCCGGGTATCTGTTATTCTATATATAAACCACCCCGAACCCCTCGATTAGATTCCAGTCTGTAACTCACTCCTGGGTACCTGTTATTCTATATATAAACCACCCTGAACCCCTCGATTAGATTCCAGTCTGTAACTCACTCCCGGGTAAAGGTTATTCTATATATAAACCACATCGACCCCCTCGATTAGATTCCAGTTTGTAACTCACTCCCGGGAACCTGTTATTCTATATATAAACCACCCCGAATCCCTCAATTAGATTCCAGTCTGTAACTCACTCCCGGGTATCTGTTATTTTATATATAAACCACCCTGAACCCCTCGATTAGATTCCATTCTGTAACTCACTCCCGGGTATCTGTTATTCTATATATAAACCACCCTGAACCCCTCGATTAGATTCCAGTCTGTAACTCACTCCCGGGTATCTGTTATTCTATATATAAACCACCCCGAACCCCTTGATTAGATTCCAGTCTGTAACTCACTCCCGGGTAAAGGTTATTCTATATATAAACCACCCTGAACCCCTTGATTAGATTCCAGTCTGTAACTCACTCCCGGGTAAAGGTTATTCTATATATAAACCACCTTGAACCCCTCGATTAGATTCCAGTCTGTAACTCACTCCCGGGTATCTGTTATTCACTATAAAAACTGACCCGAACCGCTTGATTAGATTCCATTCTGTAACTCACTCCTGGGTACCTGTTATTCTATATATAAACCACCCTGAACCCCTCGATTAGATTCCAGTCTGTAACTCACTCCGGGGTAAAGGTTATTCTATATATAAACCACCTCGACCCCCTCGATTAAATTCCAGTTTGTAACTCACTCCCGGGAACCTGTTATTCTATATATAAACCACCCCGAACCCCTCGATTAGATTCCAGTCTGTAACTCACTCCCTGGTATCTGTTATTCTAAATATAAACCAGCCGAACCCCTCGAATAGATTCCAGTCTGTAACTCAGTCTCGGGTATCTGTTATTCTATACATAAATCACCCCGAAACCCTCGGTTAGATTCCAGTCTGTAACTCACTCCTGGGTATCTGTTACTCTATATATAAACCCCACCTTGAACCCCTCAATTAGATTTCAGTCTGTAACTCACTCCTGGGTATCTGGTATTCTATATACAAACCACCTGAACGCCTCGATTAGATTCCAGTCTGTAACTCACTCCTGGGTGTAGATAATTCTATATATAAACCACCCCGAGCCCCTCGATTAGATTCAAGTCTGTAACTCACTCCCGGGTATCTGTTATTCTAAATATAAACCACCCTGAACCCCTCGATTAGATTGCAGTCTGTATCTCACTCCCGGGTATAGGTTATTCTATATATTAACCAGCCTGAACCCCTTGATTAGATTCCAGTCTGTTACTCACTCCCGGGTATAGGTTATTCTATATATAAACCACCCCGAACCCCTCAATTAGATTCCAGTCTGTAACTCACTCCCGGGTATCTGTTATTCTATATATAAACCAGCCTGAACCCCTCGATTAGATTCCAGTCTGTAACTCACTCCAGGGTATCTGTTAATCTATATATAAACCAGCTTAACCCCTCGATTAGATTCCAGTCTGTTACTCACTCCTGGGTATAGGTTATTCTATATACAAACCCCCTGAACCCCTCGATTAGATTCCAGTCTGTAACTCACTCCCGGGTATCTGTTATTCTGCATATAAACCAGCCTGACCCCTTGGAATAGATTCCAGTCTGTAGCTCTCATCCGGGTGCCTGTTATTCTATATATAAACCCAACCTCGAACCCCTCGATTAGATTTCAGTCTATAACTCACTCCCGGGTATCTGTTATTCTATACATAAACCACCCCGAACCCCTCGATTAGATTCCAGTCTGTAACTCAGTCCCGGGTATCTGTTATTCTAAATATAAACCACCCTGAACCCCTCGATTAGATTCCAGTCTGTAACTCACTCCTGGGTATCTGTTACTCTATATATAAACCCCACCTCGAAACCGTGGATTAGATTTCAGTCTGTAACTCACTTCTGGGTATCTGGTATTCTATATATAAACCACCTGAACGCCTCGATTAGATTCCAGTCTGTAACTCACTCCTGGGTATAGATAATTCTATATATAAACCACCCCGAACCCCTCGATTAGATTCAAGTCTGTAACTCACTCCCGGGTATCTGTTATTCTAAATATAAACCACCCCGAACCCCTCGATTAGATTCCAGTCTGTAACTCACTCCTGGGTATAGGTTATTCTATATATTAACCAGCCTGAACCCCTCGATTAGATTCCAGTCTGTTAATCACTCCCGGGTATAAGTTATTCTATACATAAACCACCCCGAACCCCTCGATTAGATTCCAGTCTGTAACTCACTCCCGGGTATCTGTTATTCTATATATAAACCACCCCGAACCCCTCGATTAGATTCCAGTCTGTAACTCACTCCTGGGTATTTGTTATTCTATATATAAACCACCCCGAATCCCTCGATTAGATTCCAGTCTGTAACTCACTCCTGGGTATCTGTTATTCTATATATAAACCACCCCGAACGCCTCGATTAGATTCCAGCCTGTAACTCACTCTCGGGTATCTGTTATTCTGTATATAAACCACCCCGAACCCCCGATTAGATTCCAGCCTGTAACTCACTCCCGGGTATCTGTTATTCTGTATATAAACCACCTGAAACCCTCGATTAGATTCCAGTCTGTAACTCACTCCCGGGTATCTGTTATTCTATATATAAACCAGCCTGAACCCCTCAATTAGATTCAAGTCTGTATCTCACTCCCGGGTATCTGTTATTCTATATATAAACCAGCCCGAACCCCTTGATTAGATTCCAGTCTGTAACTCACACACGGGTATCTTTTATTCTATATATAAACCCCACCTCGAACCCCTCGATTAGATTCCAGTCTGTAACTCACTCCCGGGTATATGTTATTCTATATATAAACCGTACTTCGAACCCCTCGATTAGATTCCAGTCTGTAACTCACTCCCGGGTCTAGGTTATTCTATATATAAACCACCCTGAACCCCTCGATTAGCTTCCAGTCTGTAACTCACTCCCGGGTATCTGTTATTCTATATATAAATCAACCCCGAACCCCTCGATTAGATTCCAGTCTGTAACTCACTCCTGGGTATCTGTTATTCTATATATAAACCAGCCCGAACCCCTCGATTAGATTCCAGTCTGTAACTCACTCCCGGGTATCTGTTATTCAATATATAAACCCCATCTCAAACCCCTCGATTAGATTCCAGTCTGTAACTCACTCCCGGGTATCTGTTATTCTATATATAAACCCCATCTCAAACCCCTCGATTAGATTCCAGTCTGTAACTCACTCCCGGGTATCTGTTATTCTATATATAAACCCCATCTCAAACCCCTCGATTAGATTCCAATCTGTAACTAACTCCGGGTATCTGTTATTCTATATATAAACCAGCCCGAACCCCTCGATTAGATTCCATTCTGTAACTCACTCCCGGGTATCTGTTATTCTATATATAAACACCATCTCAAACCCCTCGATTAGATTCCAGTCTGTAACTCACTCCCAGGTATCTGTTATTCTATATATAAACCCCCCGAACCCCTCGATTAGATTCCAGTCTGTAACTCTCGCCCGGGTATCTGTTATTCTATATATAAACCCCCCGAACCCCTCGGTTAGATTCCAGTCTGTAACTCACTTCCGGGTACCTGTTATTCTATATATAAACACGCCAATCCCCTCTAATAGAATCCAATGTGTAACTCACTCCCGAGTATCTGTTATTCTATATATAATCCAACCCGAACCCCTCGATTAGATTCCAGTCTGTAACTCACTCCCGGGTATCAGTTACTCTATATAAACCCCTGAACCCCTCGATTAGATTCCAGTCTGTAACTCACTCCCGCGTATCTGTTATTCTATATATACACGCCCCTGAACCCCTCGATTAGATTCCATTCTGTAACTCACACCCAGGTACCTGTTATTCAATATATAAACCCCTCAATTAGATTCCAGTCTGTAACTCACTCCCGGGTATCTGTTATTCTATATATAAACCACCCCGAACCCCTCGATTAGATTCCAGTCTGTAACTCACCCCCAGGTATCTGTTATTCTATATATAAACCACCTCGAACCCCTCGATTAGATTCCAGTCTGTAACTCTCGCCCGGGTATCTGTTATTCTATATATAAACCAGCCCGAACCCCTCGATTAGATTCCAGCCTGTAACTCACTGCCATGTTATTCTGTAAATTATTTCCACGTTTGTGTTTAATATCCTGCAGTTTCAGTTCAGCACATGCCAGCGAGGATGGTTTATAGGATGTCTGATGTCAGAGAATAAGACTGCATTGTCAAATCTTCTGGCTGCAAACGTTTCAGGGGTTTTCCTGAGCCCTGTTTCTCTGGACAAACCTCGAGGCTGTTTCTCTGTGAGCTGTTGACACTTCAGCTTCTCCAGTGTCCCTAAAGAGACCATCCTGCTGATCCCTCGCAGCCCTGGGCTCAGCTGGTATAGAGAGCCGGCAATCCCTGCCAGGTTCCACCCCACACCCGTCCCCGAACATGGGCACTGCTTTCGCACCAGGTACAACGGCCTGGCTATGGGAGGGGGGGAAGGGGGCGCTGGTACGGCCCAGACAGAGGGGAGACTGGCAAACACGTCCAGTGGGAGTCAGGAGCTTTGCCTGAGATAACCCTCCATCTCTTGCAGGAAAAGATGTCCTGATCACGGGGGTTCAAATCCAATAGGGAGTCTGGGACCCCCCGGGTAGCAATCGGAGATCAGGGATCAAACTCTCTCTCCCCTCTCAGTGCTTGTATTTCTCCCTCTCTCTCTTTCAGTCTCTCTTTCACGCTGTCTTTCTCCTTTCCACTGTCTCTCTCTCTCTCTGTCTCTCTTTCTCTCTCTCCATCTATCTCTCTCTGTCTCTCTCTCTCTCTCTCCCTATCCCTCTGTCTCTCTTTCTGTCTCTCTCCCTCTCGCTCCCTCGCTCCCTCTCTGTCCCTTTCCCTCTCTGTCCCTCTCCCTCTCTTCTGTCTCTCTCCCTCTCTCTCTCTCTGTCTCTCTCTCTCTCTCTCCCTATCCCTCTGTCTCTCTTTCTGTCTCTCTCCCTCTCTGTCCCTCTCTCCCTCTCTGTCCCTTTCCCTCTCTGTCCCTCTCCCTCTCTTCTGTCTCTCTCCCTCTCTCTCTCTCTGTCTCTCTCCCTCTCACTCTCTCCCTCTGTCTCTCTGTCTCTCTCTCCTTCTCTCTCCCTCTCTGTCCCTCTCACTCTCTGTCTGTCTCTCTCCCTCTTCTGTCTCTCTTCCTCTCTCTCTCTCCCTCCGTCTCTCTCTCTGTCTCTCTCTCTCCTTCTCTCTCCCTCTCTTTCTCTCTGTCCCTCTCCCTCTCTGTCCCTCTCCCTCTCGGTCTGTCTCTCTCCCTCTTCTGTCTCTCTTCCTCTCTCTCTCTCTCTGTCTGTCTCTCTCCCTCTCTCCCTCTCTGTCCCTCTTGCTCCCTCTCTCTGTCCCTCTCTGTCTGTGTCTCTCCCTCTCTCTCCCTCAGTCCCTCTCTCTCTCTCTCTCTCCCTCTGTCTCTCTCTGTCTCTCTCTCTCTGTCTCTCTCTCTCTCGCTCTCCCTCTCTGTCTCGCTCCCTCTCTCTCTGTCCCTCTCCATCTCTCTCTCTGTCTCTCTCCCTCTCTCTCCCTCCCTCTCTGTCTGTCTCTCCCTCTCTCTGTCTCTCTCCCTCTCTCTGTCTCTCTCCCTCTCTCTGTCCCTCTCCCTCTCTGTCCCCCTCTCTCTCTCTCTCTCTCTGTCTCTCTCCCTCCCTCTCGCTCCGCCTCTGTCTCTCTCCCTCTTTCTCTGTCTGTCTCTCCCTCTCCCTCTCTCTCTGTCTGTCTCTCCCTCTCTGTCCCTCCCTCTCTGTCTGTCTCTCCCTCTCTCTGTCTCTCTCCCTCTCTGTCCCCTCTCCTCTCCTCCGTCTCTGTCTCTCTCCCTCTTTCTCTGTCTCTCCCTCTCCCTCTCTCTCTGTCTGTCTCTCCCTCTCTCTGTCTCTCTCCCTCTCTTCCCTCTCTGTCTCTGTCTCTCTCCTCTTTCTCTGTCTGTCTCTCCCTCTCTGTCTCTCCCTCTCTGTCTCTCTCCCTCCCTCTCCCTCCGTCTCTGTCTCTCTCCCTCTTTCTCTGTCTGTCTCTCCCTCTCTGTCTCTCCCTCTCTGTCTCTCCCTCTCTGTCCCTTCCTCTCTCTCTCTCTGTCTCTCTCCGTCCTCCCGCACCGAGTTCCTGATGAAGAGGCTGGTTTCGGGGTGTGGAGGATGGGTGCTGGGGTGGGAGATATCCTACCTGTTGACCTGCGCTGCTCCAGGGAGGTGCCTCTGATCTGCGGCCTCTTGATCCCTGCTGCCTTGTCTCCCAGTCTCTGGCAA
>JANJGN010000037.1:12318570-12323570 GCA_026770705.1 Isurus oxyrinchus | reverse complement strand
CTCTCTCTCTCTCTCTGTCTCTCTCTCTACCTCTGTCTCTCTCTCTCTGTCTCTGTCTCTGTCTCTCTCTCTATCTCTCCCTCTGTCTCTCTCTCTACCTCTGTCTGTCTCTGTCTCTCTCTCTCTCTGTGTCTCTCTCTCCCTCTGTCTCTCTCTCTCTGTCTCTGTCTCTCTCTCTGTCTCTCTCTCTGTCACCCTCTCTCTGTCTCTCTCTCTGTCTCTCTGTCTCTCTCTCTCTCTGTCTCTCTCTCTGTCTCTCTCAGTCTCTGTCTCTCTGTCTCTCTCTCTGTGTCTCTCTCTCCCTCTGTCTCTCTCTCTCTGTCTCTGTCTCTCTCTCTGTCTCTCTCTCCCTCTGTCTCTCTCTCCCTCTGTCTCTGTCTCTCTCTCTGTCTCTCTCTGTCTCTCCCTCTGTCTCTCTCTCTACCTCTGTCTCTCTCTGTCTCTCTCTCTGTCTCTCTCTGTCTCTCTCTCTGTCTCTCTCTCTGTCTCTCTCTCTGTCTCTCTCTCTACCTCTGTCTCTGTCTCTCCTCTCTGTCTCTCCCTCTGTCTCTCTCTCTACCTCTGTCTCTCTCTGTCTCTCTCTCTGTGTCTCTCTCTCCCTCTGTCTCTCTCTCTCTGTCTCTGTCTCTCTCTCTGTCTCTCTCTGTCTCTCCTCTGTCTCTCTCTCTCTACCTCTGTCTCTCTCTGTCTCTCTCTGTGTCTCTCTCTCTGTCTCTTTCTCTCTGTCTCTCTCTCTCCTTCTGTCTCCCTCTCTCTCTCCCTCTGTCTCTCTCTCTGTGTCTCTCTCTCCGTCTCTCTGTCTCTCTCTCTGTCTTGCTCTTTCTCGTACCTGATATTAACCACCTCCCCCCCCTTGTGGGTTGAGGGGGGTGTTTGGGGATGTGACCCTCCCCGTGTTCTTTAACTCCGGGGTATTTGGATCCCTTGTCCCCAGCGTCTCCAGGTCTCGGTTCATGTCCCAGCGCCCCTGGGCTGAGGGTGGGCAGGAACCCGGGGCGGGTGGGGGGGGGGGGGGGTGGTGAGGGGGAAATAACCAACACTCGGCTCCCAAAAACCCTCAAAATCACACCCCAGCTTTAAATGGGGAGGACGCAGCCCCCACCCTGGGTGACGGAAAGGGCACTGAGGCCAAAACTGGCCTCTGGAAACTGCTGTGCCGCCGGAGACGGTCACTAGGCCACATTCAGAGCCTGGGACTTTCCTGAGTGGGTAGTCGGGGGCCTGGGAGGGCAGTGGGGGGGGGGGAGACGCTGATGGAAGATTGGGATCTTCCTGTCCCCTATCCTCAATGAGTGCAGGGATTTCAGAGAATAGACTCGTACAGCCCACCAGGAGGCCATTCAGCCCATCGTACCTGTGCTGGCCCTTTGAAAGATCTATCCAATTAGTCCCCACTCCCCCTCCCCCTCCCTCCCCGCTCTCTCTCCCCTCCACTGTCCTGCAAATTTCTCCTTTTCGAGTATTTATCCAATTCCCCCTTTTGAAAGTTCCTATTGAATCTGCTTCCACCGCCCTTTCAGGCAGCGCCTTCCAGATCACAACAACTCGCTGTGTCAAAAAAAACATTCTCCTCATCTCCCCCTCTGGCTCTATTACCGATTCTCTTCAATCTGTGTCCCTCTGGTTACCGACCCTCCTGACACTGGGAACAGTCTCTCCTCATTCACTCTATCCAAACCCTTCCTGATTTTGAACGCCTCGATTCAATCTCCCCCTTAACCTTCTCTGCTCCAAGGAGAACAATCCCAGCTCCTCCCAGTCTCTCCACATGAACTGAGTGCCTTCTTTCCGAATACCATCCTAGGGAGGGGTGTAGGGGGCTGGAGGAGGTTACAGAGATAGGGAGGGTTGTAGGGGCTGGAGGAGGTTACAGGGATAGGGAGTGGTGTAGGATCTGGAGGAGGTTACAGAGATAGGGAGGGGTGTAGGGGCTGGAGGAGGTTACAGAGATAGGGAGGGGTGTAGGGGCTGGAGGAGGTTACAGAGATAGGGAGGGTTGTAGGGGCTGGAGGAGGTTACAGAGATAGGGAGGGGTGTAGGGGCTGGAGGAGGTTACAGAGATAGGGAGGGGTGTAGGAGCTGGAGGAGGGTTACAGAGATAGGGAGGGTTGTAGGGGCTGGAGGAGGTTACAGGGATAGGGAGTGGTGTAGGATCTGGGAGGAGGTTACAGAGATAGGGAGGGGTGTAGGGGCTGGAGGAGGTTACAGAGATAGGGAGGGGGTTGTAGGGGCTGGAGGAGGTTACAGAGATAGGGAGGGTTGTAGGGGCTGGAGGAGGTTACAGAGATAGGGAGGGGTGTAGGGGCTGGAGGAGGTTACAGAGATAGGGAGGGGTGTAGGAGCTGGAGGAGGTTACAGAGATAGGGAGGGTTGTAGGGGCTGGAGGAGGTTACAGGGATAGGGAGTGGTGTAGGGGCTGGAGGAGGTTACAGAGATAGGGAGGGGTGTAGGGGCTGGAGGAGGTTACAGAGATAGGGAGGGGTGTAGGGGCTGGAGGAGGTTACCAGAGATAGGGAGGGTTGTAGGGGTTGGAGGAGGTTACAGAGATAGGGAGGGGTGTAGGGGCTGGAGGAGGTTACAGAGATCAGGGAGGGTTGTAGGGGCTGGAGGAGGTTACAGACGATAGGGAGGGTTGTAGGGGCTGGAGGAGGTTACAGAGATTGGGAGGGTTGTAGGGGTTGGAGGAGGTTACAGAGATAGGGAGGGTTGTAGGGGTTGGAGGAGGTTACAGAGATAGGGAGGGTTTGTCGGGGTTGGAGGAGGTTACCAGAGATAGGGCGGGTTGTAGGGGTTGGAGGAGGTTACAGAGATAGGGAGGGTTGTAGGGGTTGGAGGAGGTTACAGAGATAGGGAGGGGTGTAAGGGCTGGAGGAGGTTACAGAGATAGGGAGTGTTGTAGGGGCTGGAGGAGGTTACAGAGATCAGGGAGGAGGGGGTGTAGGGGCTGGAGGAGGTTACAGAGATAGGGAGGGTTGTAGGGGCTGGAGGAGGTACAGAGATAGGGAGGGTGTAGGGGCTGAGGAGGGTTACAGACGGAGGGCGGGTTGTAGGGGTTGGAGGAGGTTACCAGCGATAGGGAGGGGTTGTAGGGTGGAGGAGCGTTACCGAGATAGGGCGGAGTGTTGTAGGGCTGGAGGACGCTTACAGAGATAGGGAGGCGTTGTACCGGGGCTGGAGGAGGGTTACAGAGATAGGGGCGGGTTGTAGGGGCTGGAGGAGGTTACAGAGATAGGGAGGGTTGTAGGGGCTGGAGGGGACGGTTACCAGCAGATGGGGAGGGTTGTAGGGGCTGGAGGAGGTTACAGAGATAGGACGGGGGTGTAGGGGCTGGAGGAGGTTCAAGAGATAGGGCGGGGTGTCGGGGCTGGGAGGGCGGTACCAGAGATAGGGAGGGGTGTAGGGGCTGGAGGAGGTTACCAGAGCTAGGGCGGGGTGTAGGGGCCTGGAGGAGGTTACAGCGGTAGGGAGGGGTGTAGGGGCTGGAGGACGTTACAGAGATATGGAGGGGTGTAGGCGCTGGAGGAGGTTACCAGAGATAGGGAGGGGCTGTAGGGCTGGAGGAGGTTACCAGAGCATAGGGAGGGGTAGTAGGGGCTGGAGGAGGTTACCTAGATCGGGAGGGGTGTAGGGCTGGAGGCGGTTACAGAGATAGGGAGGGGTGCAGGGGCTGGCGGAGGTTACCAAAGATAGGGAGGGGCGTAAGGGCTGGAGGTGGTTACAGAGATAGGGAGGGGTGGCGGGGCTGGAGGAGGTTACCAGAGCATAGGGCGGGGGAGTAGGGGCTGGAGGAGGTTACAGAGCTAGGGAGGGTTGTAGACGGCTGGAGAGAGGTTACAGCGATCGGGACGGGTTGTAGGGGCAGGCGGAGGTTACCGAGATAGGGAGTGTTGTAGGGGCTGGAGGAGGTTACAGAGGTAGGGAGGGGTGTAGGGGCTGGAGGACGTTACAGAGATCTGGAGGGGTGTAGGAGCTGGAGGAGGTACAGAGATAGGGAGGGGCTGTAGGGGCTGGCGGAGGTTCCCGAGATAGGGAGGGGTGTAGGGGCTGGAGGAGGTTCCATAGATAGGGAGGGGTGTAGGGGCTGGAGGAGGTTACAGAGATCGGGAGGGGTGCAGGGGCTGGAGGAGGTTACCAAGATAGGGAGGGGCGTAAGGGCTGGAGGAGGTTCCAGAGATACGGAGGGTTGTAGGGGCTGGAGGTGGTTACAGTGATAGGGAGGGTTTGTAGGGGCTGGAGGAGGATACAGAGATAGGGAGGGGTGTAGGGGCTGGAGGAGGTTACAGAGATAGGGCAGGGGGTGTAGGAGCTGGAGGAGGTTACAGAGATAGGGCGGGTTGTAGGGGCTGGAGGAGGTTACCAGAGATAGGGAGGGGTGGAGGGGCTGGAGGAGGTTACAGATAGGGAGGGGTGTAGGGGCTGGAGGAGGTTACAGAGATAGGGAGGGGTGTAAGGTCTGGAAGAGGTTACAGAGCATAGGGAGTGGCGTAGGGTTGTGGTTATTCGCAGAGAGGCGAGTCTAGGTTGAATTTAGAATGAGCCGGTTTCTGTTCTGCATTGTGAGCTGTGAGAAATCAGCCAGTTATTTATTTCAGACTCTGTTTAAAGTGTTTCTGTATTTATAACAATAACCATCTCCCCATCCCCCCATCCCCCCATGCGCCCCATGCTCCCCATCGCCCCCATCCCCCCATGCCCCCCCTGCTCCCCATCTCCCATCCCCCCCATCTCCCCATCCCCCCATCCCCCCAACCCCCCATCTCCCCCTCCCCCCATCTCCCCATCCCCCCCCCTCCCCCCATCCCCCATCTCCCCATCTCCCCATCCCCCCATCTCCCCATCCCCCCATCCCCCAACCCCCCCATCTCCCCATCCCCCCATCTCCCCATCCCCCCATCCCCCCATCTCCCCATCTCCCCATCTCCCCATCCCCCCATCTCCCCATCCCCCCATCCCCCCAACCCCCCATCCTCCCCATCCCCCCCATCTCCCCCAACCCCCCC
>JANJGN010000037.1:12315303-12318470 GCA_026770705.1 Isurus oxyrinchus | reverse complement strand
CCTCAGCACTGACCCTCCGACAGTGCGGCGCTCCCTCAGTACTGACCCTCCGACAGTGCGGCGCTCCCTCAGCACCGACCCTCCGACAGTGCGGCGCTCCCTCAGCACCGACCCCCAGACAGTGCGGCGCTCCCTCAGCACCGACCCCGAGACAGTGCGGCGCTCCCTCAGCACCGACCCCCAGACAGTGCGGCGCTCCCTCTGCACTGACCCCCAGACAGTGCGGCGCTCCCTCAGCACCGACCCCCAGACAGTGCGGCGCTCCCTCAGCACCGACCCCCAGACAGTGCGGCGCTCCCTCTGCCGTAGGGATGATGCAGTTGGCAGTCTGAGGGTGAGGAATTGGTGGGGTATGGGGTGGGGCGGGTGCGAGTTGGCCCCGGGGCATGTTTCCCGGTGAGAGATGAGGCGGGGATGCAAAACGTGCCCTTCTGCTGTCCGACAGGGCTTGGAAATGTTCAATCTCGAGCTAACAGCACGGAGGAGCTCGGGATTTAATCACTCACCATCAGCCTGTAAATCAGAGCCTGGCCAGACAAAAAGACATGTGGAAAATTTGACAATTCGTTCAGTGTTGGCTTCATCGTGGATAAGATTGCAAGAGCATGTGTGAGATTTGCTTTTGCAATGGAAAAGGGGATGTTTGCAATGAGACTCCAGCAAATATTTCCAGAGGGTGGGGGCTGGTGTCTGTCCTGTGCAGAAACTCTTAACCTCTTCTTGAAAGTTACATCACTCGGTGGGACGCGCAGAGCAGATCTGCGGACACAGCTCCCTCTTCTCGGCGGGCTCAGCCACCCACACCGCCCTTCAGAGGCCGCCCCCTCCATCCCTCCACCCCCCCCCCTCCCCAACCCCCAGGTTCCCGGCAGCGTGCTCGAGCACCCTGACCGAGTGGCCTCGGCGCTGGGCCCAAGTGAACGATTCGACCCTCGGAGGATCCGCGGTAGGCCAAGTACTGTCAGCCGGCACGAGACAGTAGGTGGTCAGGATCCCCGCAACGAGGGTCCAAGACGGAATGTGACCCTCAGGTTCGGGATACAGCCAGCGGTGCGCAAGGAATCCTGCCTCCACCCTCCCCCCCCCACCATCTTTCACTTTGGGTAGCAGTGTGATGGAGGGACAGGAGTAATGTCCTGGGAGTGTTTGATGGAGACAGTGTAGAGGGAGCGTTACTCTGTATCTAACCCCGTGCTGTACCTGTCCTGGGAGTGTTTGGTGGGGACAGTGTAGAGGGAGCTTTACTCTGTATCTAACCCCGTGCTGTACCTGTCCTGGGAGTGTTTGGTGGGGACAGTGTAGAGGGAGCTTTACTCTGTATCTAACCCCATGCTGTACCTGTCCTGGGAGTGTTTGATGGGGACGGTGTAGAGGGAGCTTTACTCTGTATCTAACCCCGTGCTGTACCTGTCCTGGAGTGTTTGATGGGGACGGTGTAGAGGGAGCTTTACTCTGTATCTAACCCTGTGCTGTACCTGTCCTGGGAGTGTTTGATGGGGGACAGTGTAGAGGGAGCTTGACTCTGTATCTAACCCCGTGCTGTACCTGTCCTGGGAGTGTTTGATGGGGACAGTGTAGAGGGAGCTTTACTCTGTATCTAACCCCGTGCTGTACCTGTCCTGGGAGTGTTTGATGGGGACAGTGTAGAGGGAGCTTTACTCTGTATCTAACCCCGTGCTGTACCTGTCCTGGGAGTGTTTGATGGGGACAGTGTAGAGGGAGCTTTACTCTGTATCTAAACCCGTGCTGTACCTGTCCTGGGAGTGTTTGATGGGGACAGTGTAGAGGGAGCTTTACTCTGTATCTAACCCCGTGCTGTACCTGTCCTGGGAGTGTTTGATGGGGACAGTGTAGAGGGAGCTTTACTCTGTATCTCACCCCGTGCTGTACCTGTCCTGGGAATGTTTGATGGGGACAGTGCAGAGGGAGCTTTACTCTGTATCTAACCCCGTGCTGTACCTGTCCTGGGAGTGTTTGATGGGGACAGTGTAGAGGGAGCTTTACCCTGTATCTAACCCCGTGCTGTACCTGTCCTGGGAATGTTTGATGGGGACAGTGTAGAGGGAGCTTTACTCTGTATCTAACCCTATGCTGTACCTGTCCTGGGAGTGTTTGATGGGGACAGTGCAGAGGGAGCTTTACTCTGTATCTAACCCCGTGCTGTACCTGTCCTGGGAGTGTTTGATGGGGACAGTGTAGAGGGAGCTTTACTCTGTATCTAACCCCGTGCTGTACCTGTCCTGGGAGTTGTTAAAATGTGAGTTTTCTTTGGTTAAATGTCCCTGTTTGGAGACATGAAGGAGATGAAGGTTTGAAAGTAGGACGTTGACTGGGTTGAATCCTCTTTGCTGTCCCTCTGACTGGATCTTGTACATCACAAGCCAAATTAATTATTTCACTCATCATTGTTTCCTTGACAGTGAAGCTGTCTCTGGTGCAGCATCACAGAATTATTACAGCACAGACGGAAGCCATTCTGCCCATCGTGTCTGTGCTAGCTCTGTGAACGAGCAATTCACCTTTCGCCACTCTCCTTGCCTTCTTCCTGTGATGCTACACATCCTTCCTGGTCGGAGAAGAATCCGATTCCCTTTTGAAAGCCTTGTTTGACCCTGCCTCCATGACAGGCTCAGCCAGCACATTCCAGATCCCAACCGCTCGCTCGCTGCCCAAAAACCTTCCTCCTCGTCTCTCCATTGCTTCTTTGGCTGGTCACCTTAAACCTGTGTCTTCTCATGGTCAGCCCTTCTGCAGGCATTGTGGGACTGCCTGTGACACACTGACGTGTCACCAATGCTCTGCCTCGACAGAACTGTCCGACTGTGTGGTGCATCACACACTTGCCGCTGACCGTCCCCAGTGCATGTGCATGCTTCCACTGATCTGGAATGGGGGCGGGGTGCCCAGAGCTAACCGATTCCGAATCCCAAACTCCTCATTAACTCCAGGCACTGTGGGGAAGGCAAGGGGCATCCTGGACAGGTCATGGTTCAAGTGATTTACAGTCAAGTCAAGGCGTAAAAGAAAGAGTAAAGGAACATTCTAATAGGATGAACCAGCATTCCCCTGGACAAAGCCTCCCCAAATCTTTCAAATGCAAATAGACTCACAGAGGGAGAGCTGCACTGTCGGAGGGTCAGTGCTGAGGGAGCGCCGCACTGTCGGAG
>JANJGN010000037.1:12297803-12310303 GCA_026770705.1 Isurus oxyrinchus | reverse complement strand
TCAATTTCTCTGCTCCTCTCACCCATTCTAACCTGTCTCTCTCTGAACTTACTGCACTCCATTCTCTCAGGTCCAACCCTGACATTGTCATCAAACCCGCTGACAAGGGTGGTGCTGTTGTTGTCTGGCGCACTGACCTCTGCCTCGCTGAGGCTGAGCGTCAACTCGCAGACACCTCCTCCTACCTCTCCCTGGACCATGACCCCACCACTGAACATCAAGCCATTATTTCCAGGACTGTCACTGACCTCATCTCCTCTGGGGATCTCCCTCCCACAGCTTCCAACCTGATAGTCGCCCAACCTCGGACGGCCCGCTTCTATCTCCTACCCAAAATCCACAAACAGAACTGTCCCGGTAGACCGATCGTCTCAGCTTGCTCCTGCCCCACAGAACTCATTTCCTGTTATCTTGACTCCCTTCTCTCTCCCCTTATCCAGTCCCTTCCCACCTACATCCGTGATCCCTCTGACACCTTACATCACATCAACAATTTCCAGTTCCCTGGCCCCAACCGCTTCCTCTTCACCATGAACGTCCAATCCCTCTACACCTCCATCCCCCACCAGGATGGTCTGAGGGCCCTTAGCTTCTTCCTCGAACAGAGGCCCGAACAATCCCCATCCACCACTACTCTCCTCCGTCTGGCTGAACTTGTTCTCACACTGAACAATTTCTCCTTCAACTCCTCTCAATTCCTCCAAATAAAAGGTGTGGCTATGGGTACCCGCATGGGCCCCAGCTATGCCTGTCTCTTTATGGGGTATGTGGAACATTCCTTGTTGCAGTCCTACTCCGGCCCCCTTCCACAACTCTCTCTTCAGTACATCGATGATTACTTCGGTGCCGCTTCATGCTCTCGTCGGGACTTGGAAAAATTTATTAATTTTGCTTCCAATCTCCACCCCTCCATCATTTTCACGTGGTCCATCTCTGACACTTCCCTTCCCTTCCTTGACCTCTCTGTCTTAATCTCTGGTGATAGACTGTCCACCAATATCCATTACAAACCCACCGACTCCCACAGCTACCTCGACTACAGCTCCTCACACCCCGCTTCCTGTAAGGACTCCATCCCATTCTCCCCGTTCCTTCGCCTCCGTCGCATCTGTTCCGATGATGCTACCTTCAAAAACGGTTCCTCTGACATGTCCTCCTTCTTCCTTAACCGAGGTTTTCCACCCACAGTCCTTGACAGGGCCCTCAACCGTGTCCGGCCCATCTCCCGCGCATCCGCCCTCACGCCTTCTCCTCCCTCCCAGAAACATGATAGGGTCCCCCTTGTCCTCACTTATCACCCCACCAGCCTCCGCATTCAAAGGATCATCCTCCGCTATTTCCGCCAACTCCAGCATGATGCCAACACCAAACACATCTTCCCTTCACCCCCCTTGGCGGCATTCCGTAGGGATCATTCCCTCCGGGACACCCTGGACCACTCCTCCATCACCCCCTACTCCTCAACCCCCTCCTATGGCACCACCCCATGCCCACGCAAAAGATGCAACACCTGCCCCTTCACTTCCTCTCTCCTCACCGTCCAAGGGCCCAAACACTCCTTTCAAGTGAAGCAGCATTTCACTTGCATTTCCCCCAACTTAGTCTACTGCATTCGTTGCTCCCAATGTGGTCTCCTCTACATTGGAGAGACCAAACGTAAACTGGGCGACCGCTTTGCAGAACACCTTCGGTCTGTCCGCAAGAATGACCCAAACCTCCCTGTCGCTTGCCATTTTAACACTCCACCCTGCTCTCTTGCCCACATGTCTGTCCTTGGCTTGCTGCATTGTTCCAGTGAAGCCCAACGCAAACTGGAGGAACAGCACCTCATCTTCCAACTAGGCACTTTACAGCCTTCCGGACTGAATATTGAATTCAACAACTTTAGGTCGTGAGCTCCCTCCTCCATCCCCACCCCCTTTCTGTTTCATCCCACTTCCTTTTGTTTTTTCCAATAATTTATATAGATTTTTCTTTTCCCACCTATTTCCATTATTTTTAAATCTTTTATGCCCCCCCCACCCCCACTAGAGCTGTACCTTGAGTGCCCTACCATCCATTCTTAATTAGCACATTCGTTTAGATAATATCACCAACTTCAACACCTCTGTGTTCTTTTGTCTGTGACATCGTTTGATGATCTGCTTCTATCACTGCTTGTTTGTCCCTACAACCACAGACCCCCCACCGCTTCTCTCCCTGCACCCAACCCCCCCACTGCCTCCCTACTTAAACCAGCTTATATTTCACCCCTCTCCTTATATTCACCCAGTTCTGATGAAGGGTCATGAGGACTTGAAACGTCAACTCTTTTCTTCTCCGCCGATGCTGCCAGACCTGCTGAGTTTTTCCAGGTAATTCTGTTTCTGTCCCATGCTGTACCTGTCCTGGGAGTGTTTGATGGGGACAGTGTAGAGGGAGCTTTACTCTGTATCTAACCCCGTGCTTTACCTGTCCTGGGAGTGTTTGATGGGGATGGTGTAGAGGGAGCTTTAGTCTATATCTAACCCCGTGCTGTACCTGTCCTGGGAGTGTTTGATAGGGACGGTGTAGAGGGAGCTTTACTCTGTATCTAACCCCGTGCTGTACCTGTCCTGGGAGTGTTTGATGGAGACAGTGTAGAGGGAGCTTTACTCTGTATCAAACCCCATGCTGCACCTGTCCTGGGAGTGTTTGATGGGGACAGTGTAGAGGGAGCTTTACTCTGTATCTAACCCAGTGCTGTATCTGTCCTGGGAGTGTTTGATGGGGACGGTGTAGAGGGAGATTTACTCTGTATCTAACCCCGTGCTGGACCTGTCCTGGGAGTGTTTGATGGGGACAGTGTAGAGGGAGCTTTACTCTGTATCTAACCCCGTGCTGTACCTGTCCTGGGAGTGTTTGATGGGGACAGTGTAGAGGGAGCTTTATTCTGTAACTAACCCCGTGCTGTACCTGTCCTGGGAGTGTATGATGGGGACAGTGTAGAGGGAGCTTTACTCTGGATCTAACCCCATGCTGTACCTGTCTTGGGAGTGTTTGATGGGGACAGTGTAGAGGGAGCTTGACTCTGTATCAAACCCCATGCTGCACCTGTCCTGGGAGTGTTTGATGGGGACAGTGTAGAGGGAGCTTTACTCTGTATCTAACCCCGTGCTGTACCTGTCCTGGGAGTGTATGATGGGGACGGTGTAGAGGGAGCTTTACTCTGTACCTAACCCCGTGCTGTACCTGTCCTGGGAGTGTTTGATGGGGACAGTGTAGAGGGAGGTTTAGTCTGTATCTAACCCCGTGCTGTACCTGTCCTGGGAGTGTATGATGGGGACAGTGTAGAGGGAGGTTTACTCTGTATTTAACCCCGTGCTGCACCTGTCCTGGGAGTGTTTGATGGGGACAGTGTAGAGGGAGCTTTACTCTGTATCTAACCCCGTGCTGTACCTGTCCTGGGAGTGTTTGATGGGGATGGTGTAGAGGGAACTTTATTCTGTATCTAACCCCGTGCTGTACCTGTCCTGGGAGTGTTTGATGGGGACAGTGTAGAGGGAGGTTTAGTCTGTATCTAACTCCGTGCTGTACCTGTCCTGGGAGTGTATGATGGGGACAGTGTAGAGGGAGCTTTACTCTGTATTTAACCCCGTGCTGCACCTGTCCTGGGAGTGTTTGATGGGGACAGTGTAGAGGGAGCTTTACTCTGTATCTAACCCCGTGCTGTACCTGTCCTGGGAGTGTTTGATGGGGACAGTGTAGAGGGAGCTTTACTCTGTATCTAACCCCGTGCTGTACCTGTCCTGGGAGTGTTTGATGGGGACGGTGTAGAGGGAACTTTATTCTGTATCTAACCCCGTGCTGTACCTGTCCTGGGAGTGTTTGATGGGGACGGTGTAGAGGGAGCTTTACTCTGTGTCTAACCCCGTGCTGTGCCTGTCCTGGGAGTGTTTGATGGGGAAAGTGTAGAGGGAGCTTTACTCTGTATCTAACCCCGTGCTGTACCTGTCCTGGGAGTGTTTGATGGGGACGGTGTAGAGGGAGCTTTACTCTGTATCTAACCCCGTGCTGTACCTGTCCTGGGAGTGTTTGATGGGGACAGTGTAGAGGGAGCTTTACTCTGTATCTAATCCCGTGCTGTACCTGTCCTGGGAGTGTTTGATGGGGACAGTGTAGAGGGAGCTTTACTCTGTATCTAACCCCGTGCTGTGCCTGTCCTGGGAGTGTTTGATGGGGACAGTGTAGAGGGAGCTTTACTCTGTAACTAACCCCGTGCTGTACCTGTCCTGGGAGTGTTTGATGGGGACAGTGTAGAGGGAGCTTTACTCTGTATCTAACCCCGTGCTGTACCTGTCCTGGGAGTGTATGATGGGGACGGTGTAGAGGGAGCTTTACTCTGTATCTAACCCCGTGCTGTACCTGTCCTGGGAGTGTATGATGGGGACAGTGTAGTGGGAGCTTTACTCTGTATCTAACCCAGTGCTGTACCTGTCCTGGGAGTGTTTGATGGGGACAGTGTAGAGGGAGCTTTACTCTGTACCTAACCCCGTGCTGAACCTGTCCTGGGAGTGTTTGATGGGGACAGTATAGAGGGAGATTTACTCTGTATCTAACCCCGTGCTGTACCTGTCCTGGGAGTGTTTGATGGGGACAGTGTAGAGGGAGCTTTACTCTGTATCTAACCCCGTGCTGTACCTGTCCTGGGAGTGTTTGTTGGGGACGGTGTAGAGGGAACTTTACTCTGTATCTAACCCCGTGCTGTACCTGTCCTGGGAGTGTTTGATGGGGACGGTGTAGAGGGAACTTTACTCTGTATCTAACCCCGTGCTGTACCTGTCCTGGGAGTGTTTGATGGGGACGGTGTAGAGGGAACTTTACTCTGTATCTAACCCCGTGTTCTCTGTGCCACGTTGAGCTCCATTGTTTGGGTCATGTCCAGACGAAAGCACCCAAATATTATCACCCTCTCAATGAATTTTTTGAGGACTCTGATGTCAAACATTGAGGGGTTAGTTGCAGTCCATCTGTTTGTGTTTAGTCAAACTAAACAAAGTAAATAGAAATTTTTTGAGGAAATTAAGGTTTGATCCAAAGTCCCTAAATGGAAATAATAACGACATTGTTTAGTCTGTTTGGGAGATTTAAATATTAAAGTACTTTATTTATTCCTCAGACTCTACCAGGCCTGAGGACTCAAACACATGCATCCGTCACCATGGAGACAGCCGAAAAGCTGTGAGAAAAACATTAAACTGGCTCCATCCAGCCTCGCGCCCTCACCATCCATATCTCCAAATGTCCCACCAGATCCCCTGGGAGGGGAACTAGGTGCAGGGTTTGGGAGAAAAGTGTCTTAAATATGGAGGGTCAGTACTGAGGGAGCGCCGCACTGTAGGAGGGTCAGTACTGAGGGAGCGCCGCACTGTCGGAGGGTCAGTAATGAGGGAGTGCCGCACTGTCGGAGGGTCAGTGCTGAGGGAGCGCAGCACTGTCGGAGGGTCAGCGCTGAGGGAGCGCCGCACTGTCGGAGGGTCAACGCTGAGGGAGCGCCGCACTGTCGGAGGGTCAGTGCTGAGGGAGCGCCGCACTGTCGGAGGGTCAGTGCTGAGGGAATGCCGCACTGTCGGAGGGTCAGCGCTGAGGGAGCGCCGCACTGTCGGAGGGTCAGTGCTGAGGGAGCGCCGCACTGTCGGAGGGTCAGTACTGAGGGAATGCCGCACTGTCGGAGGCTCAGCGCTGAGGGAGTGCCGCACTGTTGGAGGGTCAGTGCTGAGGGAGCGCCGCACTGTCGGAGGGTCAGCGCTGAGGGAGTGCCGCACTGTCAGAGGGTCAGCGCTGAGGGTGCGCCGCACTGTCGGAGGGTCAGTGCTGAGGGAGCGCTGCACTGTCGGAGGCTCAGTACTGAGGGAGCGCCGCACTGTCGGAGGGTCAGTGCTGAGGGGAGCGCCGCACTGTCGGAGGGTCAGTGCTGAGGGAGCGCCGCACTGTCGGAGGGTCAGTACTGAGGGAATGCCGCACTGTCGGAGGGTCAGCGTTGAGGGAGTGCCGCACTGTCAGAGGGTCAGCACTGAGGGAGCGCCTCACTGTCGGAGGGTCAGCGCTGAGGGAGCGCCGCACTGTCAGAGGGTCAGCGCTGAGGGAGCGCCGCACTGTCGGAGGGTCAGTAGTGAGGGAGTGCCGCCCTATCGGATGGTCAGTGCTGAGGGAGAGCCGCACTTTCGGAGGGTCAGTACTGAGGGATAGCCGCACTGTCGGAGGGTCAGTGCTGAGGGAGCGCCGCACTGTCGGAGGGTTAGCGCTTAGGGAGCGCCGCACTGTCGGAGGGTCAGTAGTGAGGGAGTGCCGCACTGTCGGAGTGTCAGTACTGAGGGAGCGCCGCACTGTCGGAGGGTCAGTAGTGAGGGAGAGCCGCACTGTCTGAAGGGCCATTTTCCTCGAGGAGAATTCAAACCGAGTCTCCTGCCTGCTTCTGTCAAGGGACATTCAATCCCAAAGTGAAATAAGGGTTCACGAGGGTGGAGTTTCCCGTGCTATGGCAGTGTGCCTTTAAAACTCAGGCTCATCTGGCAATCACATTGAGAAGGGGTTGTAGGGTTAGAATGTGTGCACCATGCTGAGGTCTGTTCTGAGCAGGAAAGAATGGATATTTGTCCTCTCTGAAGCCTCCAAAGGTTGCTGAGTAGCATGAGGAGGCTACAGCAACAGGAAACACTGCATTAAGATGAATAATTGGGCTGTACACAACAGGAATGGAGTTCAGCGGCGCTGCTTTAACAGTTCGTTACAGACTTTAGTGCAGAAATCTGTTGCTGCTTACAGTCCCCTCCAACGTCAGTAGGTAGCAGAGCTATGGCAGAGTTTCAGTGAATCTTTTCTGGGTTAATATCTCATTGAAGGACTCTGAGTTTTCTGTTTGCAGTGACAACCGTGTTGTTCTTACTGTTAAGACATCTGGCTACCAGTGTGATTTGACTGGAGTTAGACACAGAAGGATATCACTTCATGCCCATGTGGTCAGGTCATTCCAATTCAATGGGTTTATAGGATCTCGAGGCTATCATTAATCAAGAAGACCATACATTCATGTAGCACCCTAGACATCCCCGAGACGCTTCACAGGAACATCATTCAGAAAGAATCTGACCCCGAGCCACATACGGAGATATTAGGGACAGGGGAGCAAAAGCTCGGTCCGAGAGGTCGGTTTAAAGGAGCATCTTGGAGGACATAGAGAGAGAGATCGAGAACGAGGCAGAGAAAGAGAGAGAGAGACAGAGGGAGAGAGAGATGGAGAGAAGAAGAGAAGTTTAGGGAGGGAATTCCAGAGCAGAGGCCCCCAGGCAGCTGAAGGCACGGCCGCCAATGGTGGAGCGATGGGAATCGGGGGATGGTCAAGAGGCTGGAATCGGAGGAGTGCAGAGATCTCGGAGGGTTGTAGGGGCTGGAGGAGGTTACAGAGATAGGGAGGGGTGTAGGGGCTGGAGGAGGATACAGAGATAGGGAGGGGTGTAGGGGCTGGAGGAGGTTACAGAGATAGGGAGGGGTGTAGGGGCTGGAGGAGGTTACAGAGATAGGGAGGGGTGTAGGGGCTGGCGGAGGAGGGTTGTAGGGGCTGGACGAGGTTACAGAGATAGGGAGGGTTGTAGGGGCTAGAGGAGGTTACAGAGATAGGGAGGGTTGTAGGGGCTGGAGGAGGTTACAGAGATAGGGAGGGTTGTAGGGTCTGGAGGAGGTTACAGGGATAGGGAGGGTTGTAGGGGCTGGAGGAGGTTACGGAGATAGGGAGGGTTGTAGGGGCTGGAGGAGGTTACAGAGATAGGGAGGGTTGTAGGGGCTGGAGGAGGTTACAGAGATAGGGAGGGTTGTAGGGGCCAGAGGAGGAGGGTTGTAGGGGCTGGAGGAGGTTACAGAGATAGGGAGGGTTGTAGGGGCTGGAGGAGGTTACAGAGATAGGAAGGGTTGTAGGGGCTGGAGGAGGTTACAGAGATAGGGAGGGTTGTAGGGGCTGGAGGAGGTTACAGGGATAGGGAGGGTTGTAGGGGCTGGAGGAGGTTACAGAGATAGGGAGGGTTGTAGGAGCTGGAGGAGGTTACAGAGATAGGGAGGGGTGTAGGGGCTGGAGGAGGTTACATAGATAGGGAGGGGTGTAGGGGCTGGAGGAGGTTACAGAGATAGGGAGGGTTGTAGGGGCTGGAGGAGGTTACAGAGATAGGGAGGGTTGTAGGGGCTGGAGGAGGTTACAGAGATAGGGAGGGTTGTAGGGGCTGGAGGAGGTTACAGAAATAGCGAGGGGTGTAGTGGCTGGAGGAGGTTACAGAGATAGGGAGGGGTGTTGGGGCTGGAGGAGGTTACAGAGACAGGGAGGGGTGTAGGGGTTGCAGGAGGTTACAGAGATAGGGAGGGTTGTAGGGGCTGGAGGAGGTTACAGAGATAGGGAGGGGTGTAGGGGCTGGAGGAGGTTACAGAGATAGGGAGGATTGTAGGGGCTGGAGGAGGTTACAGAGATAGGGAGGGTTGTAGGGGCCAGAGGAGGAGTGTTGTAGGGGCTGGAGGAGGTTACAGAGATAGGGAGGGTTGTAGGGGCTGGAGGAGGTTACAGAGATAGGGAGGGTTGTAGGGGCTGGAGGAGGTTACAGAGATAGGGAGGGTTGTAGGGGCTGGAGGAGGTTACAGGGATAGGGAGGGGTTGTAGGGGCTGGAGGAGGTTACAGAGATAGGGAGGGTTGTAGGAACTGGAGGAGGTTACAGAGATAGGGAGGGGTGTAGGGGCTGGAGGAGTTTACAGAGATAGGGAGGGTTGTAGGGGCTGGAGGAGGTTACAGAGATAGGGAGGGTTGTAGGGGCTGGAGGAGGTTACAGAGATAGGGAGGGTTGTAGGGGCTGGAGGAGGTTACAGAGATAGGGAGGGTGGTAGGGGCTGGAGGAGGTTACAGAGATAGGGAGGGGTGTAGGGGCTGGAGGAGGTTACAGAGATAGGGAGGGGTGTTGGGGCTGGAGGAGGTTACAGAGACAGGGAGGGGTGTAGAGGTTGGAGGAGGTTACAGAGATAGGGAGGATTGTAGGGGCTGGAGGAGGTTACAGAGATAGGGAGGGGTGTAGGGGCTGGAGGAGTTTACAGGGATAGGGAGGGGTATAGGGGCTGGAGGAGGTTACAGAGATAGGGAGGGTTGTCGGGGCTGGAGGAGGTTACAGAGATAGGGAGGGGTGTAGGGGCTGGAGGCGTTTACAGGGATAGGGAGGGGTATAGGGGCTGGAGGAGGTTACAGAGATAGGGAGGGTTGTCGGTGCTGGAGAAGGTTACAGAGATAGGGAGGGGTGTAGGGGCTGGAGGAGGTTACAGAGATAGGGAGGGGTATAGGGGCTGGAGGAGGTTACAGAGATAGGGAGGGGTGTAGGGGCTGGAGGACTTTACAGAGATAAGGAGGGGTGTAGGTGCTGGAGGAGGTTACAGAGATAGGGAGGGTTGTTGGGGCTGGAGGATGTTACAGAGATAGGGAGGGTGTAGGAGCTGGGGGAGGTTACAGAGATAGGGAGGGTTGTAGGGGCTGGAGGAGGTTACAGAGATAGGGAGTGTTGTAGGGGCTGGAGGAGGTTACAGAGATAGGGAGGGTTGTAGGGGCTGGAGGAGGTTACAGAGATAGGGAGGGTTGTAGGGGCTGGAGGAGGTTACAGAGATAGGGAGAGTTGTAGGGGTTGGAGGAGGTTACAGAGATAGGGAGGGTTGTAGGGGCTGGAGGAGGTTACAGAGATAGGGAGGGTTGTAGGTGCTGGAGGAGGTTACAGAGATAGGGAGGGTTGTAGGGGCTGGAGGAGGTTACAGAGATAAGGAGGGGTGTAGGGGCTGGAGGAGGTTACAGAGATAGGGAGGTTTGTAGGGACTGGAGGAGGTTACAGAGATAGGGAGGGGTGTAGGGGCTGGAGGAGGTTACAGTGATAGGGAGGGCTGTAGGGACTGGAGGAGGTTTCAGAGATAGGGAGGGGTGTAGGGGCTGGAGGAGGTTACAGAGTTATGGGGAGGGTTGAGGAGGGATTTGAAAACGAGGGTCATGATATTGACTCGATGTGCTGCTGGTCCGGGTTGTGAGCGCCGATTTCTGCGATGCTTTGCGTTAGATTTGGATCAGTGGTTGTCTGCTGGATAATTCTTCTGGAATGAATGCTGGGACTCTGGGAACTCCTGTCATGCCAGTTGAACACTTCTGAGTGTCTCACTCGGCCATTTCAGAGGCCAGTGAAAAATCACCCAAATTGCTGTGGGTCTGGAATCACATGTAGGCCAGACCGGGTAAGGAGGGCAGATTTCCCTCCCTAAAGGGGAATTAGTGACCCAGATGGGTTTTTACATCAATCGATGATAGTTACATGGTCACCGTTACTGAGAGGGGTCCCCTGTACCCCAGTGAGAGTCAGCACCTTCAGGAGAGGAGGGGGACCCTGTACCCCAGTGAGAGTCAGCACCTTCAGGAGAGTGGGGGACCCTGTACCCCAGTGAGAGTCAGCACCTTCAGGACAGGAGGGGGACCTGTACCCCAGTGAGAGTCAGCACCTTCAGGAGAGGAGGGGGACCCTGTACCCCAGTAAGAGTCAGCACCTTCAGGAGAGGAGGGGGAGCTGTACCCCAGTGAGAGTCAGCACCTTCAGGAGAGGAGGGGGACCCTGTACCCCAGTGAGAGTCAGCACCTTCAGGAGAGGAGGGGGACCCTGTACCCCAGTGAGAGTCAGCACCTTTTGTTGAGCTCCTAGGAGGTAAGCCTCTGCAGCATTATTCCTGTTTACATTGTGTGACCCTTGTGTTTTTGAAATCATTCTTTTTGAAAGATGACACATTGTACGTGGTTTGTGGACTGATGGTCTATTTAACAGTCCTGCTGGTTATGAACCATCCCAGTCCGAGATGTAGGTGTCGTGGATCAATGCTCTGCCTCCTGCCTCCCCTCAGCTACCTGATTAAACAAATACTTAGCACAGAATGCTCGGACTCGAGGGACATTACTGCGAATTGAGACTCACCTTTGTGGCGGACTTCCTTGCGTTTACTTGCTGAACGCAAGCGTTTCACTCACTGAATTCACGTCATGGGGAGACAGTTGTTGGTGTGTTCTCCATGTTGCAGTACCCCATGAGCATGTCTCCTGCCAGGGTCTCTGCTCGTGGCCATGTGTTGTCATAATCACTTCATCTAATTTTCATTTGAATGTCTGTCTGGATCTACTGCCTGTTTTCACAGAGCCTAACCCTCCTCCCACCCCCCCCTCTCCACCTCCCCCCATCCCCATGTCCTTCTATCCCTTTCTCCCTCATCTGTTTACCCAGCTTCCCCCTTAAATGTATCGATACTATTCCCCTCGACCACTCCCTGTGGGAGCGAGTCCCACATTCTCCCCGCTCTCTCTGGGTGAAGGAGTTTCTCCTGAATTCCCCATCGGATTTATTAGTGACTGTCTTATATCGATGGCCCCTAGTTCTGGTCTCTCCCCCCCTCCACACCCACACAAGGGGAAACATCTTCTCTACGTCGACCCTATCGAAACCCCCTCCATCATTTTAAAGAGCTCGATCAGGTCACCCCCACCCCCCTCCGGCCTTCTCTTTTCTAGAGGAAAGAGCCCCCCGGCCTGTTCAACCTTTCCTGGAGCTTTGTGGTTTGGTTGTTTTTAATATAATTTGTCAAGGAGTATTATTTATTACAAGTCTCATTGGTTTTATTCTCTGTCCCTGGAAGATTGTGAAGTGCTGGTGTCCAAGCCGCTTGCAGGTTCTCCTTTACCGCACTGTTATGTGAGTCAGACATGGGTGGCTGGTGTCTGGGCTGTGGGGGAGAGAGAGAGATGATCCGTTTTGTGTTAACATTACAGCACCTCCCTCTGTAAGCTGGAGAGTGTATGCCCCTGGCACTACCTCTCCAATTGGCCTGGCCAACTCTCTGATTTCAGTGTTGCTCTCACAGCCTGTAAAAACTTTCAGATTGGAGCCAAAAAAGCAATACGTATGGCTCCAATTCTCTCTCTCTCTCTCTCGCTCTCTCACTCTCCACCCACCTGACTTTATTTGGACCATCATACTGCCAAGATCTGTAGGTACACCCTGCTCTCTGTGTTTCTATGCCAGGACATACTCCAGTCTGGTATCGGTAACTTGGAGCTGCAAATTTTCAGATCTCATGAAGCACACAAGGAAGGATTGTGACCCCCACCAACAACCCCCCACCCCCCCACCCACTCCCCCCGCCCCCCCCAACACCAAACTACCCCCCCCCCCCCCCCCCCAACCCCCACCCCGATAGGGTTTGGGTGATGAATCCACCTTCCCCGTCCGCAGAATGTGATCAAGAGGGGACAGGAGCAAACTGGAAGAATAAAATGTCTCAGCTCATCGGCTGTGGAAGTCCTCACCCACACCTTCGTCGCCTCCAGACTCGACTATCCCAATGTTCTCCTGAGCGCTCTCCCACACCCTGCCCCCCCGTGTAATCCTCTGATAAGCCAAATCTCTGCTGCCCCTCTGTGCCCGAATTCGGACTAAGATCCGAGGGGGCT
>JANJGN010000037.1:12282803-12292803 GCA_026770705.1 Isurus oxyrinchus | reverse complement strand
TGCGGCACTCCCTCAGCACTGACCCTCCGACAGCGCGGCGCTCCCTCAGCGCTGACCCTCCGACAGTGCAGCGCTCCCTCAGCACTGACCCTCCGACACTGCAGCACTCCCTCAGTACTGACCCTCCGACACTGCAGCACTCCCTCAGTACTGACCCTCCAACAGTGTGGCGCTCCCTCAGTACTGACCCTCCAACAGTGTGGCGCTCCCTCAGTACTGACCCTCCGACAGTGCGGTGCTCCCTCAGTACTGACCCTCCAACAGTGCGGGGCTCCCTCAGTACTGACCCTCCAACAGTGCGGCACTCCCTCAGTACTGACCCTCTGACAGTGCGGCGCTCCCTCAGTACTGACCCTCCGACATGCGGCGCTCCCTCAGCACTGACCCTCCGACAGTGCGGCACTCCCTCAGCACTGACCCTCCGACAGTGCGGCGCTCCCTCAGCACTGACCCTCTGACAGTGCGGCGCTCCCTCAGCACTGACCCTCCGACAGTGCGGCGCTCCCTCAGCACTGAGCCTCTGACAGTGCGGCGGTCCCTCAGCACTGACCCTCCGACAGTGCGGCGCTCCCTCAGCACTGACCCTCCGACAGTGCGGCGCTCCCTCAGCACTGACCCTCCGACTGTGCGGCGCTCCCTCGGCGCTGACCCTCCGACAGTGCGGCGCTCCCTCAGCACTGACCCTCCGACAGTGCGGCGCTCCCTCAGTCCTGACATTGGCAAGTCTTGGCCTGGATTATGGGCTCTAACCTGTCAACTGAGATCTTGAACCCAATACCTTCTGACTGAGACATGTGAGAGGGAGAGACTGAGAGGGTGAGAGACTGAAAGAGACAGAGAGAAAGAGGAAGAGTGAGAGAGACAGAGAGAGAGAGAGACAGAGAGAGAGAGACAGAGAGAGAGAGACAGAGAGAGAGACAGAGAGAGACAGAGAGAGAGAGACAGAGAGAGAGAGAGACAGAGAGAGAGAGACAGAGAGAGACAGAGAGAGAGAGACAGAGAGAGAGAGACAGAGAGAGAGACAGAGAGACAGAGAGAGAGAGACAGAGAGAGACAGAGAGAGAGAGACAGAGAGAGAGAGACAGAGAGAGAGAGACGGAGAGAGAGAGACAGAGAGAGAGAGACGGAGAGAGAGAGACAAGGAGAACAGAGAGAGAGGGTGGCAGCGAGAGTGTGTGAGAGGGAAATACAGAGAGAGACATGGATAGAGGGAGAGCTACCAGCTGAAGTACAACATAGAACCAGAGATGACAAATACCTGAATTTTGTGAGACGTCTCAGTGCAGGGTTAGAGAGCAGTATAGTATGTAGACTGAAGCTGGGAGTGTACAAGGTGCTAATCCAGAGAGAGAGGGAGAGACTGACTGAGATAAAGAGAGACAGGGAGAGAGACAGAGACAGAAGGAGCGAGACAAAGAGAAGACATTGAAAGAAAGAAAGACAGAGACAGAGAGAATGAGACGAAGAGAGTCGGGGGAGAGAGAGAGAGAGGCGGAGACAGGATGGAGAGAGATAAAGAGAGAGACAGGGAGAGAGAGAGGGGGAGAGAGAGGGAGAGGGGAGTGTGTGTGGGACTGGAAGACAGCAAGCTCAGAGGCTGAAAGATGAGGGTGACGCTGGGTTTAGGAAGCACTGTGGGCTGTAGGGATTGGGGGGTCTGGGATGGCCGAGGGATTGGTCCATGGATTTATGGGTAATCCTGAGTCTGGAGCATGTTGCAATGGTCTCCAAGTTTGTTCACATCACTCTGCACCCTGCAGTTCCCGATTACAGTAAACTCAGATATACACTGCCTGACAATCCCAATCCCAATCCCATCCCATTCCCAATCCCAATCTATTCTCAATCACATTCCCAATCCCAAACCCAAGCCCAATACCATTACCAATCCCACCCCAACCCCATTCCCAATCTCATTCCCAATCCAAATTGCAATCCCATTCCCAATCACGCTCCCAATCCCAATCCTACTCCCAATCCCATCCCGCTCCCAATCGCAACCCCACTCCCAATTCCATTCCCAATCCCAGCACAATCCCAACCCCATCCCCAATCACATTCCCAAACCCATTCCCAATCCCAATCATACCCTCAATCCCAATCTCAATCCAGGTCCTGTCTCCAACCCCGTCACAAGCCCTCGCTATCTCCATCGAACAGCTGGGGGGTGGGGGGGGGGTGTGGTGGGGGGGTCAGACTGGGGGAGTCAGGGTGGTGGGGGTGCAGGGAAACCTATCCCAACCGCACAACGGAAGAACGTTCCAGAAGAACGAGAGCGGACAGGGGAGAGAACAGACCCTGATTTTAACCTTAGTCCCACTAGGTCCAGTGTGAATCGGACAACGATGGATGTGTTCTGGGGGAGGAGAAGTATTGATGTCTGGAGGGGGGGGTTAAACCAACAATCCACCCAAACTCTTCCCGACTGCCTCCGGGATGGTCCAATTCAAATCAGTAACAGGGAAGCGATTGGTTATAGTTTTACACCACACAACGTCTTCCCAACCTCTCTCCCCAAAGCACCCCCACCCCCCCGCCAGGCCACAAACCCGCCATCTTATTGACCCTTGACACACATTAAATAAGGCGCCCATGTCCGAAGCGACCGACGGTTTTCCAGAATGTTCTACGGCGGAGACGTTGGCCCGTCAATGAAACTTATCAGCCATGATTGAATGGCGGAGCAGACCCGATGGGCCGAATGGCCTAATTTCTGCTCCTATGTCTTATGGTCAAGCGGCTGAGCAGAGGCCTAGCTGAGGTGGCGGCCCAGCCCCCTCTCCCGCAGCTCGGAGTCGGTCGCGTGGATCCGTTCCCGGCTCCCTGGGCGCCATTTTCAACACCATTGGCCGCGATGGCTGGGTCCTTGGGCGCGGTCGGTGAAAGGTCAAAGGGCGAATTTGGAAGACCGAGGGCGAGAGGTTCTGAAGAGTCCGGAGAGGCCTGTGATTGGCTGCGGGCTGTTATACTGCCCGTGTGATCCAGGCCAGTCCAGTCACAGTGGGGGCTGAGCCAGTGGTCAACATCATAGCACCATGTACATAACAATTCAAAAACACTCCATGAGGAGGCAGTGTCTGCTGAAGAAAAGGAACAGTCCTTCAGTCGTCACACGATCGTGCGCCATTCCACCATCTTCACTCCCATTTCCGGCAAGGTACAGTGCTTACCTAAAGATCCAAAAGGCAAAAACACCAGTTAGACCCAGGAGATAGAGCACTTCATATTTAACTCCAGAAAAGCCTTCCACACACGATGAAGGACTTTGTTTTTTGAAGTGTGGTCCCTGTTGTAATATAGGAAAACCAGCAGCCCATTTACGCACAGCAAGATCCCACAAACAGCAATGTGATAATGACCCAGATCACCTGTTTTTAGTGATGTTGGGTGAGGGATAAATATCAGCCCCAGGACACCGGGGAGAGCTCCCCCCTGCTCTTCTCCCAATAGTGGCCGTGGGATCTTTTACCCCCACCCGAGAGGGCAGACGGGGCCTCGGTTTAATGTCTCATCCTGAAAGACGGCACCTCCGACAGTGCGGCTCTCCCTCAGCACTGACCCTCCGACAGTGCGGCGCTCCCTCAGCACTGACCCTCCGCCAGTGCGGCGCTCCCTCAGTACTGACCCTCCGACAGTGCGGCGCTCCCTCAGCACTGACCCTCCGACAGTGCGGCGCTCCCTCAGCACTGACCCTCCGACAGTGCGGCGCTCCCTCAGCACTGACCCTCCGAGAGTGCGGCGCTCCCTCAGTACTGACCCTCCGACAGTGCGGCGCTCCCTCAGCACTGACCCTCCGACAGTGCGGCGCTCCCTCAGCACTGACCCTCTGACAGTGCGGCACTCCCTCAGCGCTGACCCTCCGACAGTGCGGCGCTCCCTCAGCACTGACCCTCAGACAGTGCGGCGCTCCCTCAGTACTGACCCTCCGACAGTGCGGCGCTCCCTCAGCACTGACCCTCCGACAGTGCGGCGCTCCCTCAGTACTGACCCTCCGACAGTGCGGCGCTCCCTCAGTACTGACCCTCCGACAGTGCGGCGCTCCCTCAGTGCTGACCCTCCGACAGTGTGGCGCTCCCTCAGCACTGACCCTCCGACAGTGCGGCTCTCCCTCAGCACTGACCCTCTGACAGTGCGGCGCTCCCTCAGCACTGACCCTCTGACAGTGCGGCGCTCCCTCAGCACTGACCCTCCGACAGTGCAGCACTCCCTCGGAACTGACCCAGATCATGTTCTTTTTTTAATTCATTCACAGGATGTGGGTGTCGCTGGCTGGGCCCAGCATTTATTGCCCATCCCTAATTGCCCCCTTGAGAAGGTGGTGGTGAGCTGCCTTCTTGAGCCGCTGCAGTCCATGTGGTGTAGGTACACCCACTGTGCTGTTAGGGAGGGAGTTCCAGGATTTTGACCCAGAGACAGTGAAGGAATGGCCGATATATTTCCAAGTCAGGATGGTGAGTGATTTGGAGGGGAACTTCCAGGTGGTGGTGTTCCCCATGTGTCTGCTGCCCTTGTCCTTCTAGATGGTAGTGGTCGTGGGTTTGGAAGGTGCTGTCTAAGGAGCCTGGGTGAGTTCCTGCAGTGCATCTTGTAGATGGTACACACCCTGCTGCTACTGTGTGTCGGTGGTGGAGGGAGTGAATGTTGAAGGTGGTGGATGGTGATCTAAGCTGCACTGCTTCCAAAGGCAAAACATCCTTTTTACAGTATCTGGTTACCGGACACAGTTACTCCAGATGTAGGGGCTGGAGGAGGTTACAGAGATAGGAAGGGTTGTAGGGGCTGGAGGAGATTACAGAGATAGGGAGGGGTGTAGGGGCTGGAGGAGTTTACAGAGATAGGGAGGGTTGTAGGGGTTGGAGGAGCTTACAGAGATAGGCAGGGTTGTAGGGGCTGGAGGAGGTTCCAGAGATAGGGAGGCGTGTAGGGGCTGGAGGAGGTTATAGAGATAGGGAGGGGTGTAGGGGCTGGAGGAGGTTCCAGAGATAGGGAGGCGTGTAGGGGCTGGAGGAGGTTATAGAGATAGGGAGGGGTGTAGGGGCTGGAGGAGGTTACAGAGATAGGGAGGGGTGTAGGGGCTGGAGGAGGTTACAGAGATAGGGAGGGTTGTAGGGACTGGAGGAGTTTACAGAGATTGGGAGGCGTGTAGGGGCTGGAGGAGGTTACAGAGATAGGGAGGGTTGTAGGGGCTGGAGGAGGTTACAGAGATAGGGAGGGCTGTAGGGGCTGGAGGAGGTTACAGAGATAGGGAGGGTTGTAGGGGCTGGAGGAGGTTACAGAGATAGTGAGGGTTGTAAGGGCTGGAGGAGGTTACAGAGAAAGGGAGGGTTGTAGGGGCTGGAGGAGGTTACAGAGATAGGGAGGGGTGTAGGGGCTGGAGGAGGTTACAGAGATAGGGAGGGGGTGAGGAGGGATTTGAACACGAGGGTGTGAATTTTAAAATCGAGGTGTGTCTGGACCGGGAGTCAGTGTGGGTCAGTGTGAGCACAGGGGGTGATGGGTGAGGGGGACTCGGTGTGAGTTCGGACACGAGGTTGGGGAGGGGCAGCAGAGTTTGGGATGAGCTGATGTTGTTTCCAGACCACACACTCTCCGATCGACGTGAGTCTGTCCAATGGGCCCTGCTCCTGGGGGGGCTGCAGCAAGAAACCTGAGCAGAAAGGAACTGTGCCGGAGGCTGCACAGTGTGGGTTGAAAGCCTGCAGAGTGCATTACTGAACGTGGAGTGCATGTCATCGCAACACAGCAAGCACCTTGGCAGGCTGTGGGGAGCGTTGATGTTTTAAACAGCAGTGTAACTGAGCGGACAGAAGGCTTTCAGGAACTGGAGCAGTGCTCGTGACGGAGGTGGGGGTTAGACGAGGGGGTGGGGAGTGAAGTGCAGCAAAGCGCTGACAAACATCTCAGAGTTCATCTGAAAGTGATCCACACATACCTATGGAAAAATCCAGCTGCGCCGAATGCATGGATAGAAGATCGGCTGTGGGGAGGGAGGCCAGGATTTAAGATTCTGTCCTGAATGGACGCCCGGGGTTAAAGACTGTCTTTAATCGGGGGCTCTGAGAGACCTGCTCAACGAACGGGGCGGTGAGAGAGAGATTTGGGGAAAGGGCTTCTCGCAGTCACAAGTTACCCTCTTTCCAAGGGGTCCTATACCCGTCCTCCCTCAGTCACCAGCCTCCCGCACCCACCCCCCACCCCCCCACTTCCCCAATGCCTCGAGATCCAATGTGGATGGGGTCGTCAGTGAATTCCCACTTCCGGAATGACGGGATTCCCACTCTGGGAATACCCTGTCCACGCTGGAGGACAGCTGAGGCCGGAATGACACATCCCGGGGGTCCCTCGCGCCACCCAGGCCCATGTCACTCCAATCCCACCACCCTCGCCACCACCACACCCCCCGCCCTCCCTCACCCGGACTGTGGTGTGCGAGGACCAAGAGCAGTTTGAGTGCTCTAACACCTGTGCTGTGGAGCAGCGTATGGGTTACTGTCCTGGCTCAGGAGTGCGGCTGGTAACAGGAAACATTCACATTCCCGTCTGGACAACCAGACAACAGAGAATTTCAACAAAACACACAGAGACCATTCAGCCCCCACAAGCCGAGACCCTTGTGTGGAAAAGCTCGTCACAATTTCACTCTAACAGCACGGGGTTAGATACAGAGTAAAGCTCCCTCTACACTGTCCCCATCAAACACTCCCAGGAGAGGTACAGCACGGGGTTAGATACAGAGTAAAGCTCCCTCTACACCATCCCCATCAAACACTCCCGGGACAGGTACAGCACGGGGTTAGATACAGAGTAAAGCTCCCTCTACACTGTCCCCATCAAACACTCCCAGGACAGGTACAGCACGGGGTTAGATACAGAGTGAATCTCCCTCTACACCATCCCCATCAAACACTCCCAGGACAGGTACAGCACGGGGTTAGATACAGAGTAAATCTCCCTCTACACTGTCCCCATCAAACACTCCCAGGACAGGTACAGCACGGGGTTAGATACAGAGTAAATCTCCCTCTACACTGTCCCCATCAAACACTCCCAGGACAGGTACAGCACGGGGTTAGATGCAGAGTGAATCTCCCTCTACACTGTCCCCATCAAACACTCCCAGGACAGGTACAGCACGGGGTTAGATACAGAGCTAATCTCCCTCTGCACTGTCCCCATCAAACACTCCCAGGGCAAGGACAGCATGGGGTTAGATACAATGTAAAGCTCCCTCTACAATGTCCCCATCAAACACTCCCAGGACAGGTACAGCACGGGGTTAGATACAGAGTAAAGCTCCCTCTACACTGTCCCCATCAAACACTCCCAGGACAAGTACAGCACGGGGTTAGATACAGAGTAAATCTCCCTCTACAATGTCCCCATCAAACACTCCCAGGGCAAGGACAGCACGGGGTTAGATACAGAGTAAAGCTCCCTCTACACCGTCCCCATCAAACACTCCCAGGACAGGTACAGCACAGGGTTAGATACAGAGTAAATCTCCCTCTACACTGTGCCCATCAAACACTCCCAGGACAGGTACAGCACGGGGTTAGATACAGAGTAAATCTCCCTCTACACTGTCCCCATCAAACACTCCCAGGACAGGTACAGCACAGGGTTAGATACAGAGTAAAGCTCCCTCTACACTGTCCCCATCAAACACTCCCAGGACAGGTACAGCACGGGGTTAGATACAGAGTAAAGCTCCCTCTACACTGTCCCCATCAAACACTCCCAGGACAGGTACAGCATGGTGTTAGATACAGAGTAAATCTCCCTCTACACTGTCCCCATCAAACACTCCCAGGACAGGTACAGCACGGGGTTAGATACAGAGTAAATCTCCCTCTACACTGTCCCCATCAAACACTCCCAGGACAGGTACAGCACGGGGTTAGATACAGAGTAAATCTCCCTCTGCACTGTCCCCATCAAACACTCCCAGGACAGGTACAGCACAGGGTTAGATACAGAGTAAAGCTCCCTCTACACTGTCCCCATCAAACACTCCCAGGGCAGGTACAGCACGGGGTTAGATACAGAGTAAAACTCCCTCTACACTGTCCCCATCAAACACTCCCAGGACAGGTACAGCACGGGGTTAGATACAGAGTAAAGCTCCCTCTACACCGTCCCCATCAAACACTCCCAGGACAGGTACAGCACGGGGTTAGATACAGAGTAAAGCTCCCTCTACAACCGTCCCCATCAAACACTCCCAGGACAGGTACAGCACGGGGTTAGATACAGAGTAAAGCTCCCTCTACACTGTCCCCATCAAACACTCCCAGGACAGGTGCAGCACGGGGTTAGATACAGAGTAAATCTCCCTCTACACTGTCCCCATCAAACACTCCCAGGACAGGTACAGCACGGGGTTAGATACAGAGTAAAGCTCCCTCTACACCGTCCCCATCAAACACTCCCAGGACAGGTACAGCACGGGGTTAGATACAGAGTAAAGCTCCCTCTACACTGTCCCCATCAAACACTCCCAGGACAGGTACAGCACAGGGTTAGATACAGAGTAAAGCTCCCTCTACACCGTCCCCATCAAACACTCCCAGGACAGGTACAGCACGGGGTTAGATACAGAGTAAATCTCCCTCTACATTCACTTCTATGCTTCTGATTATAGGCTGGAAGCTGCCCAGCTGTAACAGGATCCAAGATGTTCCAGATTCCCCACCGCGCTCCTGTGATTGCGTTTGTGCCCCTGGCATCTCCAGCGCCGGGCCGGACTCCCACCTCTGCAATTTGCCCACCCCTCCTTGGCCCCCGGTGCCGGCCTCCCTCTCTGTCTGTGGGTCTTTCACACGGCCGTCCCTTCGAGGGTTAACCCCTGCCCTGCCTCTGCCCCGCTGCCGGCTGTGTGAGCACTCGATGCAAGTGGAGTCTGCCTCTCCACCCAACCCCCCACCCCCCCCCCCCCCCCCCCACCTTCTCTGTTCCCACCCCCCAGCCCCCTGCAGAGTGCCGGATGACTGATATTCAGTGAGGACAATGGGGGAGCATTGTGGAGAGCGGCCCAGAGTCTGTCAGCCTGTGCCGAGTGCGTGTGTCAGTGTAACTCGAGCTGACGGGGCGATGGGTTGGTTTGTACGTGGAAGTTCTGAATGGAGGAGGCCGGCTCCTCACTCCACTCCCCTCTCCCTGGGCCTGTGTCCTCGCTCTGTGCCGTCGGTGCCCGGTTTAGGGCAGGGATGGGGAGCCCAGCGCCCACGGTTGCCCCCTTGATGACCTCCGCCCAACATCACCCCCCCCGCGCCCCCCACACCCCCCCCCCCCCACGCCCCCCCACCCTCCCCTTCACAACGCCGATGGCTTCCCAGCCCCGTCTGCAGCTCCTCTGCTCAGGTTGGACGAGACAGGGGCTAATCCCAGAGGGGGGGGTGAGGCAGGGGGGGGGGGGAGTGGGGATTGTGAAGGTCTCCTTTGCCCTCCTTCAGGGGTGGGGTAGAGGTGGGCGATTGGGCGTGGGATAGATGAGTAGGGGCAGAGCGCCCAGACCCCCCCCCCCCCCACCAGGTCAAAGTGTGAGGTGGGGGTCATGAAGAGATTAATTGCAATTCCGTTTTTGGGTTCGATCGGTCAGAAACCGGCATCGCCACGCGAGGCATGCTGGGTATTTAGCGGCGGCTGCTGGGCACCACTCGCCCTTTCCAAATCCGGTGACCTTGCCCACCTGCCAACACTGCACCCACCCCACCCCCCCCACCCCCCAACCTCCTGTCCCACCCTCCCTGCCGGGTATCATTCTCAAGTTGGGGTGGGGTTGAATTTGTGGAACATACTCGCTCACTCCACTCGGTGCCGGAGGGTGAGTAACGCTCCAGTCCCAACACTCAGAGCAATGTTGACTATAAAAGGAGGGTTTGGGAGCAGGACACATGGTCAGGGAGTGAAGACTGGGGGAGGGGTTTTGGGAGGAGGAGAGTGAGTGGTCAGGGAGTGAAGACTGGGGGAAGGGGTTTGGGAGGAGGAGAGTGAGTGGTCA
>JANJGN010000037.1:12046193-12276193 GCA_026770705.1 Isurus oxyrinchus | reverse complement strand
CTCCGACAGTGCGGCACTCCCTCAGTACTGACCCTCCGACAGTGCAGCACCCCCTCAGCACTGACCCTCTGACAGTGCGGCGCTCCCTCAGTACTGACCGTCTGACAGTGCAGCACTCCCTCAGCACTGACCCTCCAACAGCGCAGCTCTCCCTCTGTGAGTCTATTTGCATTTGAAAGATTTGAGGAGGCTTTGTCCAGGGGAATGCTGGTTCATCCTATTAGAATGTTCCTTTACTCTTTCTTTTACGCCTTGACTTGACTGTAAATCACTTGAACCATGACCTGTCCAGGATGCCCCTTGCCTTCCCCACAGTGCCTGGAGTTAATGAGGAGTTCGGGAGTCGGAATCGGTTAGCTCTGGGTGCCCCCCCCCATTCCAGATCAGTGGAAGCATGCACATGCACTGGGGATGGTCAGCGGCAAGTGTGTGATGCACCACACAGTCGGACAGTTCTGTCGAGGCGGAGCATTGGTGACACGTCAGTGTGTCACAGGCAGTCCCACAATGCCTGCAGAAGGGCTGACCATGAGAAGACACAGGTTTAAGGTGACCAGCCAAAGAAGCAATGGAGAGACGAGGAGGAAGGTTTTTGGGCAGCGAGCGAGCGGTTGGGATCTGGAATGCGCTGGCGGAGCCTGTCATGGAGGCAGGGTCAAACAAGGCTTTCAAAAGGGAATCGGATTCTTCTCCGACCAGGAAGGATGTGTAGCATCACAGGAAGAAGGCAAGGAGAGTGGCGAAAGGTGAATTGCTCGTTCACAGAGCTAGCACAGACACGATGGGCAGAATGGCTTCCGTCTGTGCTGTAATAATTCTGTGATGCTGTACCAGAGACAGCTTCACTGTCAAGGAAACAATGATGAGTGAAATAATTAATTTGGCTTGTGATGTACAAGATCCAGTCAGAGAGAGAGCAAAGAGGATTCAACCCAGTCAACTTCCTACTTTCAAACCTTCATCTCCTTCATGTCTCCAAACAGGGACATTTAACCAAAGGAAAACTCACATTTTAACAACTCCCAGGACAGGTACAGCACGGGGTTAGATACAGAGTAAAGCTCCCTCTACACTGTCCCCATCAAACACCCCCAGGACAGATACAGCACGGGGTTAGATACAGAGTAAAGCTCCCTCTACACTGTCCCCATCAAACACTCCCAGGACAGATACAGCACGGGGTAAGATACAGAGTAAAGCTCCTCTACACTGTCCCCATCAAACACTCCCAGGACAGGTACAGCACGGGGTTAGATACAGAGTAAGCTCCCTCCACACTGTCCCCATCAAACACTCCCAGGACAGGTACAGCATGGGGTTAGATACAGAGTAAAGCTCCCTCTACACTGTCCCCATCAAACACTCCCAGGACAGGTACAGCACGGGTTAGATACAGAGTAAAGCTCCCTCTACACTGTCCCCATCAAACACTCCCAGGACAGGTACAGCATGGGGTTAGATACAGAGTAAAGCTCCTCTACACTGTCCCCATCAAACACTCCCAGGACAGGTACAGCACGGGGTTAGATACAGAGTAAAGCTCCCTCTTCACTGTCCCCATCAAACACTCCCAGGACAGGTACAACATGGGGTTAGATACAGAGTAAAGCTCCCTCTACACTGTCCCCAACAAACACTCCCAGGACAGGTACAGCACGGGGTTAGATACAGAGTAAAGCTCCCTCTACACTGTCCCCATCAAACACTCCCAGGACAGGTACAGCACGGGGTTAGATACAGAGTAAAGCTCCCTCTACACTGTCCCCATCAAACACTCCCAGGACAGATACAGCACGGGGTTAGATACAGAGTAAAGCTCCCTCTACACTGTCCCCATCAAACACTCCCAGGACAGATACAGCACGGGGTAAGATACAGAGTAAAGCTCCTCTACACTGTCCCCATCAAACACTCCCAGGACAGGTACAGCACGGGGTTAGATACAGAGTAAAGCTCCCTCCACACTGTGCCCATCAAACACTCCCAGGACAGGTACAGCATGGGGTTAGATACAGAGTAAAGCTCCCTCTACACTGTCCCCATCAAACACTCCCAGGACAGGTACAGCACGGGGTTAGATACAGAGTAAAGCTCCCTCTACACCGTCCCCATCAAACACTCCCAGGACAGGTACAGCACGGGGTGAGATACAGAGTAAAGCTCCCTCTACACTATCCCCATCAAACACTCCCAGGACAGGTACAGCACGGGGTTAGATACAGAGTAAAGCTCCCTCTACACCGTCCCCATCAAACACTCCCAGGACAGGTACAGCACGGGGTGAGATACAGAGTAAAGCTCCCTCTACACTGTCCCCATCAAACACTCCCAGGACAGGTACAGCACGGGGTTAGATACAGAGTAAAGCTCCCTCTACACCATTCCCATCAAACACTCCCAGGACAGGTACAGCACGGGGTTAGATACAGAGTAAAGCTCCCTCTACACCGTCCCCATCAAACACTCCCAGGACAGGTACAGCACGGGGTTAGATACAGAGTAAAGCTCCCTCTACACCGTCCCCATCAAACACTCCCAGGACAGGTACAGCACGGGGTTAGATACAGAGTAAAGCTCCCTCTACACTGTCCCCATCAAACACTCCCAGGACATTACTCCTGTCCCTCCATCACACTGCTACCCAAAGTGAAAGATGGTGGGGGGGGGAGGGGGTGGAGGCAGGATTCCTTGCGCACCGCTGGCTGTATCCCGAACCTGAGGGTCACATTCCGTCTTGGACCTCGTTGCGGGGATCCTGACCACCTACTGTCTCGTGCCGGCTGACAGTACTTGGCCTACCGCGGATCCTCCGAGGGTCGAATCGTTCACTTGGGCCCAGCGCCGAGGCCACTCGGTCAGGGGTGCTCAGCACGCTGCCGGGAACCTGGGGGTTGGGGAGGGGGTGGGGGTGGGATGGAGGGGGCGGCCTCTGAAGGGCGGTGTGGGTGGCTGAGCCCGCCGAGAAGGGGGAGCTGTGTCCGCAGATCTGCTCTGCGCGTCCCACCGAGTGATGTAACTTTCAAGAAGAGGTTAAGAGTTTCTGCACAGGACAGACACCAGCCCCCACCCTCTGGAAATATTTGCTGGAGTCTCATTGCAAACATCCCCTTTTCCATTGCAAAAGCAAATCTCACACATGCTCTTGCAATCTTATCCACGATGAAGCCAACACTGAACGAATTGTCAAATTTTCCACATGTCTTTTTGTCTGGCCAGGGCTCTGATTTACAGGCTGATGGTGAGTGATTAAAATCCCGAGCTCCTCAGTGCTGTTAGCTCGAGATTGAACATTTCCAAGCCCTGTCGGACAGCAGGAAGGGCACGTTTTGCATCCCCGCCTCATCTCTCACCGGGAAACATGCCCCAGGGCCAACTCGCACCCGCCCCACCCCATACCCCACCAATTCCTCACCCTCAGACTGCCAACTGCATCATCCCTACGGCAGAGGGAGCGCCGCACTGTCTGGGGGTCGGGTGCTGAGGGAGCGCCGCACTGTCTGGGGGTCGGTGCTGAGGGAGCGCCGCACTGTCTGGGGGTCGGTGCTGAGGGAGTGCCGCACTGTCGGAGGGTCGGTGCTGAGGGAGTGCCGCACTGTCTGGGGGTCGGGTGCTGAGGGAGTGCCGCACTGTCGGAGGGTCGGTGCTGAGGGAGTGCCGCACTGTCAGAGGGTCAGTGCTGAGGGAGCGCCACACTGTCTGGGGGTCGGTGCTGAGGGAGCGCCGCACTGTCTGGGGGTCGGTGCTGAGGGAGCGCTGCACTGTCTGGGGGTCGGTGCTGAGGGAGCGCCGCACTGTCTGGGGGTCGGTGCTGAGGGAGCGCCGCGCTGTCGGAGGGTCAGTGCTGAGGGAGCGCCGCACTGTCGGAGGGTCAGTGCTGAGGGAGCGCCGCACTGTCGGAGGGTCAGTGCTGAGGGAGCGCCGCACTGTCGGAGGGTCAGTGCTGAGGGAGCGCCGCACTGTCTCGGGGTCGGTGCTGAGGGAGCGCCGCACTGTCTGGGGGCCAGTGCTGAGGGAGCGCCGCACTGTCTGGGGGCCAGTGCTGAGGGAGCGCCGCACTGTCGGAGGGTCAGTAATGAGGGAGCTCCGCACTGTCGGAGGGTCAGTGCTGAGGGAGCGTCGCACTGTCAGAGGGCCAGTGCTGAGGGAGCGCCGCACTGTCTGGGGGTCGGTGCTGAGGAGCGCCGCACTGTAGGAGGGTCAGTACTGAGGGAGCTCCGCACTGTCGGAGGGTCAGTGCTGAGGGAGCGCCGCACCGTCGGAGGGTCAGTGCTGAGGGAGCACCGCACTGTTGGAGTGTCAGTACTGAGGGAGAGCCGCACTGTCGGAGGGTCAGTGCTGAGGGAGGGTTGCACTGTCGGAGGGTACAGTACTGAGGGAGAGCCACACTGTCGGAGGGTCAGTGCTGAGGGAGCGCCGCACTGTCGGAGGGGTCAGTACCGAGGGAGAGCCGCACTGTCAGAGGGTCAGTGCTGAGTGAGTGCCGCACTGTCGGAGGTTCAGTGCTGACGGGAGCGCCGCACTGTCAGAGGGTCAGTGCTGAGGGAGCGCTGCACTGTCCAGGGGTCAGTGCTGAGGGAGAACCGCACTGGCGGAGGGTCAGTGCTGAGGGAAGCCGCGCTGTCGGAGGGTCAGTACTGAGGGAGCACCGCACTCTCGGAGGGTCAGTGCTGAGGGAGTGCCGCACTGTCGGAGGGTCAGTGCTGAGGGAGCACCGCACTGTTGGAGGGTTAGTACTGAGGGAGAGCCGCACTGTCGGAGGGTCAGTGCTGAGGGAGTGCCGCACTGTCGGAAGGTCAGTGCTGAGGGAGTGCCGCACTGTCGGAGGGTCAGTGCTGAGGGAGCGCCGCACCGTCGGAGGGTCAGTGCTGAGGGAGCACCGCACTGTTGGAGTGTCAGTACTGAGGGAGAGCCGCACTGTCGGAGGGTCAGTGCTGAGGGAGGGTTGCACTGTCGGAGGGTCAGTACTGAGGGAGAGCCGCACTGTCGGAGGGTCAGTGCTGAGGGAGCGCTGCACTGTCGGAGGGTCAGTACTGAGGGAGAGCCGCACTGTCGGAGGGTCAGTGCTGAGTGAGTGCCGCACTGTCGGAGGGTCAGTGCTGAGGGAGCGCCGCACTGTCAGTGGGTCAGTGCTGAGGGAGCGCCGCACTGTCGGAGGGTCAGTGCTGAGGGAGCACCGCACTGGCGGAGGGTCAGTGCTGAGGGAGCGCCGCGCTGTCCGAGGGTCAGTACTGAGGGAGCTCCGCACTCTCGGAGGGTCAGTGCTGAGGGAGTGCCGCACTGTCGGAGGGTCAGTGCTGAGGGAGTACCGCACTGTCGGAGGGTCAGTACTGAGGGAGAGCCGCACTGTCGGAAGGTCAGTGATGAGGGAGTGCCGCACTGTCGGACGGTCAGTGCTGAGGGAGCGCCGCACTGTCAGAGGGCCAGTGCTGAGGGAGCGCCGCACTGTCTGGGGGTCGGTGCTGAGGGAGCACCGCACTGTAGGAGGGTCAGTACCGAGGGGAGATCCGCACTGTCGGAGGGTCAGTGCTGAGGGAGCGCCGCACTGTCGGAGGGTCAGTGCTGAGGGAGCACCACACTGTCGGAGGGTCAGTGCTGAGGGAGCGCCGCGCTGTCAGAGGGTCAGTGCTGAGGGAATGCCGCACTGTCGGAGGGTCAGTGCTGAGGGAGCGCCGCACTGGCGGAGGGTCAGTGCTGAGGGAGAGCTGCACTGTCGGAAGGTCAGTACCGAGGGAGAGCCGCACTGTCAGAGGGTCAGTGCTGAGTGAGTGCCGCACTGTCGGAGGTTCAGTGCTGAGGGAGCGCCGCACTGTCAGAGGGTCAGTGCTGAGGAGCGCTGCACTGTCCAGGGGTCAGTGCTGAGGGAGAACCGCATTGGCGGAGGGTCAGTGCTGAGGGAAGCCGCGCTGTCGGAGGGTCAGTACTGAGGGAGCTCCGCACTCTCGGAGGGTCAGTGCTGAGGGAGTGCCGCACTGTCGGAGGGTCAGTGCTGAGGGAGCACCGCACTGTTGGAGGGTTAGTACTGAGGGAGAGCCGCACTGTCGGAGGGTCAGTGCTGAGGGAGTGCCGCACTGTCGGAAGGTCAGTGCTGAGGGAGTGCCGCACTGTCGGAGGGTCAGTGCTGAGGGAGCGCCGCACCGTCGGAGGGTCAGTGCTGAGGGAGCACCGCACTGTTGGAGTGTCAGTACTGAGGGAGAGCCGCACTGTCGGAGGGTCAGTGCTGAGGGAGGGTTGCACTGTCGGAGGGTCAGTACTGAGGGAGAGCCGCACTGTCGGAGGGTCAGTGCTGAGGGAGCGCTGCACTGTCGGAGGGTCAGTACTGAGGGAGAGCCGCACTGTCGGAGTGTCCAGTGCTGAGTGAGTGCCGCACTGTCGGAGGGTCAGTGCTGAGGGAGCGCCGCACTGTCAGTGGGTCAGTGCTGAGGGAGCGCCGCACTGTCGGAGGGTCAGTGCTGAGGGAGCACCGCACTGGCGGAGGGTCAGTGCTGAGGGAGCGCCGCGCTGTCCGAGGGTCAGTACTGAGGGAGCTCCGCACTCTCGGAGGGTCAGTGCTGAGGGAGTGCCGCACTGTCGGAGGGTCAGTGCTGAGGGAGTACCGCACTGTCGGAGGGTCAGTACTGAGGGAGAGCCGCACTGTCGGAAGGTCAGTGCTGAGGGAGTGCCGCACTGTCAGACGGTCAGTGCTGATGGGAGCGCCGCACTGTCAGAGGGCCAGTGCTGAGGGAGCGCCGCACTGTCTGGGGGTCGGTGCTGAGGGAGCGCCGCACTGTAGGAGGGTCAGTACCGAGGGAGATCCGCACTGTCGGAGGGTCAGTGCTGAGGGAGCGCCGCACTGTCGGAGGGTCAGTGCTGAGGGAGCACCACACTGTCGGAGGGTCAGTGCTGAGGGAGCGCCCGCGCTGTCAGAGGGTCAGTGCTGAGGGAATGCCGCACTGTCGGAGGGTCAGTGCTGAGGGGAGCGCCGCACTGGCGGAGGGTCAGTGCTGAGGGAGAGCCGCACTGTCGGAAGGTCAGTGCTGAGGGAGTGCCGCACTGTCGGAGGGTCAGTGCTGAGGGAGCGCCGCACTGTCTGGGGGCCAGTGCTGAGGGAGCGCCGCACTGTCTGGGGGCCAGTGCTGAGGGAGCGCCGCACTGTCGGAGGGTCAGTAATGAGGGAGCTCCGCACTGTCGGAGGGTCAGTGCTGAGGGAGCGTCGCACTGTCAGAGGGCCAGTGCTGAGGGAGCGCCGCACTGTCTGGGGGTCGGTGCTGAGGGAGCGGCCGCACTGTAGGAGGGTCAGTACTGAGGGAGCTCCGCACTGTCGGAGGGTCAGTGCTGAGGGAGCGCCGCACCGTCGGAGGGTCAGTGCTGAGGGAGCACCGCACTGTTGGAGTGTCAGTACTGAGGGAGAGCCGCACTGTCGGAGGGTCAGTGCTGAGGGAGGGTTGCACTGTCGGAGGGTCAGTACTGAGGGAGAGCCGCACTGTCGGAGGGTCAGTGCTGAGGGAGCGCCGCACTGTCGGAGGGTCAGTACCGAGGGAGAGCCGCACTGTCAGAGGGTCAGTGCTGAGTGAGTGCCGCACTGTCGGAGGTTCAGTGCTGAGGGAGCGCCGCACTGTCAGAGGGTCAGTGCTGAGGGAGCGCTGCACTGTCCAGGGGTCAGTGCTGAGGGAGAACCGCACTGGCGGAGGGTCAGTGCTGAGGGAAGCCGCGCTGGTCGGAGGGTCAGTACTGAGGGAGCTCCGCACTCTCGGAGGGTCAGTGCTGAGGGAGTGCCGCACTGTCGGAGGGTCAGTGCTGAGGGAGCACCGCACTGTTGGAGGGTTAGTACTGAGGGAGAGCCGCACTGTCGGAGGGTCAGTGCTGAGGGAGTGCCGCACTGTCGGGAAGGTCAGTGCTGAGGGAGTGCCGCACTGTCGGAGGGTCAGTGCTGAGGGAGCGCCGCACCATCGGAGGGTCAGTGCTGAGGGAGCACCGCACTGTTGGAGTGTCAGTACTGAGGGAGAGCCGCACTGTCGGAGGGTCAGTGCTGAGGGAGGGTTGCACTGTCGGAGGGTCAGTACTGAGGGAGAGCCGCACTGTCGGAGGTCAGTGCTGAGGGAGCGCTGCACTGTCGGAGGGTCAGTATCTGAGGGAGAGCCGCACTGTCGGAGGGTCAGTGCTGAGTGAGTGCCGCACTGTCGGAGGGTCAGTGCTGATGGGGAGCGCCGCACTGTCAGTGGGTCAGTGCTGAGGGAGCGCCGCACTGTCCCGCACTGTCGGAGGGTCAGTGCTGAGGGAGCACCGCACTGTCGGAGGGTCAGTACTGAGGGAGAGCCGCACTGTCGGAAGGTCAGTGCTGAGGGAGTGCCGCACTGTCGGAGGGTCAGTGCTGAGGGAGCGCCGCACTGTCAGAGGGCCAGTGCTGAGGGAGCGCCGCACTGTCTGGGGGTCGGTGCTGAGGGAGCGCCGCACTGTAGGAGGGTCAGTACCGAGGGAGATCCCGCACTGTCGGAGGGTCAGTGCTGAGGGAGCGCCGCACTGTCGGAGGGTCAGTGCTGAGGGAGCACCACACTGTCGGAGGGTCAGTGCTGAGGGAGCGCCGCGCTGTCAGAGGGTCAGTGCTGAGGGAATGCCGCACTGTCGGAGGGTCAGTGCTGAGGGAGCGCCGCACTGGCGGAGGGTCAGTGCTGAGGGAGAGCCGCACTGTCGGAAGGTCAGTGCTGAGGGAGTGCCGCACTGTCGGAGGGTCAGTGCTGAGGGAGCGCCGCACTGTCAGAGGGCCAGTGCTGAGGGAGCGCCGCACTGTCTGGGGGTCGGTGCTGAGGGAGCGCCGCACTGTAGGAGGGTCAGTACCGAGGGAGATCCGCACTGTCGGAGGGTCAGTGCTGAGGGAGCGCCGCACTGTCGGAGGGTCAGTGCTGAGGGAGCACCACACTGTCGGAGGGTCAGTGCTGAGGGAGCGCCGCGTTGTCAGAGGGTCAGTGCTGAGGGAATGCCGCACTGTCGGAGGGTCAGTGCTGAGGGAGCGCCGCACTGGCGGAGGGTCAGTGCTGAGGGAGCGCCGCACTGTCTGGGGGTCGGTGCTGAGGGAGCGCCGCACTGTCAGAGGGTCAGTGCTGAGGGAGCGCCGCACTGTCTGGGGGTCGGTGCTGAGAGAGCGCCGCACTGTCTGGGGGTCGGTGCTGAGGGAGTGCCGCACTGTCGGAGGGTCGGTGCTGAGGGAGTGCCGCACTGTCTGGGGGTCGGTGCTGAGGGAGTGCCGCACTGTCGGAGGGTCGGTGCTGAGGGAGTGCCGCACTGTCAGAGGGTCAGTGCTGAGGGAGCGCCGCACTGTCTGGGGGTCGGTGCTGAGGGAGCGCCGCACTGTCTGGGGGTCGGTGCTGAGGGAGCGCTGCACTGTAGGAGGGTCAGTACTGAGGGAGCTCCGCACTGTCCGGAGGGTCAGTGCTGAGGGAGCGCCGCACCGTCGGAGGGTCAGTGCTGAGGGAGCACCGCACTGTTGGAGTGTCAGTACTGAGGGAGAGCCGCACTGTCTGAGGGTCAGTGCTGAGGGAGGGTTGCACTGTCGGAGGGTCAGTACTGAGGGAGAGCCGCACTGTCGGAGGGTCAGTGCTGAGGGAGCGCCGCACTGTCGGAGGGTCAGTACCGAGGGAGAGCCGCACTGTCAGAGGGTCAGTGCTGAGTGAGTGCCGCACTGTCGGAGGTTCAGTGCTGAGGGAGCGCCGCACTGTCAGAGGGTCAGTGCTGAGGGAGCGCTGCACTGTCCAGGGGTCAGTGCTGAGGGAGCACCGCACTGGCGGAGGGTCAGTGCTGAGGGAGCGCCGCGCTGTCGGAGGGTCAGTACTGAGGGAGCTCCGCACTCTCGGAGGGTCAGTGCTGAGGGAGTGCCGCACTGTCGGAGGGTCAGTGCTGAGGGAACACCGCACTGTTGGAGGGTTAGTACTGAGGGAGAGCGCACTGTCGGAGGGTCAGTGCTGAGGGAGTGCCGCACTGTCGGAAGGTCAGTGCTGAGGGAGTGCCGCACTGTCGGAGGATCAGTGCTGAGGGAGCGCCGCACTGTCAGAGGGCCAGTGCTGAGGGAGCGCCGCACTGTCTGGGGGTCGGTGCTGAGGGAGCGCCGCACTGTAGGAGGGTCAGTACTGAAGGAGCTCCGCACTGTCGGAGGGTCAGTGCTGAGGGAGCGCCGCACTGTCGGAGGGTCAGTGCTGAGGGAGCGCCGCACTGTCGGAGGGTCAGTGCTGAGGGAGCACCACACTGTCGGAGGGTCAGTGCTGAGGGAGCGCCGCGCTGTCAGAGGGTCAGTGCTGAGGGAATGCCGCACTGTCGGAGGGTCAGTGCTGAGGGAGCGCCGCACTGGCGGAGGGTCAGTGCTGAGGGAGAGCCGCACTGTCGGAAGGTCAGTGCTGAGGGAGTGCCGCACTGTCGGAGGGTCAGTGCTGAGGGAGCGCCGCACTGTCCGGGGGCCAGTGCTGAGGGGAGCGCCGCACTGTCTGGGGGGCCAGTGCTGAGGGAGCGCCGCACTGTCGGAGGGTCAGTAATGAGGGAGCTCCGCACTGTCGGAGGGTCAGTGCTGAGGGAGCGTCGCACTGTCAGAGGGCCAGTGCTGAGGGAGCGCCGCACTGTCTGGGGGTCGGTGCTGAGGGAGCGCCGCACTGTAGGAGGGTCAGTACTGAGGGAGCTCCGCACTGTCGGAGGGTCAGTGCTGAGGGAGCGCCGCACCGTCGGAGGGTCAGTGCTGAGGGAGCACCGCACTGTTGGAGTGTCAGTACTGAGGGAGAGCCGCACTGTCGGAGGGTCAGTGCTGAGGGAGGGTTGCACTGTCGGAGGGTCAGTACTGAGGGAGAGCCGCACTGTCGGAGGGTCAGTGCTGAGGGAGCGCCGCACTGTCGGAGGGTCAGTACCGAGGGAGAGCCGCACTGTCAGAGGGTCAGTGCTGAGTGAGTGCCGCACTGTCGGAGGTTCAGTGCTGAGGGAGCGCCGCACTGTCAGAGGGTCAGTGCTGAGGGAGCGCTGCACTGTCCAGGGGTCAGTGCTGAGGGAGAACCGCACTGGCGGAGGGTCAGTGCTGAGGGAAGCCCGCGCTGTCGGAGGGTGAGTACTGAGGGAGCTCCGCACTCTCGGAGGGTCAGTGCTGAGGGAGTGCCGCACTGTCGGAGGGTCAGTGCTGAGGGAGCACCGCACTGTTGGAGGGTTAGTACTGAGGGAGAGCCGCACTGTCGGAGGGTCAGTGCTGAGGGAGTGCCGCACTGTCGGAAGGTCAGTGCTGAGGGAGTGCCGCACTGTCGGAGGGTCAGTGCTGAGGGAGCGCCGCACCGTCGGAGGGTCAGTGCTGAGGGAGCACCGCACTGTTGGAGTGTCAGTACTGAGGGAGAGCCGCACTGTCGGAGGGTCAGTGCTGAGGGAGGGTTGCACTGTCGGAGGGTCAGTACTGAGGGAGAGCCGCACTGTCGGAGGGTCAGTGCTGAGGGAGCGCTGCACTGTCGGAGGGTCAGTACTGAGGGAGAGCCGCACTGTCGGAGGGTCAGTGCTGAGTGAGTGCCGCACTGTCGGAGGGTCAGTGCTGAGGGAGCGCCGCACTGTCAGTGGGTCAGTGCTGAGGGAGCGCCGCACTGTCGGAGGGTCAGTGCTGAGGGAGCACCGCACTGGCGGAGGGTCAGTGCTGAGGGAGCGCCGCGCTGTCCGAGGGTCAGTACTGAGGGAGCTCCGCACTCTCGGAGGGTCAGTGCTGAGGGAGTGCCGCACTGTCGGAGGGTCAGTGCTGAGGGAGCACCGCACTGTCGGAGGGTCAGTACTGAGGGAGAGCCGCCACTGTCGGAAGGTCAGTGCTGAGGGAGTGCCGCACTGTCGGAGGGTCAGTGCTGAGGGAGCGCCGCACTGTCAGAGGGCCAGTGCTGAGGGAGCGCCGCACTGTCTGGGGGTCGGTGCTGAGGGAGCGCCGCACTGTAGGAGGGTCAGTACCGAGGGAGATCCGCACTGTCGGAGGGTCAGTGCTGAGGGAGCGCCGCACTGTCGGAGGGTCAGTGCTGAGGGAGCACCACACTGTCGGAGGGTCAGTGCTGAGGGAGCGCCGCGCTGTCAGAGGGTCAGTGCTGAGGGAATGCCGCACTGTCGGAGGGTCAGTGCTGAGGGAGCGCCGCACTGGCGGAGGGTCAGTGCTGAGGGAGAGCCGCACTGTCGGAAGGTCAGTGCTGAGGGAGTGCCGCACTGTCGGAGGGTCAGTGCTGAGGGAGCGCCGCACTGTCAGAGGGCCAGTGCTGAGGGAGCGCCGCACTGTCTGGGGGTCGGTGCTGAGGGAGCGCCGCACTGTAGGAGGGTCAGTACCGAGGGAGATCCGCACTGTCGGAGGGTCAGTGCTGAGGGAGCGCCGCACTGTCGGAGGGTCAGTGCTGAGGGAGCACCACACTGTCGGAGGGTCAGTGCTGAGGGAGCGCCGCGCTGTCAGAGGGTCAGTGCTGAGGGAATGCCGCACTGTCGGAGGGTCAGTGCTGAGGGAGCGCCGCACTGGCGGAGGGTCAGTGCTGAGGGAGCGCCGCACTGTCTGGGGGTCGGTGCTGAGGGAGCGCCGCACTGTCAGAGGGTCATTGCTGAGGGAGCGCCGCACTGTCTGGGGGTCGGTGCTGAGGGAGCGCCGCACTGTCTGGGGGTCGGTGCTGAGGGGAGTGCCGCACTGTCGGAGGGTCGGTGCTGAGGGAGTGCTGCACTGTCTTGGGGGTCGGTGCTGAGGGAGTGCCGCACTGTCGGAGGGTCGGTGCTGAGGGAGTGCCGCACTGTCAGAGGGTCAGTGCTGAGGGAGCGCCGCACTGTCTGGGGGTCGGTGCTGAGGGAGCGCCGCACTGTCTGGGGGTCGGTGCTGAGGGAGCGCTGCACTGTCTGGGGGTCGGTGCTGAGGGAGCGCCGCACTGTCTGGAGGTCGGTGCTGAGGGAGCGCCGCACTGTCTGGGGGTCGGTGCTGAGGGAGCGCCGCGCTGTCGGAGGGTCAGTGCTGAGGGAGCGCCGCACTGTCGGAGGGTCAGTGCTGAGGGAGCGCCGCACTGTCGGAGGGTCAGTGCTGAGGGAGCGCCGCACTGTCGGAGGGTCAGTGCTGAGGGAGCGCCGCACTGTCTCGGGGTCGGTGCTGAGGGAGCGCCGCACTGTCTGGGGGCCAGTGCTGAGGAGCGCCGCACTGTCTGGGGGCCAGTGCTGAGGGAGCGCCGCACTGTCTGGGGGCCAGTGCTGAGGGAGCGCCGCACTGTCGGAGGGTCAGTACTGAGGGAGCTCCGCACTGTCGGAGGGTCAGTGCTGAGGGAGCGTCGCACTGTCAGAGGGCCGATGCTGAGGGAGCGCCGCACTGTCTGGGGGTCGGTGCTGAGGGAGCGCCGCACTGTAGGAGGGTCAGTACTGAGGGAGCTCCGCACTGTCGGAGGGGTCAGTGCTGAGGGAGCGCCGCACCGTCGGAGGGTCAGTGCTGAGGGAGCACCGCACTGTTGGAGTGTCAGTACTGAGGGAGAGCCGCACTGTCTGAGGGTCAGTGCTGAGGGAGGGTTGCACTGTCGGAGGGTCAGTACTGAGGGAGAGCCGCACTGTCGGAGGGTCAGTGCTGAGGGAGCGCCGCACTGTCGGAGGGTCAGTACCGAGGGAGAGCCGCACTGTCAGAGGGTCAGTGCTGAGTGAGTGCCGCACTGTCGGAGGTTCAGTGCTGAGGGAGCGCCGCACTGTCAGAGGGTCAGTGCTGAGGGAGCGCTGCACTGTCCAGGGGTCAGTGCTGAGGGAGCACCGCACTGGCGGAGGGTCAGTGCTGAGGGAGCGCCGCGCTGTCGGAGGGTCAGTACTGAGGGAGCTCCGCACTCTCGGAGGGTCAGTGCTGAGGGAGTGCCGCACTGTCGGAGGGTCAGTGCTGAGGGAGCACCGCACTGTTGGAGGGTTAGTACTGAGGGAGAGCCGCACTGTCGGAGGGTCAGTGCTGAGGGAGTGCCGCACTGTCGGAAGGTCAGTGCTGAGGGATGTGCCGCACTGTCGGAGGGTCAGTGCTGAGGGAGCGCCGCACTGTCAGAGGGCCAGTGCTGAGGGAGCGCCGCACTGTCTGGGGGTCGGTGCTGAGGGAGCGCCGCACTGTAGGAGGGTCAGTACTGAAGGAGATCCGCACTGTCGGAGGGTCAGTGCTGAGGGAGCGCCGCACTGTCGGAGGGTCAGTGCTGAGGGAGCACCGCACTGTTGGAGTGTCAGTACTGAGGGAGAGCCGTACTGTCGGAGGGTCAGTGCTGAGGGAGGGTTGCACTGTCGGAGGGTCAGTACTGAGGGAGAGCCGCACTGTCGGAGGGTCAGTGCTGAGGGAGCGCCGCACTGTCGGAGGGTCAGTACTGAGGGAGAGCCGCACTGTCGGAGGCGTCAGTGCTGAGGTGAGCGCCGCACTGTCGGAGGGTCAGTGCTGAGGGAGCGCTGCACTGTCCAGGGGTCAGTGCTGAGGGAGCACCGCACTGGCGGAGGGTCAGTGCTGAGGGAGCGCCGCGCTGTCGGAGGGTCAGTGCTGAGGGAGCACCACACTGTCGGAGGGTCAGTGCTGAGGTAGTGCCGCACTGTTGGAGGGTCAGTGCTGAGGGAGTGCCGCACTGCCGGAGGGTCAGTGCTGAGGGAGCGCCGCACTGTCAGACGGCCAGTGCTGAGGGAGCGCCGCACTGTCTGGGGGTCGGTGCTGAGGGAGCGCCGCACTGTAGGAGGGTCAGTGCTGAGGGAGCGCCGCACCGTCGGAGGGTCAGTGCTGAGGGAGCACTGCACTGTTGGAGTGTCAGTACTGAGGGAGAGCCGCACTGTCGGAGGGTCAGTGCTGAGGGAGGGTTGCACTGTCAGAGGGTCAGTACTGAGGGAGAGCCGCACTGTCGGAGGGTCAGTGCTGAGGGAGCGCTGCACTGTCGGAGGGTCAGTACTGAGGGAGAGCCGCACTGTCGGAGGGTCAGTGCTGAGTGAGTGCCGCACTGTCGGAGGGTCAGTGCTGAGGGAGCGCCGCACTGTCAGTGGGTCAGTGCTGAGGGTGCGCCGCACTGTCGGAGGGTCAGTGCTGAGGGAGCACCGCACTGGCGGAGGGTCAGTGCTGAGGGAGCGCCGCGCTGTCCGAGGGTCAGTACTGAGGGTGCTCCGCACTCTCGGAGGGTCAGTGCTGATGGAGTGCCGCACTGTCGGAGGGTCAGTGCTGAGGGAGCACCGCACTGTCGGAGGGTCAGTACTGAGGGAGAGCCGCACTGTCGGAAGGTCAGTGCTGAGGGAGTGCCGCACTGTCGGAGGGTCAGTGCTGAGGGAGCGCCGCACTGTCAGAGGGCCAGTGCTGAGGGAGCGCCGCACTGTCTGGGGGTCGGTGCTGAGGGAGCGCCGCACTGTAGGAGGGTCAGTACCGAGGGAGCTCCGCACTGTCGGAGGGTCAGTGCTGAGGGAGCGCCGCACTGTCGGAGGGTCAGTGCTGAGGGAGCACCACACTGTCGGAGGGTCAGTGCTGAGGGAGCGCCGCGCTGTCAGAGGGTCAGTGCTGAGGGAATGCCGCACTGTCGGAGGGTCAGTGCTGAGGGAGCGCCGCACTGGCGGAGGGTCAGTGCTGAGGGGAGCGCCGCACTGTCTGGGGGTCGGTGCTGAGGGAGCGCCGCACTATCTGGGGGTCAGTGCTGAGGGAGCGCCGCACTGTCTGGGGGCCAATGCTGAGGGAGCGCCGCACTGTCGGAGGGTTAGTACTGAGGGAGCGCCGCACTGTTGGAGGGTCAGTGCTGAGGGAGTGCCGCACTGTCGGAGGGTCAGTGCTGAGGGAGCGCCACACTGGCGGAGGGTCAGTGCTGAGGGTGCGCCGCACTGTCGGAGGTTCAGTGCTGAGGGAGCGCCGCACTGTCGGAGGGTCAGTGCTGAGGGAGAGCCGCACTGTCGGAGGGTCAGTGCTGAGGGAGCGCCGCACTGTCGGAGGGTCAGTACTGAGGGAGCGCCGCACTGTCGGAGGGTCAGCGCTGAGGGAGAGCCGCACTGTCGTAGGTGCCGTCTTTCAGGATGAGACATTAAACCGGGCCCCGTCTGCCCTCTCGGGTGGGGGTAAAAGATCCCACGGCCACTATTGGGAGAAGAGCAGGGGGGAGTTCTCCCCGGTGTCCTGGGGCCGATATTTATCCCTCACCCAACATCACTAAAACAGGTGATCTGGGTCATTATCACGTTGCTGTTTGTGGGATCTTGCTGTGCGTAAATGGGCTGCTGAGTTTCCTACATTACAACAGTGACCACACTTCAAAAAGAAAGTCCTTCACTGTGTGTGAAACACTCTGGGACGTCCCGAGGGGGTGACAGGAGCTGGAGAGATGGGGAGCTGGGGAGATGGGGGAGATGGGGAGATGGGGACAGGGGGGATGGGGAGAGGGGGGGATGGGGAGATGCAGAGATAGAGAGATGGGGGGGATGGAGAGATGGGGAGATGGAGAGATGGGGGATGGGTGGATGGGTGGATGGGGGGATGGAGAGATGGAGAGATGGAGAGATGGGGGAGTTCTTTGTCGGGACGTGAAGCTGATCTTGTAAGTTGGCTGTGACTGGATTTCGGTACAGTTGCAAAGCCCAGCAGCACTCAGAGCCTTGTTATAAGGTGGTCACCCTCGAGGTGTAGGTCCCATTCCGGTAGGCCATCTCAGAGCCCAGGCAGTCTTGCTGGTGCTCCTGGGCATGGCAAACCTTGCTCCTGAGGGCCAGGGCACAATAGTCGACAGGCTCCTTGAGGCCAGTGTCGAACCAGCGGAAGCAGAGGATCCTCTGGAAGGAGCGCCTGAAGTTGTCCGAGACAAAGGCGTACAGGATGGGGTTGGCACTGCTGTTGGCGTAGCTGAGGATGATGAAGAGCTGGGTGAGGGTGGGGGTCCGTCGGGTACAGGAAGACGTTGACCAGCTGGACAATGTAGAAGGGCATCCAGCAGACGGCGAAGGCGGCCACCACCAGCAATCACCATCCAGGTGATGCGCTTCTCGGACCTCCTGCGCTGCAGCCAGCCTGCCCTGAGGGCCACGGACCTCATCCTGAGCACAATGAGGCAGTAGCAGAGGCAGATGGCCAAGGCCGGCAGCAGGAACCCCAGGAGGAAGGTGTAGACCACAAAGGCCTTGGACCAAGAGGCCTCAGGCCACAGCAGATTGCAGACCACTGTCCCCTCGGAGGTGCGGACAGTGTCCGCGTAGATAGCGATGGGCAGGATGACCAGCAAGGAGAGCACCCAGACCAGGATGTTGATGATTTTGGCCACTGTCGGTCTCCGGCAACTCGCTGCCTTGATGGGATGGACCACCGCAATGTAGCGATCCACGCTCAGCACAGTCAGGCAGAAGACGCTGGTGAACATGTTGACCGCCATCGACGCTCAGGACCAGGCGGCACATGAAGGACCCGAAGGGCCAGTGGTGCAGGGCGACCGAGGTGGCCAGGAAAGGAACGCTCAGCATGAAGAGCTCGTCGGCCACAGCCAGGTTCAGGATGTAGATGTTGGTGGCCGTCTTCATCTTGGCGTACTTGAGGATGACGTAGATGACCATGGCATTGCCCAGCGTGCCCACGCAGCAGACCAGGGCGTAAATGGACGGGATGACAATCGTGCTGGCATCGAAGTTCTCTCCGCCAGAGCTTGGAGGTGTTCGGAGCCCGGATTCGGGAAACTCTTCCCAGGATTTGTTGAGATGCTTCATTCTGCTTTGGTCTGGACAGGCGCTGCTCGGTGAAAGAGCTGCTATTCAAGTCCCTCTCATTTAAGGTCTTCACCCCACCAGCCAGCTTGGGTGAGGAGACAACACTCTCGGTGATCCTGAGAGATGCTTCCTAACATCCTCTCTCAAGTGTCTCAGTCTAGGCAGCTCCTTTAGAAACAGGTCAGCACCTCACATCGCCTGACCTTAGCAGTGTCTCTCCCTCTGCCTCTGTCTGTCTCTCTCTCTCTCTGTCTCTTCCTCTGTGTGTGTCTCTCTCTCTCTCTCTCCCTCTGTCTCTCTCTCTCCCTGTCTCTATCTCTTTTTGTCTCTCCTTCTGTCTCTGCCTCTGTCTCTCTGTTTCTGCCTCCCTCTCTGCTCTCTCTGTCCGTCTCTCTCTCTCTCACTCCCTCTGTCTCTCTCTCTCTGTATCTCTGTCTCTCTCTCTGTCTCTCTCTCTCCCCCCCTCTGTCTCTCTCTCTCTGTGTCTCTCTCTGTCTCTGTCCCTCTCTCTCTCTGTCTCTCACTGTCTCTGTCCACCCCGCCCTCTCTCTCTCTCTCTCTCTGTCTCTCTCTCTCTCTCTCTCTTCCACAAGTGGAGAACGAGATCACAGTGAAATTGGCCCTTCCACTGAGAGTTGGATCAGGGCAGGTCCTTCCAATTCCACATCTTCACCGGGGAACGAAGACCACGTCTTGTCTCTCACAACTTCTCCGGATCGGACTCGGGGTGGAAAGGGTGGCTCTCTTCCCCTCAGTCCACCAGTGTAGCTGTTCTTGAAGGAAGGGTCAAGTTCCGGAAACCCCGGAGGTAGCCCACGCCTGGAAAAAGGAGTTTTCGGATCGAAGTCTGGGCTGGGCCCCCCTGACACGCTCTCCTCAGTCAAAGCTGTTGTCTCTCATTCCAGAGCCTCGGATAACATCTGCAAAAAAATGCACAAACACAGAGTCACACAGGACAGCAGGAGGCTATTCAGCCCATCAAGCCTGTACTGGCCCTTTGAAAGATCTATCCAATTAGTCCCCCTCCTCCCTCTCACAGTCCTGCAAATTTCTCCTTTTCGAGTATTTATCCAATTTCCCCCTTTTGAAAGTTCCTATTGAATCTGCTTCCACCGTTCTTTCAGGCAGCGCCTTCCCAGATCACAACAACTCGCTGTGTCAAAAAAACATTCTCCTCATCTCCCCCCTCTGGCTCTATTACCGATTCTCTTCAATCTGTGTCCCTCTGGTTACCGACCCTCCTGCCACTGGGAACAGTCTCTCCTCATTCACTCGATCCAAACCCTTCCTGATTTTTGAACGCCTCGATTCAATCTCCCCCTTAACCTTCTCTGCTCTAAGGAGAACAATCCCAGCTCCTCCCAGTCTCTCCACATGAACTGAGGTCTCTCATCCCTGGGAACGTTCTAGAAAATCTCCTCCGCACCCTCTCCGAGACCTTGACATCCTTCCTAAAGTGTGGGGCCCAGAAATGGACAGGATCCTCCTGCTGGGGTCTAACCCGTGTTTGGAAAGGGTTTCACATCACAGCCTTGTTTCTGTATCTGTGTCTCTATTTGTAAAGCCCAGGATTCTGTCTTCCTGTTTAACAGCCGCTCTCTACTTGTCCCACCACCTTCAATGATTTGGACATACAGCCCCTCCCTCCGTCCCCCTGGGCCTCTCTGTCCCTCCACCCCACCCCCCCCCCCCCCCCCCCCCTTTAACATTGTCCCGTTGAGTTTAATTTGCATCTCCTTCTCCCTCTGAAAATGAATCAGCTCACACTTCTCGGTGTTAAAACTGTACCTGCCATGTGCCTGCCCACTTCACCAGCCTGTCTGTGTCCTTCTGAAGTCTCTCACCGACCTCACAGTTTACAGCGCCTCCCAGTTTGGTCCCAGCTGCAAACTGGGAAGCTCTGTCCTGTAAACCCCTCGAGCCGCTCGTTCATATATCATCAGGAAGAGCGGGAGCTCCTAACACAGACCCCTGAACCCCGCTGTAAACTCCAGACAGCTCTGAGAAAACACCGCTCACCCCGCTACACTCCCCGCTCTCTCCACTTGAGGAGTCTAAAGGTAATATTTGCTCCTATGTTAATGAGAATAATGTTGTACCAGAATCTGACATGCATCTTAGATGAACAAAACTTGCTTAGCAGTTAGACTAATTTCAGATTTCGATTGCAGACGTACTGTTCTGAAGACAAGATATCTTCCGCTGTTGAATGCGATTGGACTGCGCATTTCTGCACATGGCTTCTGGAAGCTGGAAATATCTCTGTTAGTCCCACTCAGCTCCTCTCCGCTATCTCTCTTCCCCTATCTTCACTGGGTCTCTTATTGCCAGCCTCGCTCCTTCTCAGATACAGCCCACCCCCACGCCCCCCCCACCCCCCCCCCCAAACAGAGCGGCTTCAGCAGCCAATCAGCTGCCAGGAGAGAGAATTAAACCCGAGTGAAGGATTAACCAAGTCTCAACATCAGCACCACAATGGAAAGAGAGAGAGAGAGAGGGAGAGAGAGAGAGAGAGAGAGACAGAGAGAGGGAGAAAGAGAAAGGCAGAGAGGGACAGAGAGAGAGGGAGAAAGAGAAAGGCAGAGAGGGACAGAGAGAGAGTGAGAGAGAGAAAGGCAGAGAGAGACAGAAGAGAGAGAGAGGGACAGAGAGGGAGAGAGACAGAGAGAAAGACAGAGAGAGAGAGAGAAAGAGAAAGAGAGAAGGACAGAGAGAGACAGAGAGAGACAGAGAGAGAAGGACAGAGAGAGAGGGACAGAGAGAGAGAAAGGGAGAGAGGGAGACAGAGACAGAGAGAGATAAAGGGAAAGAGAAAGAGAGAGGGACAGAGAGAGAGACAGAGAGAGAGAGAGACAGGGAGACACTGTAAAGGAGAGACAGAAAAGGAGAGAGACAGAGAGAGAGAGAGACAGAGAGAGAGACAGAGAGAGGGAGAGACAGAGAGAGAGAGGAGAGAGCCAAAGAGACAGGGACAGAGAGAGAGAGACAGAGAGGGAGAGATAGAGATAGAAAGACAGAGAGATAGAGTGTGAGAGAGAGACAGAGGGGGAGAGATAGAGATAGAAAGACAGAGAGATAGAGTGTGAGAGAGAGACAGAGGGGGAGAGAAAGAGAGAGATCCAAAGGGAGAGGGAGATAGAGAGAGACCGAGAGAGAGGGAGAGAGAAAAGGGGGGAGAGAGAGACAGACAGAGAGAGAAAGTCAGAGAGAGGGAGAGAGTCAGAGAGACAGAGGGACAGAGAAAGAGAGAGACCAGAGAGAGAGAGAGAGATGGAGAGAGAGAGGGACAGAGAAAGAGAGAGACCAGAGAGAGAGAGAGAGATGGAGAGAGAGAGAGTTGGAAATAGAGAAAGAGATAGATTGATAGAAACAGAGAGAGACAGAGGGATAGAGAGAGAAAGAGGGAACAGGTGCCATCTTTCAGGGTGAGACATTAAACCGAGGCCCCGTCTGCCCTCTCGGGTGGGTGTAAAAGATCCCACGGCCACTATTGGGAGAAGAGCAGGGGGGAGTTCTCCCCCGTGTCCTGGGGCCGATATTTATCCCTCACCCAACATCACTAAAAACAGGTGATCTGGGTCATTATCACATTGCTGTTTGTGGGATCTTGCTGTGCATAAATGGGCTGCTGAGTTTCCTACGTTACAACAGTGACCACACTTCAATAAAAAATCCTTTATTTCCTCTTTCGCTTTCTCTTCTCCTCTCTCCTTTTCTCTTTCCCTCTCCCTCTCTTTCTCTCTCCATCTTTCACTTCCCCCCCTCTCTCTCTCTCTTCCCCTCTCCCTCTTCCCCCTCCCTTTCTCTCTTCCCCTCTCTCTCTCTTCCCTCTCCCTCTCTTCCTTCCCCTCCCCCTCTTTCACTTTCTCTCAGTTCACCCCTCTGTTGTCTACCCCTCTCTCTTCCCCTCTCTACAGCTCTCTCTCTATCTCACCATCTCTGTCACATATTGCCTTTGTTCTATCCCTTCCTCTTCCCCTCTCTCTCTCTTCCACTCTCCCTCTTTCTCCTTCCCTCTCCCTCCCTCTTCCCCCTCCCTCTCTCTCTTTCCCCCTGTCTCCCTCACCTTCTCTCTGTTCCTCTCTCTGTTCTGTCTCCCTCCCTCTCTACAGCTCTCTCTCTATCTCACCATCTCTGTCACGTATTGCCTGTGTTCTATCTCTCTCTTGGTGTCTGTGTGAATTGATAAGGATCTGGGGCCAGTGGACAGGAGGCGGGCTGAGTTACCTCAGCTGTGTCCTTTGTCATTTCAGAATCCCCAGCGGACCAATGAATTGGATCAGACTTTGGAGATAAGGAAACCTCTTCAACATCAAACTATCTTTTATTTCATTTGGTTCCTTCCTTCCAAATGTCACAGTTGAAGTTACAGTTTTACCTTCAGAGATTCAGCTACACAGGTCGCTGTGCCAACGAAACAAACCTCTTAAATGTCACATAATAAGGGCTGATTCTTTGTCTTGCACAGTAACTGATCTCTCTCTCTCTCACCTTCTATCCTGACATTTCCTTTAACTTTCCCTCCGTTATTTATCTGTCTACCGGCAGTGTGTCAGGAGATCTCAGCTCATCTCCAAATATCACCAGCCAACCGTCCAACCTCCTGCCCCCACCCCCAGCCCCTGCACACCACTCTGCATCCAGTTCATGTTTCGTCCTTTTGAGTTTCAACTTGGCCCCCACTGAGCCTCATCAGCCCCCTCTGGGGTTCCCAGCGCTGTGGGCCCCTCCTTCACTGCACCTCCTCCCCACCGCTCCCCCTACACCACCACCCCCCCCCCCCCCCCCACCAACACTGGCACCTACCCCCTACCCCCCCCCACCATCCTCCCTCCCCTTCATGCCCAGGATCCCTGTCTCTCTCTCCAGCTCCTATCACTGCCCCAGGACCTCCCAAAGTGTCTCACAGGCAGCGAAGGAGTGAAGTGCCTGCACCCCCCCCCCCCACCACCCCCCCAAACCACCCCAGCGAGGCAAACCACCCCAAAAGGTGGGGTACGGACCCAGCAAGCTGTTTCTTGCTGCGCCAATGCACTGGCTGTGCCAGTGGGGCTTTCCACGAACAGGACGCCGCTGTCGGGCCGAAAGGACACTCCGCCTTCCCACCCAACGTGGTGTGTGGGCCTCGCTTGCCGGTGTGATGCCGTGTGCGCAGGGCGTTCGCTGCGGTCCCCGGTGATTGGCTGATCGAATCAAACGGCACGCCCCTTTGGCTGTCTGTCACAGGCAGAGCGCAGGCCGTTACTCAACCAGCCCCACACTTACAAAACCCAAAACAAGACACCTACCGCTGGGTGTGATTCCGCGACTGGACAGCAATCACTGAGCAATGCTGAGTGTGCTCCTAGCTATGCTAACAACCAGTTTAAGATAATCAGTCGGGCTCAGTAGTGTGGCTCATTTATGCTGGCTACAAGTGTCGTACGTTCGTGGCCAGATGCCCGTCCTCTGCAAACCAATAGAATATGTTCAAGATTTGAGCCATTTTTGAATTAACCGGGAGTTTGGGGAGCCTGTAGTTCTCCGCTGCTTTCTCCAGGGCAACGCCTCAGCCAATCAGACACAATTTGCCAACCAATCGGCACCCTTTCCTCCTGCAGTGTGAATTGTTGTGATTGTCTGAAATTTGGTGCCCTTGTGTTTCTCCCCACGAGTGCAAGATGTAAAGCTACAAGCTCCAGACTACCGGACAATGGAGAGAAAAATCAAGGGAAGGAGAGAGACACCGAGAGCGGAAGAGGTAGAGCAAGACAGACACGATCTGAAAGAGAGGCAGAATAGGGAGAGGACATGAGGGTGAGGTGGAGGGATGGGAGGGAAGAGAGAAATGAGAGAGGCAGAATTCGAGAGATAGGGAGAGTGACAGTGAGACAGAAGGAATGAGGACGGGACAGAAGAGAGTAAGGCAAAGAGGATGAATGAGAGAGGGAACCACAAGGAGAGAGAACAGAGAAATGATGAGCTAACTGATGGAGAACGAGATAGAAAGAAGGGGTGTCAGGTTCGAGTTTGAGTTGTCAAACCTCCCACAATGGAATGTCCATGCCTAGGCTGGCACAGGAAGAGGTCAGTCATGCAATGCGATGCTGCCTCCATCTTGATTGATGTTACATTCCCGTTCAAGGGGTATAACAAGTTCATTTCCTTTGAGTAAGTGCATGGTGCAGTGAAAATAATCAGATACCAGACCTTGAACACTAACATGAACTCCCTGTAAATGTCTGCAATCCCTTCCTCTCCTCAACTCATCAGATACTCCGGTGGAAATAGCAGCTGTCCCTTATACTGCCTCCAAAATAACTCTTCAATTAAACTGCTATTCATTCTCAACCTGTTTATGCAATATGTGTACTCAAAACCTCAGCAGATTCATTGATCAATAAATAGTTGGTGCTTTAGAGTACAATGTAGAGAGAGCTTTACTCTGTACCTAACCCTGTGCTGTACCTGTCCTGGGAGTGTTTGATGGGGACAGTGTAGAGGGAGCTTTACTCTGTATCTAACCCCGTGCTGTACCTGTCCTGGGAGTGTTTGATGGGGACAGTGTAGAGGGAGCTTTACTCTGTATCTAACCCTGTGCTGTACCTGTCCTGGGAGTGTTTGATGGGGACAGTGTAGAGGGAGCTTTACTCTGTATCTAACCCCGTGCTGTACCTGTCCTGGGAGTGTTTGATTGGGACAGTGTAGAGGGAGCTTTACTCTGTATCTAACCCCGTGCTGTACCTGTCCTGGGAGTGTTTGATGGGGACAGTGTAGAGGGAGCTTTACTCTGTATCTAACCCCGTGCTGTACCTGTCCTGGGAGTGTTTGATGGGGACAGTGTAGAGAGAGCTTTACTCTGTATCTAACCCCGTGCTGTACCTGTCCTGGGAGTGTTTGATGGGGACAGTGTAGAGGGAGCTTTACTCTGTATCTAACACCGTGCTGTACCTGTCCTGGGAGTGTTTGATGGGGACAGTGTAGAGGGAGCTTTACTCTGTATCTAACTCTGTGCTGTACCTGTCCTGGGAGTGTTTGATGGGGACAGTGTAGAGGGAGCTTTACTCTGTAACTAACCCCGTGCTGTACCTGTCTTGGGAATGTTTGATGGGGACAGTGTAGAGGGAGCTTTACTCTGTATCTAACCCTGTGCTGTACCTGTCCTGGGAGTGTTTGATGGGACAGTGTAGAGGGAACTTTACTCTGTATCTAACCTCGTGCTGTACCTGTCCTGGGAGTGTTTGATGGGGACCGTGTAGAGGGAGCTTTACTCTGTATCTAACCCCGTGCTGTACCTGTCCTGGGAGTGTTTGATGGGGACGGTGTAGAGGGAGCTTTACTCTGTATCTAACCCCGTGCCGTACCTGTCCTGGGAGTGTTTGATGGGGACAGTGTAGAGGGAGCTTTACTCTGTATCTAATCCCGTGCTGTACCTGTCCTGGGAGTGTTTGATGGGGACAGTATAGAGGGAGCTTTACTCTGTATCTAACCCCGTGCTGTACCTGTCCTGGGAGTGTTTGATGGGGACAGTGTAGAGGGAGCTTTACTCTGTACCTAACCCTGTGCTGTACCTGTCCTGGGAGTGTTTGATGGGGACGGTGTAGAGGGTGTGTTAATTTGTGTGTGCACTACGGTGTGGAAAGAGTTACAAGCAGGAAGTTAATGAAGATTTCCATGGTAGCTCATTTTGGGGGAGCCTATCGTCTGATGAGTGTGTCATGCTCGCCACAGTCTACCTGACTGACTGCTTCCTGAGTCTCAATAAAATAGATAATGAGAGGAGATAGCTCATGGGCAGATGACTGTACCAATGTTCTGCTAAGCAGCATGGGAAGGCAGACCCACCAACTGTGCTCAGAGGATGTGTCAATGATTGTCAGTTCATCTGACTGGGAGAACGGACAGTTAGCAACAGGCCTCTCCCAACCCTCCACAGGGAAGCACATCCCACCATCCTTCTACACCAGAGTTCTCCTGCTATCGGGTCAACCCAGCATCTCAAAGACTAGAATCAGGGTTAATAATAGAATGGTTGATAAATTGCGGATCTTCAGATGGCTGAGCTGTAAACAGGGTGGGATGAGCAACCTCAGACTGACAGACAAGTACAATGCTGGCCTTTATTCCAAGGGGAATGGAATATAAAAGTCTGGAAGTCTTGCTACAGCTGTACAGGGCGTTGGTGAGACCCCACCTGGGGCACTGTGCACAGTTGGATCTCCTTATTTAAGGAGGGATAGACTCGCACTGGAGGCCGTTCCGAGAAGGTTCACTCGGCTGATTCCTGGGATGAAGGGGGTTTGTCTCATGAGGAAAGGTTGAGCAGGTTGGGCCCTGTACCCATTGGAGTTTAGAAGAATGAGAGGTGATCTTATTGAAACATATCAGATCCTGAGGGTGCGGTTTTGACAGGGTGGAGGCTGAGAGGATGTTTCCCCCTCGTGGGGGTATCTAGAATGAGGAGGGGGGCACAGTTTCAGAATAAGGGGTCTCCTATTGAAGACGGAGATGAGGAGGAATTTCCTCTCTCAGAGGGTGGTCAGTCTGTGGAATTCTCCCCCCCCCACCAGAGAGCAGGGGAGGCTGGGTCACTGAATATATTCAAGGCTGAGTTAGACAGATTTTGGATCGACGAGGGGCTCGAGGGTTATGGGGGGACAGACAGGAAAGTGGGGTTAAGGCCACAATCAGATCAGCCACGATGATATAGAATGGCGGAGCCGGCTCGAGGGGCTGAATGGCCTCCTCCTGCTCCTAATTTGTAAGCTCTTATCATATTAGTTCATTAAGGATCACAGTCTGCTCATTGTTTAGAGGGCGGAATTTGAGTGGTCGGTTGTATAAATCCATGTCCAAAATTTTTCCATTCCTCCATTTCTCACAGTCTCCTCTCCTGAAGGTGCTGACTCTCACTGGGGTACACGTCCCCCTCCTCTCCTGATGGTGGTGACTCTCACTGGGGTACAGGGTCCCCCTCCTCTCCTGAAGGTGCTGACTCTCACTGGGGTACAGGGTCCCCCTCCTCTCCTGAAGGTGCTGACTCTCACTGGGGTACAGGTCCCCCTCCTCTCCTGAAGGTGCTGACTCTCACTGGGGTACAGGTCCCCCTCCTCTCCTGAAGGTGCTGACTCTCACTGGGGTACAGGGTCCTCCTCCTCTCCTGAAGGTGCTGACTCTCACTGGGGTACAGGTCCCCCTCCTCTCCTGAAGGTGCTGACTCTCACTGGGGTACAGGTCCCCCTCCTCTCCTGAAGGTGCTGACTCTCACTGGGGTACAGGGTCCCCCTCCTCTCCTGAAGGTGCTGACTCTCACTGGGGTACAGGTCCCCCTCCTCTCCTGAAGGTGCTGACTCTCACTGGGGTACAGGTCCCCCTCCTCTCCTGAAGGTGCTGACTCTCACTGGGGTACAGGTCCCCCTCCTCTCCTGAAGGTGCTGACTCTCACTGGGGTACAGGGTCCTCCTCCTCTCCTGAAGGTGCTGACTCTCACTGGGGTACAGGTCCCCCTCCTCTCCTGAAGGTGCTGACTCTCACTGGGGTACAGGTCCCCCTCCTCTCCTGAAGGTGCTGACTCTCACTGGGGTACAGGGTCCTCCTCCTCTCCTGAAGGTGCTGACTCTCACTGGGGTACAGGTCCCCCTCCTCTCCTGAAGGTGCTGACTCTCACTGGGGTACAGGTCCCCCTCCTCTCCTGAAGGTGCTGACTCTCACTGGGGTACAGGGTCCCCCTCCTCTCCTGAAGGTGCTGACTCTCACTGGGGTACAGGTCCCCCTCCTCTCCTGAAGGTGCTGACTCTCACTGGGGTACAGGGTCCCCCTCCTCTCCTGAAGGTGCTGACTCTCACTGGGGTACATGTCCCCCTCCTCTCCTGAGGGTAGGATTCAGACCTGGAGCTGTAGGAATGAACGTCACGGATGTATTTTAATTCAACTACCAGAACACAGGTGTGCTGACAGTTGGGACTCATGCTTAACATTTCAGGTTGAGAATCCCATGCAGTATTCATCACTAAATTTAATAGACGATAGATATTGGAGCTGAAATGTGTGAATTAAAAGCACCTGGTGCCCAATACCTGGTTCTGGAGCATTGAGATCACGAGAACAACATCTAGTGTCTTTAACCCAGTAAACCATCCCCGAGGTACATCAGTCAGACAGAATCTGACCCCGAAACACATCCGGAGATATTAGAGGACCAAAAGCTTGGTCAAAGAGGTCAGTTTTAAGGAGCATTTTAAAGGAGAGGAGAGAGAGAGAGAGAGAGAGAGAGAGCGAGAGCAAGAAAGAAAGAGAGAGAGAGATAGAGAAGGAGTCGGGGAGGTGTCGGGAGGGAATTCCAGAGCTCAGGGCCCCAGGCAGATGAAGGCACGGCCGCCAATGGTGGAGCGATGGGGAATCGGGGGATGGTCAAGAGGCCGGAATTGGAGGAGCGCAGAGATCTCGTAGGGTTGTAGGGGCTGGAGGAGGTTACAGAGATAGGGAGGGGTGTAGGGGCTGGAGGAGGTTACAGAGATAGGGAGGGTTGTAGGGGCTGGAGGAGGTTACAGAGATAGGGAGGGTTGTAGGGACTGGAGGAGGTTACAGAGATAGGGAGGGGTGTAGGGGCTGGAGGAGGTTACAGAGATAGGGAGGGTTGTAGGGGCTGGAGGAGGTTACAGAGATAGGGAGGGTTGTAGGGACTGGAGGAGGTTACAGAGATAGGGAGGGGTGTAGGGGCTGGAGGAGGTTACAGAGATAGGGAGGGTTGTAGGGGCTGGAGGAGGTTACAGAGATAGGGAGGGGTGTAGGGGCTGGAGGAGGTTACAGAGATAGGGAGGGGTGTAGGGGCTGGAGGAGGTTACAGAGATAGGGAGGTTTGTAGGGGCTGGAGGAGGTTACAGAGATAGGGAGGGGTGTAGGGGCTGGAGGAGGTTACAGAGATAGGGAGGGTTGTAGGGACTGGAGGAGGTTACAGAGATAGGGAGGGTTGTAGGGGCTGGAGGAGGTTACAGAGATAGGGCGGGGTGTAGGAGCTGGAGGAGGTTACAGAGATAGGGAGGGTTGTAGGGGCTGGAGGAGGTTACAGAGATAGGGCGGGGTGTAGGAGCTGGAGGAGGTTACAGAGAAAGGGAGGGTTGTAGGGGCTGGAGGAGGTTACAGAGATAGGGAGGGGTCTAGGAGCTGGAGGAGGTTACAGTGATAGGGAGGGTTGTAGGGGCTGGAGGTGGTTACAGAGATAGGGAGGGGTGTAGGAGCTGGAGGAGGTTACAGTGATAGGGAGGGTTGTAGGGGCTGGAGGTGGTTACAGAGATAGGGAGGGTTATTTCTGTGAGGTGCTTGCAGTACATTCTGCTACCTCTGGAAAGTATAAAAACCGGCTGAGATTTTACCTTTGCACCATTGTAGGGGCCTCTCCTGTTGGGACCGTGGACAGATCAGTATGATCTATAAACAGGCCCCTGGATTGAAATCTATCCCGGGGAATGTGAGACAGACTTCCTCTGACCTGTAGTAATTTAGCGTTGCACCATAGCCGGCTGTATGGAAGAGATGGAATTTTTAAAGTGTAATGAAGCCTTACAGAAGTTTGCAATTCAGTGTCTGAATGTTTGCTGGTGCAAAGTCAGTTGTGGGTTCTGCTGTGACGGGTGGGGGGTGGTTGAAGGAATAACAATAAAACAAGCTGTAGTTTGGAATCCACAGCATGTGGTATCTATAATCCAATTTCTCACTGCTCTGGAGGCCAGCCTTCAGAAATGCTGCAGCATCCCACTGGGTCAGAAAGGACACAGGATTAATCAGAGCTGTCAGATGCAATCCCACTGATGCAGAAGCGTCTCAGAGTTGCTTCGCTGACTGTGCAAGGCCTCTAGTTTGAATCGACAGTGTGATTTGACACCGGCAGAAGTAGATTCCTCAATTGTCACAGGTGCTTGTAACCAAAGCAATTGTTTAAAACCAGCGATATGTTTCCAGGGCAGGTACATCTTGTTATCCGTGGGATAATGCTGTGCGACCGTTGTCTTCCATGTTTCCTAAATTACAACTTGTACCTTCCATAAGCCCTTCAATGGCTGTGAAGCGCTTTGGGGTGGTTGTAAAATGCCTTTAAGGGATTGCAGCATGACATCACTAAAAAGGAACTTTGTCATGCAATTCAGTCTCAGTTTCACTTTTGCTTTCAGCAGGGCACGCACACACGGCTCTAATGTGTTCAAGTTTTCTGTCCATGTTTATCTGTTCCCACGTGCCTAGTTTAGATAAATGAACTCACAACCTGTTTACCAAACCCTTTATGAGTGATTGATGCCTTTATATCATTATAAAAACATGACATGGTGTGCACCAGTGGTTCCTACTAAACAACATGTCCGATTGAGTGGGACAGCGCATCAAGAGCACCAGCATCGAGTTAGCTCAGTCGCTGAAGGTGAGTGGCCAAGGTGTGGGCCAGATCGACAGCGATTGAGGGAGAGTCAAACAAAAAAAAGTCATGATAAAAATCGAGCCAGAGAAGGTTGCAATTATAAAGGGAGGAGCAGCTATAGCAACACTCAACCCAGGAGAAGGGAGGTCAAAGGGATATTGTCAAAGTGTCCACACAATTCCCGAGTTTCAGTTGAAGTTGACCTACTCTGAATTCAGACTGGAGCTTTGGTTTCTTGATTCAGGTGTGTGTGAACCAGACAAGCAAGCCATAAAAATTCACCTAGCAATTGGGAATGAGGGTCAACATAGGCTGAACACGTCAGGATTAACAGCAGAGGAGCTAAAGGACCCCCAAAAGATATGGACTACGCTGAAAGACCAGTTCGGCATCAGGTTAAACTTCCGTATTCATTAACTAGAGTCCATGTCATTTTGACAACAGCCTACAGAATCCATAGACCACCTCACCAACAGATGCAGAGTAAAGGTTACATGCTGTGATTTCTCAAACTCAGAGCTAGCAGACAGAATTGTTGAGCTGGTGATCGCATCCGCTCACATGGAAGTGTTCCAGAAAGATCTACTGGACAAGCCCAGAACGTACAGCATTGAAGAGCTACTCAAGGATGAACATAAGCATGAAGTGATCCTTGCAGGTCGACTAAGCTTACAAATCCTAAGCACAATCACAATTGCTGAAGAACAATTGCTGAAGAGCTTACTAGAACACCTAAGCCTAGCAAACAATGTGGAAGGTGTGGTCTTCTGCATGCACCAACAAAATGCCCAGCTATCCATCAATACTGCAAGGCATGTGGCAGAAAAGGCTATTGGCTGTGGTACTAAAACAAAGGCTGATGCAACTACAAAGAGCCATGCACTGATCCAAATGGACCGCACACAACGGGTACATTCAAGTAGTAAGAATGACCATCCAGTATCCCATCAGAAACATATGCATGAGGTGACTGACAAACCAGAAAATGACGATGATGTGCACAAGACCAAGAACGGTGAACACATGTTTCACACAGTCAATCTTGTGGAACACATAGCTACCGTCTCACCATCCAAAGCATTTGCCAAGGTTCAAATTATCTGTCCTAAGAAAATTTAAGTACTCATTATTGGCCAAGATTGACATAGGGGCAAGTGCCAACACACTGCCCCTGTGAATACAATAGACCTGCATCCACAGATGTGGAGGGCCATGGTGAAAGCTACTGCTGTGAAACTCTGTGTACAATGGTTCCCTTATTCCATGTACAAGATCCATCATTCTGGAGTGCAAGTACAATCAATCCTCCTGGGTATCACAGGTGTTCTACACCATGGAGACTAAAGGCCCAACAATCACAGGTCCACCGGCATGTCGTGACCTCATACAAGTGACAATCCATGGAATCGGTCAGACACCAGACTGCGGATCAACCTCAAAAACTACTCCCATCACCTCAGCTCATGACCCAACATTGAAATATCCAGGATGTTTCGACAAAATTGTCAGTTTCAAGGGAGCTGCAACATCACACTTGCAGGAGAATGCAAGTCGGTCAATTTATCTGGTACACTGTGAGCAACACAAATGCCAGCAGCTACAAGAAGGTACAGTGAAAGATTCCACACTACAGAAACTGGAAAACCACCACTGAAGGATGGCCCGATTCAATTCAGCATGTCCACGAACACGAGACCATTTTGGCCTTAGCGGGTGGGCTAGGCATCTCCTGGGGAGTCAAGGCAGACAGGTCACCATCCCAGAATCTTTGAGAGCTGATATTCTTCAACAACTACATCACTCACACACGGGCATAGATCACACGAGAAGACTCGCAAGAGAGAGAGTCTAATGGTTGGGTATGAACAGTGACATTGAAGTCATCTTCAAGAATTACAAGGTATGTCAAGAGCATGTGCCAAGTCAGCACAAAGAGTCACTGATTCCACATGAAGCTCCTGCCCATCCCTGGTCCAAAATCATACCCGACCTCTTTGATGTCTGTGACACTGACTTCACCATCATCGTTAACTACTTTACCAAGTACCCCATTATTCGACAATTGTACAATATGTCAAACACAACCATCGGACACATTCTAAGAGCTATTTGAGTTTATATGTGCGTCTAGTGAGATCATTACGGATAACGGTCCACAAGTTATTGGTAAGCCATTTCAGGATATGTGTGAGAAGTGGAATATTGATCACACTACTTCTTCTCCTCATTACCCTAGATCTAATGGCCTAGCTGAATAAATGATGCACATGGTGAAATCCCTAATTCTCCAATGTAGACAGACCACATAGGACTTACACATTGCAATGTTACATCCGAGAGCAACTCCTTTAACTGCAACTATTCCATCATTGGCAGAGGTCATGTTTGGTAGACCAGTGCGCACCAATCTACCTACCCTTACCCACTGTGCTCTCTCAGAAACGAGAGAACAACATTCAAACCTACAAGAGAAGATGACCAACGTGCCCGATACAAATGCAGGTACAGAATTGCCAAGTTTACAGCTGGGACAACAAGTTTGCATCCAGGATCCCACAGAAGGTATGTGGCAACCAGCCCAGGTGACAAGGATTTGCTCAGAACCCAAGTTCCTATGGAGTCATTACACACAAAGGCACAACTGTGAGACGTCACCGAGGACAAATCAGATCTATTCCAGCTCTTCAACCACCCTGCAGTCTGACTGCATCAAGGACAAGATCCCAAATGCCAACCAGGAACAACATCCAAGGACGACAATCCCACAGATCACTGAGAGCAATTAAAGAAACCTCCAGACAAGGTCACCAGTCACAAGATCTGGGTGGACCAGCAGATTACCTCCACGCTTTAGAGACTGGGGAGGCGATGGTATAGTGGCTTTGTCACCGGACTAGTGACCCAAATTAAAGCCATGGCATACCTGGGTTCGAATCCCACCACAGCAGATGGTGACATAAGAACTCTATAAATAAATAAAAATCTGGAGTTGAAAGTTTGATGATGACCATGATATCATTGTTAATCCCTCTTTAGGGAAGGAAATCTGCTGACCTTTCCTGGACTGGCCTACATGTAACTCCAGATCCATAGCGATGCAATTGACTCTGAAATGGCCTTGCAAGCAACTCAGTTCTCAAAGGAAATGAGGGAAGGGTAATAAATATTGGCCTAGCCAGCAACACCCCCAACAACAAAGAAAAGACTAGCATTATAGACTCATGTCAAGGTAACTAAACATAAGCATGTCTTATAAATAGTTATATTTCTTTGGAAGGGGGCAGGTATCTTTAAAATGTAAGAGGGAATGTTGTAATATTCATTTGAAGGGTTGCAGCATGATGTCAGTAGAAAGAAAGTGTGTCATGTGATCCAGTTTTAGTTTCAGCAGAGAGCAGGCACACAGCTCTTATATCCTCAGGTTTTCCAACCTTTTATACCTGGTCTCATGTGCCTAGTTTAGATAAATGAATCTACAATGTGTTTAAACAATCTTTGATCAGTGATTGGAGTCTTTTTATCACAACAGGGACATGCTGAGGTGGTGAAAGGCACTGAAGAAATGGGAGTTCTTTTATCAAGCTGTGCAGGAACCAACCCAAGTGCAGCGCTCCCTCAGTATTGACCCTCCGACAGTGCGGCACTCCCTCAGCACTGACTCCCCGACAGTGCGGCGCTCCCTCAGTACTGACCCTACGACAGTGCGGCGCTCCCTCAGCACTGACCCTCCGACAGTGCGGCGCCCCTCAGTACTGACTCTCCGACAGTGCGGCGCTCCCTCAGCACTGACCCTCCGACAGTGCGGCGCCCCTCAGTACTGACCCCCCGACGGTGCGGCACTCCCTCAGCACTGACCCTCCGACAGCGTGGCGCTCCCTCAGTACTGACCCTCCGACAGTGCGGCGCTCCCTCAGCACTGACCCTCCGACAGTGCGGCGCTCCCTCAGTATTGAGTCTCCGACAGTGCGGCGCCCCCTCAGTATTGACCCTCAGACAGTGCGGCACTACCTCAGCAATGACCCTCCGACAGCGTGACGTTCCCTCAGTATTAACCCTCCGACAGTGCAGCTTTCCCTCAGCGCTGACCCTCCAACAGTGCGGCGCTCCCTCAGTACTGACCCTCCGACAGTGCGGCGCTCCCTCAGTACTGACCCTCCGACAGTGTGGTGCTACCTCAGCACTGACCCTCAGACAGTGCAGCGCTCCCTCAGTACTGACCCTCCAACAGTGCGGCGCTCCCTCAGCACTGACCCTCCAACAGTGCGGCACACACTCAGGACTGACCCTCTGACAGTGCGGCACTCACTTAGGACTGACCCTCCGACAGTGCGGCGCTCCCTCAGCAGTGACCTTCCAACAGTGTGGCGCTCCCTCAGCAGTGACCTTCCAACAGTGCGGTGCTCTCTCAGTACTGGCCCCCTGACAGTGTGGCGCACCCTCAGGACTGAACCTCCGATATTGCGGCGCTCCCTCAGTACAGTCCCTCCAACAGTGCAGCACCTCCTCAGTACTGACCCTTCAACAGCGCGGTGTTCCCTCAGCACTGACCCTCCCAGAGCGCAGTGCTACCTTAGTGCTCACCCTCCGACACAGCAGCACTGCCTCAGTACTGACCCTCCGACAGTGCAGCGCTCCCTCCGTACCAACCCTTCGACAATGCGGCACTCCCTCAGTGCTGAACCCCCAAGAGTACTGACTCTCCAACTGTGCAGCGCTCCCTTAGCAATGGCACCTGGATTTTTGTGTTCAGTTGCCCGGTATAATACTTGAATCCACGTCCTTCAGAGGTGATAGAGAGGGCGTGGGAAAGAGAGAGACATACAGTGAAAGAGAAATAAAGATACAGTGAGATGGAGACACTGAACAAGAGAGACAAAGAGTTAGAAAGAGGCAGAGAGAGACAGAACAGAGTCAGAATTCAAGACAGAGAGATAGAATGAGAGATAGAGAGTGGGATAGACAAAGGGAGACAGACAGAGAGGAGAGAGAGAGAGGCAAAGAGCGGGATAGATAGACAGAAAGAGAGAGAGAAACAGAGATGAATCGAGAAAGAACAAGATGGAGTTACCCGCTAATGGACAGGGTAAACAGTGATGAGCCTGGGCCCTCAGGAGTTAGGGATAGGACTGGAGGAGAGCAATTGAAGACTTAATCTGTAAAAAATCACCATGTTCCAATTCCCACTTAATCAGAAAACGTAATGTTAGGAAATAATACATTTATATCTGAAATGAGTCACCACAACTGGACACTATTCAAGAACCACTTTTCCAAGTCCATCTTGTAGGGTTTGGAAGTTCTGTGTGTTCCTGGAACTCCCTTTGGAACACACAAGTGTCTGTCTACAATTTTCAACTTAATGGGAAGTGTTTCAGCAACCTGATGATTCATTTAGAGTTCAAGTGTTCCAACTCCAGACATCCCTGACACTAAACCTGCTATACTGTCCACTTCCACTCCGGACAAAACTGACCAGCATTAGGCAACTCTCTAAGATTTCTCTCACAGAGGAGGGGATCCCTGTACCCCCGTGAGAGTCAGCACCTTCAGGAGAGGAGGGGTACCTGTACCCCAGTGAGAGTCAGCACCTTCAGGAGAGGAGGGGGACCCTGTACCCCAGTGAGAGTCAGCACCTTCAGGAGAGGAGGGGGACCTGTACCCCCGTGAGAGTCAGCACCTGCAGGAGAGGAGGGGGACCTGTACCCCAGTGAGAGTCAGCACCTTCAGGAGAGGAGGGGGGACCTGTCCCCCAGTGAGAGTCAGCACCTTCAGGAGAGGAGGGGGACATGTACCCCAGTGAGAGTCAGCACCTTCAGGAGAGGAGGGGGACCTGTCCCCCAGTGAGAGTCAGCACCTTCAGGAGAGGAGGGGGACATGTACCCCAGTGAGAGTCAGCACCTTCAGGAGAGGAGGGGGACCTGTACCCCAGTGAGATTCAGCACCTTCAGGAGAGGAGGAGGACCTGTACCCCTGTGAGAGTCAGCACCTTCAGGAGAGGAGGGGGACCTGTACCCCAGTGAGAGTCAGCGCCTTCAGGAGAGGAGGGGGACCTGTACCCCAGTGAGAGTCAGCGCCTTCAGGTGAGGAGGGGACCTGTACCCCAGTGAGAGTCAGCACCTTCAGGAGAGGAAGGGGACACTGTACTCCAGTGAGCGTCAGCACCTTCAGGAGAGGAGGGGGACCCTGTACCCCAGTGAGAGTCAGCACCTTCAGGAGAGGAGGGGGACCTGTACCCCAGTGAGAGTCAGCACCTTCAGGAGAGGAGGGGGACCTCTACCCCAGTGAGAGTCAGCACCTTCAGGAGAGGAGGGGGACCTGTACCCCAGTGAGAGTCAGCACCTTCAGGAGAGGAGGGGGACCTGTACCCCAGTGAGAGTCAGCACCTTCAGGAGAGGGGGGGGGACCCTGTACCCCAGTGAGAGTCAGCGCCTTCAGGAGAGGAGGGGGACCTGTACCCCAGTGAGAGTCAGCACCTTCAGGAGAGGAGGGGGACCCTGTACCCCAGTGAGAGTCAGCGTCTTCAGGAGAGGAGGGGGACCCTGTACCCCAGTGAGAGTCAGCAGCCGCTTGCAGTGAGGGTGGTGGGTTGGAATTCTCTGAGAGTTCACGCTGATGAGTTTGAAATGACAGAACGCTGGATCATTTGACTTTACGTTGTAGTGAGTTCCAGTTGCTTGTTAAAGTATTGCGCCCTCTGTGAGAGACAGGCTGAAGGAAAGCAGTCGGAAAACCGGAGCTTAACATGCTCCCCCCCGCCCCACCCCCCCACATTCTTCACACACTCTCTGGGCTGACCTGAAAAGAACACAGGGGTGAAGTGTGCAAGCACGTGTCCGAGAGGCAGCGTGTAGAAAGAGTGTCAGAGCTCAAAACCTGGTCTTAATTGATTCTTCCACGAGATGTGGGCATTCTTGGCGACGCCAGCAACTCGCTGCCCAACACCACAAGGCAAGAGTGCGAAAGAGGGTTTGTGGGGTGGGGGGCGGGGGGCTTCAGTTGCACGAGGACAACAACCACCTGCATTTACCTAGCGCCTTTAACTCAGTGAAACAGCCCCTCTAAAGTGCTTCACGGGAATGTCAATCAGACAGAATTGGGCCCCCAGTCAGCCCCGGGTCTCAGGGGGTATTTGGGGTGAGGGGGTTGTGGGGGGGGCGGGGGGGGGGGGGGGGGGGGTTGGTGGTGGGCCAAAGCTCGGTCAACGCTGGGCACGCACCGCAGTACAGGGCCCAATTTAAAGGCGCCTCAGGCCTCGGAGCACGGGGAGCGTGGCCTCTCCAGCGCTTTTGTGGCCAGCTCGGGACAACGACCCGAAGCATCCCACCGACCACCCTCGGATCGAGGCCAGGTGGGAAACGGCTGGGGGTGGGGGGGTGGGGTGGTGGGGGTGGGGGGGCAGTCAAACTTGCGCACAGCAAGATCCCGCAAATACTTGCCCCTGGGGAGTGTTCCATGTCGCAGCCTGTCTGTCCAGACCCACGGAGTAATTCCGCACCCCCACCCCCCCCCCCCCCCCCCCCGCCTTTGCGGGCCGAGGGAAATTCTCCCAGGGACGCGGCGTGGATTTAGACCCGTCCGGAGGAACCTCCGGGGTGGTCTTTGTTGCCGGGCGGATCCAAGAAAGATGCCGAGAGCCACGCCGGGAGCTCCTCACTAGGTTCACCGAGCTGACCAGAAGCATTCGGCTCCTGGGCGGGTGTTCCAGACACCTGGACGCTGGAGAAAAGTCATCGCTGCCTTGCAGCTGCTCCACAGCGACAAGGCTTGCAACTGTCTCGAGTGGGAGATCGAGGCTGTCACCTTCAATATCCAGACCAATGTTAGTCAGGGCCGTGCGACAGTCCCCACACTATTCACAGTCTGCCTGACGGTGAGTAGTCACCACCTCGAAAATCAACTGCCCCCCCCCCCTGGTGCGAGTACTAAATACCACCCAGGTGGAAAACTCTTTCACTTCAGTCGCCCCCGTGCCAAAACTAAACTGACCACCCTGGGCAATACCTGATCTACAGTTTGCGGGTGGGTGCAGGGTCTCTGCACCAGAGTTGCAATCCACTCTCGGTCTCTCCAGCCCTGCATACACGTGACTCAGCCTGTCCTAGAACGTTGCCAGAACAAAGCTCCTATCAGCCCGGATCTGCTCAGTCGAACGTGCCCACCTCCCATATATGTTGAAGGAGAGACTCTGGAATAGGTTGAGCACTTCCCCCATACCCTGGCAGCCACCGCTCTCCAAAGGCCACCATAGACGAGCAGATCCAACACCGGACTGGCTGCGGCAGCTCAGCCTGCTACCAGATGCAGCAGCGAGGGTTCGACCACAATGACCTCCTCAAATCAACAAGAATCCTAGTGCGCAGAGCGGTCGTTGTCACCCCCATTCCTGCACTGCAGTGAGACCTGGGCTGTGTATCAGTCACGCAGAAGAGTGCTAGAGAAATTCCACCAGCAATGGCTCTGCCGCTACCTTCCCATTTCGGTCAAACGCCAGGGTCAGCTCCGCACAAACATTCAGGCAAAGGTCCTGCCTGGTTGGCCTGGACACTGTGTCTGGGTGGCCACAAAGCCTCTTCCCCCGCTCGGCCCTGTTTTCTCAACCCTCAGATGGCCAGCGTTCCAAGGGAGGGGCAAAGAAAAACACTCCTGTGAAGGTCTCTCCTGTGAAGCTCGACGGGATGGACCTGAATGAGTGGGAGGAGCTCGCGACCGCTCGTTCAAAGTGGCAACAACCTGCCCATCGGGCTGCCTCACTCTTTGAGTCACAACATCTTCACCTTGAGGCAGAACGGGGGCACGGAGGGAAAGGGAAAGGGAGGAAATCCTGCACTCCCGGACCTCACTGCCCCGTGGGGACATCCTGCCCCACGTGTCCAAAGATCTGTGGGTCAGGAATCAGCCCGTTCACTCACCTGAAGCCCCGTGGCAGAGTGGACATTATCCTGGAACTGAGGAACAGCCGATGAGAATTTGTGTTATAGTGTGTTTCTGTGTGTGTATGTGTGTGTGTGTGTGTGTGGGTGCACAAGCTGCTTCAAATGATAGTCAATGCTGCCCCCCGATGTACAGACAGTGTACAGCCATCCCCTGGTACACAGACAATGTCCAGCCACAAAAACAGAATTACCTGGAAAAACTCAGCAGGTCTGGCAGCGTCGGCGGAGAAGAAAAGAGTTGACGTTTCCAGTCCTCATGACCCTTCAGCATGACCTCTTCTCCGCTGATGCTGTCAGTCAGACCTGCTGAGTTTTTCCAGGTAATTCTGTTTTTGTTTTGGATTTCCAGCATCCGCAGTTTTTTGTTTTTATGTACAGCTACCCCCTGATGTACAGAGACTGTACAGCTGCCCCCTGGTATAGAGACAATATACAGCTGCCCTGTCGTATACAGACAATGTACAGCTGTCCCCTGGTATACAGATAGAGTACAGCTGTCTCCTGGTTTACAGACAGTGTACAGCTGTCCCCAGGTATAAAGACAGTGCACAGCTGGCTCTTGTATACAGACAATATACAGCTGTCCCCTGGTATTCAGACAGTGTACAGCTGTCCCCTGGTGTACAGAGAATATACAGCTGCCCTATGGTATACAAACAATGTACAGCTGTCCAAAGGTATAAAGACAGTGCACAGTAGCCCTTGTATACAGACAGTGTACAGCTGTCCCCGAATGTACACACAGTGAATAGCTGCCCTGTGGTATATAGGCAGTGTACAGCAGTCCCCTTATAAACAGACAGTGTACAGCTGCCCCCTTGTATACAGACAGTGTACACCTGTCCGTGATGTACAGTGTACAGCTGTGCCCTAGTATACAGTCTGTGTACAGCTGTCCCTTTGTACACAGACATGTACAGCTGTCCCCTTGTTTTCAGACAGTGTGCAGCTGTTCTCTGCAGTACACACAGTCTACAGCTGCCCCGTGGTATACAGGCAGTGTACAGCTGTCCACTTGTAAACAGACAGCATACAGCTGTCCCCTAGTAAAAAGACAGTGTACAGTTGCTCCCTTGTATACAGACAGTGTACAGCTGTCTCCATATATACAGTGAGTCTACAGCTGCCCCTAGTATACAGACAGTCTATAGCAGTCCCTTGTATACAGACACTGTACAGTTGTCCCCTGACGTACATACAGTGTACAGCAGCCCCTTGGTATACCGACTGGGTATAGTTGTGCTCTGATGTACAGTGTACAGCAGCCCCTTGGTATACAGACTGGGTACAGTTGTGCTCTGATGTACAGTGTACAGCAGCCGCTTGGTATACAGACTGGGTACAGTTGTGCTCTGATGTACAGTGTACAGCAGTCTCTAGGTATACAGCTGCCTCCTGATGTACAGATAGTGTACAGCTGTCCTCTTGTGTACAGATAGTGTACAGCTGCCCCTGATATCCAGACAAGGCACAGCAGTCCCCTCTTGTACAGGCAGGATACAGCTGTCCCCTGGTATATAGACAGTGTACAACTGAGCCCCGGTATACAGGAAGTGCACAGCTGACCCCTGGTATACAGGCAGTGTACAGATGTGCCCTAGTTTGCAGACAGTGTATAGCTGGCCCTGCTGTATAAAGACAGTGTACAGCTGTCCCCTGATGTACAGACAGTGTACAGATATCCCTTAGTATACAGACAGTATACAGCTGACCCCTGGTATACAGAAAGCATATGGTTGTTTCCTGGTATACAGACATTGTACCGCTGTCACAAAAACAGAAATACCTGGAAAAACTCAGCAGGTCTGGCACATCGGCGGAGAAGAGCAAAGTTGACGTTTCGAGTGTACAGCTGTCACCTTGCATACAGACAGTTCAGAGATGTCCCCAGATGTACAGACAGTGTACACATGCTACCTGGTTTACAGACAGTGTATAGCTGTCACCTTGTATACAGACAGTGTACAGCTGTTCCCTGGCATACAGAGAGTGTACAGCTGTCATCTTGTATACTGACAGTTCACAGATGTCCCCAGATGTACAGACAGTGTACACATGCTACCTGGTTTACAGACAATGTATAGCTGTCACCTTGTATACAGAGAGTGTACAGCTGTCATCTTGTATAAAGACAGTGTACAGATGTACCCTGATGTACAGACAGTGTACACCTGCTACCTGGTATACAGATGGTGTATAGCTTCCAACCTGATAGTCGCCCAACCTCGGACGGTCCGCTTCTATCTCCTACCTAAAATCCACAAACAGAACTGCCCCGGTAGACCGATCGTCTCAGCTTGCTCCTGCCCCACAGAACTCATTTCTCGTTATCTTGACTCCCTTCTCTCTCCCCTTGTCCAGTCCCTTCCCACCTACATCCGTGATTCCTCTAACACCTTACGTCACATCAACAATTTCCAGTTCCCTAGCCCCAACCGCTTCCTCTTCACCATGGACGTCCAATCCCTCTACACCTCCATCCCCCACCAGGATGGTCTGAGGGCCCTTAGCTTCTTCCTCGAACAGAGGCCCGAACAATCCCCATCCACCACTACTCTCCTCCGTCTGGCTGAACTTGTTCTCACACTGAACAATTTCTCCTTCAACTCCTCTCACTTCCTCCAAATAAAAGGTGTGGCTATGGGTACCCGCATGGGCCCCAGCTATGCCTGTCTCTTTATGGGGTATGTGGAACATTCCTTGTTCCAGTCCTACTCCGGCCCCCTTCCACAACTCTTTCTCCGGTACATCGATGATTACTTCGGTGCCGCTTCATGCTCTCGTCGGGACTTGGAAAAATTTATTAATTTCGCTTCCAATCTCCACCCCTCCATCATTTTCATGTGGTCCATCTCTGACACTTCCCTTCCCTTCCTTGACCTCTCTGTCTCAATCTCTGGTGATAGACTGTCCACCAATATCCATTACAAACCCACCGACTCCCACAGCTACCTCGACTACAGCTCCTCACACCCCGCTTCCTGTAAGGACCCCATTCCATTCTCTCAGTTCCTTCGCCCCCGTCGCATCTGTTCCGATGATGCTGCCTTCAAAAACGGTTCCTCTGACATGTCCTCCTTCTTCCTTAACCGAGGTTTTCCACCCACGGTCGTTGACAGGGCCCTCAACCGTGTCCGGCCCATCTCCCGCGCATCCGCCCTCACGCCTTCTCCTCCCTCCCAGAAACATGATAGGGTCCCCCTTGTCCTCACTTATCACCCCACCAGCCTCCACATTCAAAGGATCATCCTCCGCCATTTCCGCCAACTCCAGCATGATGCCACCACCAAACACATCTTCCCTTCACCCCCCTTATCGTCATTCCGTAGGGATCGTTCCCTCCGGGACACCCTGGTCCACTCCTCCATCACCCCCTACTCCTCAACCCCCACCTATGGCACCACCCCATGCCCACGCATAAGATGTAACACCTGCCCCTTCACTTCCTCTCTCCTCACCATCCAAGGGCCCAAACACTCCTTTCAAGTGAAGCAGCATTTCACTTGCATTTCCCCCAACTTAGTCTACTGCATTCGTTGCTCCCAATGTGGTCTCCTCTACATTGGAGAGACCAAACGTAAACTGGGCGACCACTTTGCAGAACACCTGCGGTCTGTCCGCAAGAATGACCCAAACCTCCCTGTCGCTTGCCATTTTAACACTCCACCCTGCTCTCTTGCCCACATGTCTGTCCTTGGCTTACTGCATTGTTCCAGTGAAGGCCAACGCAAACTGGAGGAACAGCACCTCATCTTCCGACTAGGCACCTTACAGCCTTCCGGACTGAATATTGAATTCAACAACTTTAGATCTTGAACTCCCTCCTCCATCCCCACCCCCTTTCTGTTTCTCCCTTCCTTTTGTTTTTTTCCAATAAATTATATAGATTTTTCTTTTCCCACCTATTTCCATTATTTTTAAATATTTTTAAATCTTTTATGCTCTCCCCACCCCCACTAGAGCTGTACCTTGAGTGCCGTACCGTCCATTCTTAATTAGCACATTCGTTTAGATAATATCACCAACTTTAACACCTATGTGTTCTTTTGTTCTGTTGTTGGTGACATCTTTTGATGATCTGCTTCTATCACTGCTTGTTTGTCCACAGAACCACACCAACCCCCTCCACTTCTCTCTCTCTCTCTCTCTCTCCCACCCCCACACACCTTAAACCAGCTTATATTTCAACTCTTTCTTGGACTCGAACTCAAGTTCTGTCGAAGGGTCATGAGGACTCGAAACGTCAACTCTTTTCTTCTCCGCCAATGCTGCCAGACCTGCTGAGTTTTTCCAGGTAATTCTGTTTTTGTTTTGGTGTATAGCTGTCACTTTGTATACAGACAGTGTACAGTTGTCACCTTGTATACCGATAATGCACAGATGTACCCTGATGTACAGACAGTGTACATATGTTACCTGGTATATAGACAGTGTATAGCTATCACTTTGTATACAGACAGTGTACAGTTGTTGCCTGATCTACAGACAGTGAACAGTTGTCACCTGATGTACAGGCAGTGTACAGCTGTTCCCTGGTGTACAGACAGATTACACCTGAGCCCTGGTATACAGAGAGTGTACAGCTCTTCCCTAGTATACAGACATTGTACAGCTGTCACCTTGTATACAGACAGTGTACAACCGCCCCCGGTATACAGAAAGTGTATGGCTGTTCCCTGGTATACAGAGAGTGTACAGCTGTCACCTTGTATGCAGACAGTGCACAGATGTCCCCTAAGTACAGACAGTGTACACATGCTACCTGGTATACAGACAGTGTATAGCTGTCACCTTGTATACTGACGGTGTACAGCTGTTCCCTGGTATACAGAGAGTGCACAGCTGTCACCTTGTATACCGACAGTGTACAGATGTCCCCTGATGTGCAGACAGTGTACACGTACTACCTGGTATACAGACAATGTATACCTGTCACCTTGTATACAGTGTACAGCTGTTCCTTGGTATACAGAGAGTGTACAGCTGTCAACTTGTATACTGACAGTGCATGGATGTACCCTCATGTACAGACAGTGTACACCTATTACCTGGTATACAGATGGTGTATAGCTGTCACTTTGTGTACAGATAGTGTACAGCTGTCACCGGATGTACAGACAGTGTACAGTTGTCACCTGATGTACAGGCAGTGTACAGCTGTTCCCTGGTGTACAGACAGAATATACCTGAGCCCTTGTATACCAACAATGTACAGCTCTTCCCTAGTATACAGAAATTGTACAACTGTCACCTTGTATACAGACAATGTACAGCCGCCCCCGGTGTACAGAAAATGTATGGCTGTTCACTGGTATACAGAGAGTGTACAGCTGTCACCTTGTATACCGACAGTGTATAGATGTCCCCTGATGTGTAGACAGTGTACACATGCTACCTGGTATACAGACAATGTATAGCTGTCACCTTGTATACAGTGTACAACTGTTCCCTGGTATACAGAGAGTGTGCAGCTATCAACTTGTAAACCGACAGTGCACAGATGCACCCGCATGTACAGACAGTGTACACCTGTTACCTGGTATACAGATGGTGTATAGCTGTCACCTTGTATACAGACAGTGTACAGTTGTCACCTTGTATACTGACAGTGCACAGATGTACCCTGATGTACAGACAGTGTACACATGTTACCTGGTATACAGACAGTGTATAGCTGTCACCTTGTATACAGACAGTGTACAGTTGTTGTCTGATGTACAGACAGTAAACAGTTTCCACCTGATGTACAGACAGTGTACAGCTGTTCCCTGGTGTACAGACAGAATACAGCTGATCCCTGGTATACATACAATGTACAGCTCTTCCCTGGTATACAGACATTGTACAGCTGTCACCTTGTATACAGACAGTGTAGAGCCGCCCCCCATATACAGAAAGTGTACGGCTGTTCCCTGGTATACAACAGTGTACAGCTGTCACCTTGTATGCAGACAGTGCACAGATGTTCCCTGGTATACAGAGAGTGTACAGCTGTCACCTTGTATACTGACAGTGCTCAGATGTTCCCTGGTATACAGAGAGTGTACAGCTGTCACCTTGTATACTGACAGTGCTCAGATGTACCCTGATGTACAGGCAGTGTACACCTGTTACCTGCTATACACAGTGTATAGCTGTCACTTTGTATACAGACAGTGTTCAGTTGTCACCTGATGTACAGACAGTGTACAGTTGTCTTCTGATGTACAGTGTACAGCTGTCCCCTGGTATACGGACAGCGTGCAGCTGCCCCATGATATAGAGACAGTGTACAGTTGTCCCCTCATGTACAGACAGTGTATATCTGTTACGTGGTACACAGACAGTTGAAACAGGCCCCTGTTATACAGACAGAGTGCAGCTGCCCTCTGGCATATAGACACTGGACAGCTGTCCCCTTGTAAACAGACAGTGTACAGCAGTCCCCTTGTATAGAGACGGTGTACATCTGTTTCTTGTATACAGACAGTGTACAGCTATCGCCTTATATAGAGACAGTGTATAGCTGCCCTCTTGTATACAATGTATAGCTGCCCTGGTATATAGACAGTGTACAGCTGTCCGCTGATGTACAGGCAGTGTATAGCTGTCCCCTGGTATTCAGACAGTGTACAGCTGCCCCCTGATGCACAGGCAGTGTACAGCTATTCCCTGGTATATAGTGAGTGTACTGTTGCCCCCAGTATACAGCCAATGTACATCTGTTCCCTGGTGTACAGACAATGTACAGCTGACCTCTGGTATACAGACAGTGTACAGCTCTTCCCTGGAATACAGGATGATGTACAACCACCCCCTTGTATACAGACAGTGTATAGCTGTCCCTTTGTATACAAACAATGTACAGCTGCCTCTGGCATACAGATAGTGTACAGCTATCCGCTGATGTACTGGCAGTATACATCTGCCCCTGAAATACTGGCAGAGTACAGCTGCCCCTGAAATACAGACAGTGTACAAGTGTACAGCTGTCCCCTTGTATACAGACAGAGTACAGCTGCCCCTGATGTACAGACAGTGTACAGCTGTCCCCTGGTATACAGACAGTGTACAGCTCTTCCCTGGTATACGGGATGGTGTACAACCATCCCCTTGTATACAGACAGTGTATAGCTGTTCCCTGGTAATCAGACAGTGTACAGCTGCCCCCTGATGCACAGGCAGTGTACAGCTATTCCCAGGTATACAGTGAGTGTACTGTTGCCCCCAGTATACAGCCAATGTACATCTGTTCCCTGGTGTACAATGTACAGCTGACCCCTGGTATACAGACAGTGTACAGCTCTTCCCTGGTATACAGGATGGCGTACAACCATCCCCTTGTATACAGACAGTGTATAGCTGTCCCTTTGTATACAGACAATGTACAGCTGCCTCTGGCATACAGATAGTGTACAGCTGTCTGCTGATGTAATGGCAGTGTAGATCTACCCCTGAAATACAGACAGTATACAAGTTTACAGCTGTCCCCTGGTATACAGACCGAATACAGCTGCCCCTGATGTACAGACAGTGTACAGTTGTTCCCCGGTATTCAGACAGTGTACAGCTGCCCCGATGTACAGACAGTGTACAGCTGCCCCTGAAATACAGACAGTGTACAGCTGTCCCCTGGTATACAGACAGAGTACAGCTGCCCCTGATGTACAGACAGTGTACAGCTGTCCCCTGGCATACAGATAGTGTACAGCTGTCTGCTGATGTAATGGCAGTGTAGATCTACCCCTGAAATACAGACAGTATACAAGTTTACAGCTGTCCCCTGGTATACAGACCGAATACAGCTGCCCCTGATGTACAGACAGTGTACAGCTGTTCCCCGGTATTCAGACAGTGTACAGCTGCCACCTGATCCACAGGCAGTGTACAGCTATTCCCAGGTATACAGCGAGTGTACCATTGTCCCCGATATACAACCGATGAACAGCTATTCCCTGGTGTACAGACAGTATACAGCTGACCCCTGGTATACAGACAGTGTACAGCTCTTCCCTTGTATACATACAGTGTGCAGCTGCCCCATGCTATAGAGACAGTGTACAGTTGTCCCCTGATGTACAGACAATGTATAGCTGTTACGTGGTACACAGACAGTCAAAACAGACCCCTGGTATACAGACAATGTACAGCTGTCCCTTTGTAAACAGACAGTGTACAGCTGTCCCCTTGTATAAAGACAGTGTATGCAGACAGTGTACAGCTATCACCTTGTATACAGACAGTGTATAGCTGCCCCCTTGTATACAGACAACATACAGCTGCCCCAGTATACAGACAGTGTACAGCTGTCCACTGATGTACTGGCAGTGTACATCTGCCCCCAGTATACAGGTAGTGTGCAGCTGTCCACTGATGTACTGGCAGCGTACATCTGCCCCTGGTATACAGACAGAGTATAGCTGCCCCTGATGTACAGACAGTGTATAGCTGTCCCCTGGTATTCAGAGAGTGTACAGCTGCCCCCCGATGCACAGGCAGTGTACAGCTGTTCCCTGGTATACAGCAAGTGTACTGTTGCCCCCGGTATACAGCCAATGTACATCTGTTCCCTAGGGTATAGACAATGTACAGCTGACCCCTGGTATACAGACAGTGTACGCTCTTCCCTGGTGTACAGACAGTGTACAACCATCCCCTTGTATACAGACAGTGTATAGCTGTCCCCTCGTATGCAGACAATGTACAGCTGTCTTTGGTATACAGATAGTGTACAGCTGTCTGCTGATGTACTGGCAGTGTACATCTGCCCCTGGCATCCAGACATAGTACAGCTTCCCCTGATATACAGACAGTGTACAAGTGTACAGCTATCCCCTGGTACACAGACAGTGTAAAGCTGCTCCCTAATGTATAGACAGTGTACAGCTGTTCCCAGGTATACAGCGAGTGTACAGTTCTCCCTGGTATACAGCCAATATACAGCTGTTCCCTGGTGTACAGACAGTATACAGCTGACCCCTGGTATACAGACAGTGTACAGCTCTTCCCTGGTATACAGACAGTGTACAGCTGTCCCCTTGTATACATAAAGTATACAACTGTTCCCTAGTATACAGAAAGTGTACATTTGTTCCCTGGTACAAAGACATTATACAGCTATCGCCTTGTATACAGACAGTGTACATGTGCCCCCAGCCTACAGAAGGTATACGGCTGTTCCCTGGTATACAGACAGTGTACAGCTGTCACCTTGTATACAAATAGTGCACAGATGTCCCCTGATGTACAGACAGTGTAAACATGCTGCCTGTTATACACAGTTTATAGCTGTCACCTTGTATACAGAGTGTACAGCTGTTCCCTGATGTACAGAAAATGTACATCTGTTACCTGTTATACAGATACTGTGTACAGCTGTCACCTTATATACAATGTATAGCTGTCACCTTGCATACCAACAGTGCACAGCTGTCCCCTGGTATACAGACAGTGTACAGTTGTCACCTGATGTACAGACAGTGTACAGTTGTTCCCTGGTATACAGACAATGTACAGTTGTTACCTGATGTACAATGTATAGCTGTTCCCTGGCGCACAGATAGAATACAGCTGTCCCTTGGTATACAGACAAGTGTACAGCTGCCCCATGACATAGACACAGTGTACTGTTGTCCCCTGATGTACAGACAGTGTATAGCTGTTACGTGGTAGACAGTCAGTGAAAACAGGCCCCTGGTTTACAGACAGTATATAGCTGCCCTGTGGTATACAGGCACTGTATGGCTGTTCCCTTGTAAACAGACAGTGTACAGCTGTCCCCTTGCATAAAGACAGTGTACATCTGTCCTTTGCATACAAGCAGTGTACAGCTATCCCATTGTATACAGACAGTGTATAGCTGCCCCCTGGTATACATGCAGAGTAGTGCTGCCCCTGATGTACTGTGTACAGCTGTTCCCTGGGTATACAGGGAATGTACCGTTGCCCCCAGTATACAGGCAATGTACAGCTGTTCTCTGGTGTACAGACAGTATATAGCTGACCTCTGGTACATAGACAGTGTACAGCTCTTCCCTTGTATACCGACAGTGTACAGCTGTCCCCTTGTACACAGACAGTGCACAGCTATTCCATGGTATACAGAAAGTGTACAGCTATTCCCTGGTATACAGACAGTGCACAGCTGTCCCCTTGTATACATAGTGTACAGCTGTTCCCTAGTATATAGACAGTGTACAGCTCTTCCATGGTATACAGTGTGTATCTGTCACCTTGTATTCAGACAGTGTACAGCTGTCCCCTGATGTACAGAAAGTGCACAGCTGCCCTGTAGTAAACAGACAGTGTACAGCTGTCCCCTTGTATACAGAGTGTACAGCTGTTTCCTGGTATATAGACAGTGTACAGCTGTCACCTTGTATTCAGACAGCGTACAGCTGTCCCCTGATGTACAGATAGTGTACAGCTTTTGCCTGATATACAGGCAATAAAAACAGGCCCCTGGTATTCAGACAGTGTATAGTTGTCCCCTGATGTATGCACAGTGTACAGCTGCCTCCTGGTATGCAGGCACTGTACAGCTGTCCCTTGTAAACAGGCAGTGTACAGCTGTCCGCCTTGTATACAGCTGTCCCCTTGTTAACAGAGAGTGTATAGCTGCTCCATTGTATACAATGTACAGCTGCACCTGGTATGCATACAGTGTACAGCTGTACCCTGATATACAGACAGTGTACAGCTGCCCCTTGATTATACAGTTGTTCCCTAGTATACACATAGTGTACAGCTGAGCTCCCTCAGTACTGACTCTCTGACAGTGCGGCACTCCCTCAGTTCTGACCCTCCGACAGTGCGGCACTCCCTCACTAATGACCCTCCAACCGTGAGGCTCTCCCTCAGTACTGACCCTCCGACAGTTCGGCACTCCCTCACTAGTGACCCTCCGACAGTGCGGCACTCCCTCAGTACTGACCCTCCGACAGTGCGGCGCTCCCTCAGTGCTGACCCTCCGACAGTGCGGCACTCTCTCAGTAGTGACCCTCCGACAGTGCGGCACTCTCTCAGTAGTGACCCTCCGACAGTGCGGCACTCTCTCAGTAGCGACCCTCCGACAGTGCGGCACTCTCTCAGTAGTGACCCTCCGACAGTGCGGCACTCTCTCAGTAGTGACCCTCCGACAGTGCGGCACTCTCTCAGTAGTGACCCTCCGACAGTGCGGCACTCTCTCAGTAGTGACCCTCCGACAGTGCGGCACTCTCTCAGTAGTGACCCTCCGACAGTGCGGCACTCTCTCAGTAGCGACCCTCCGACAGTGCGGCACTCCCTCAGCACTGACCCTCCGACAGTGCGGCGCTCCCTCTGCGCTGACACAGGGCAGTGTCAGTGTGGATTGAGGTTTTGGGAATGGTGGGGTAGAGGTTGAATCCAAAGCACAGATGAGAGAGTTGCAAAGTGTGACAGACGGAGCGGAAACTGGGTAAAAAGTGAGTACTTCTGATTTAACAATATTTTGTAGAAAACGAGAAAATTTGACTAACACACACACACACACAGAAGAAAAGTTCAGTCTCGTAGCAAATTAATTGCATCAACTTCCTGCAGTGCAGTGTTTAAATTACCATTCCTTTCAAATAAGCAAATAGCTGGATAAAGAGCAAGCAAACGCATTTCAAATGAGTCAGTTGAGACACCCAGGTGTACAATAGGAACACATGGGGGGTGGAGAGGGCTGTCTCAAGAGGTGGGAAATGAGTATTTAAATTTTAGCTGAAGGGATAAGGAGAGGAGGTTAGAACGAAGAGCAACAGTCACACAGAGAGAGACAGAGCGAGAGTGAGGGAGGGAGAGAGAGAGAGAGAGAGAGAGAGAGAGTCGGGTCACTTGTGTCACGCACTGGGAGAACACTCTCCACACCAGGCTGTCCAAGTATTTGCTCTCCCTACCTCACTCCCTCTCCATGAGAAATCTGGGTGACTGGGAAAGACAGAGAGAGAGAGAGAGAGGAGCCGGAGTGGACCCTCACCATGCTCAGTGGGATTAAACTGGACGGAGTGGACTTTTCCGATTGGAGCGGTTACCACCAGGAGAGTGAGGTCTGTTAAATCGCTCTTTGCTCAATGCACTTTCAAAAGCGGGCTAACGTTTCAGACTGTGCGCGTCAAGGGTGGAAGAGACTTTACGGTTTTAAATGGAGTTTCTCTTTCCTGTTTGAAAAATGCTGCTGGAGGTGGAGAGGGGTGGCCCGGGGCTGGGGGTAGGTGGGAAGGAGGGAAGGGGCTACCTCTCAACCTGCTCCGCCTGGTCAGGCAGACGTAGTCTGGGGGTTTCCGAGGGGTTGGGAGCCCGGATGACGCTCAACGCCCCGAGTGTCGGAGCAGGAGGGCACCATCAGAAAACGGCCCCAGCGGAGTTCCTTTCCCCACGGCCACACCTCAAAACACTTCAATGGCGATGGAGCCCAGAATTACAATTCTCATCCTGCTTTTCAAATCCGGCTACGGCCTGACCCCCTCCCTATCTCTGTAACCTCCTCCAGCCCCTTCACCCTCCCTATCTCTGTAACCTCCTCCAGCCCCTACACCCCTCCCTATCTCTGTAACCTCCTCCAGCCCCGACACCCCTCCCTATCTCTGTAACCTCCTCCAGCCCCTTCACCCTCCCGATCTCTGTAACCTCCTCCAGCCCCTACACCCCTCCCTTTCTCTGTAACCTCCTCCAGCCCATACAACTCTCCCTATCTCTGTAACCTCCTCCAGCACCTACACTCCTCCCTATCTCTGTAACCTCCTCCAACCCTCCCTATCTCTGTAACCTCCTCCAACCCTCCCTATCTCTGTAACCTCCTCCAGCCCCTACAACCCTCCCTATCTCTGTAACCTCCTCCAGCCCCTACACCCCTCCCTATCTCTGTAACCTCCTCCAGCCCCTACACCCCTCCCTATCTCTGTAACCTCCTCCAGCCCCTACACCCCTCCCTATCTCTGTAACCTCCTCCAGCCCCTACACCCTCCCTATCTCTGTAACCTCCTCCAGCCCCTACAACCCTTCCTATCTCCGTAACCTCCTCCAGCCCCTACACCCCTCCCTATCTCTGTAACCTCCTCCAGCCCCTACAACCCTCCCTATCTCCGTAACCTCCTCCAGCCCCTACAACCCTCCCTATCTCCGTAACCTCCTCCAGCCCCTACACCCCTCTCTATCTCTGTAACCTCCTCCAGCCCCTACAACCCTCCCTATCTCCGTAACCTCCTCCAGCCCCTACAACCCTCCCTATCTCTGTAACCTCCTCCAGCCCCTACACCCCTCCCTATCTCTGTAACCTCCTCCAGCCCCTACAACCCACCCTATCTCTGTAACCTCCTCCAGCCCCTACACCCCTCCCTATCTCTGTAACCTCCTCCAGCCCCTACAACCCTCCCTATCTCTGTAACCTCCTCCAGCCCCTACAACACTCTCTATCTCTGTAACCTCCTCCAGCCCCTAAAACCCTCCCTATCTCTGTAACCTCCTCCAGCCCCTACAACTCTCCCTATCTCTGTAACCTCCTCCAGCCCCTACAACCCTCCCTATCTCTGTAGTCTTCTCCAGCTCCTACAACCCTCGCTATCTCTGTAACCTCCTCCAGCCCCTACAACCCTCCCTATCTCTGTAACCTCCTCCAGCCCCTACAACCCTCTCTATCTCTGTAACCACCTCCAGACCCTACACCCCTCCCAATCTCTGTAACCTCCTCCAGCCCCTACAACCCTCCCTATCTCTGTAACCTCCTCCAACCCCTACAACTCTCCGTATCTCTGTAACCTCCTCCAGCCCCTACAACCCTCCCTATCTCTGTAACCTCCTCCAGCCCCTACCACCATCCATATCTCTGTAACCTCCTCCAGCACCTACAACCCTCCCTATCTCTGTAATCTCCTCCAGCCCCTACACCCCTCCCTATCTCTGTAACCTCCTCCAGCACCTACAACCCTCATCTCCGTAACCTCCTCCAGCCCCTACAACCCTCCCTATCTCTGTAACCTCCTCCAGCCCCTACAACCATCCATATCTCTGTAACCTCCTCCAGCACCTACACCCCTCCCTATCTCTGCAACCTACTTCAGCCCCTACACCCTTCCCTATCTCCGTAACCTCCTCCAGCCCCTACAACCCTCCCTATCTCTGTAACCTCCTCCAGCCCCTACACCCCTCCCTATCGCCATAACTTCCTCCAGCCCCTACACACCTCCCTATCTCTGTAACCTCCTCCAGCCCCTACACCAACCCTATCTCTGTAAACTCCTCCAGCCCCTACAACCCTCCCTATCTCTGTAACCTCCTCCAGCCCCTACAAACCTCCGAGATCTCTGCGCTCCTCCAATTCCGGCCTCTTGACCATCCCCCTATTCCCATCGCTCCACCATTGGCGGCCGTGCCTTCAGCTGTCTGGGGCCCTAAGCTCTGAAAATCCCTCCCTAAACCACTCGACCCTCTCTCTCTCTCTCTCTGTCTCGCACCTCCTTTAAGACGCTATTTAAAACTGACCTCTTTAACCAAGCTTTACGTCACCTGTCCCTAATATATGTCCCTCAGTTTAAGACTCAGTTATAACACTTTCTCTGTGACACTGTCTCTCAATATAAGACTCTCAGTTATAACACTCTCTCTGTTACACTGACCCTCAGTATAAGACTCTCAGTTATAACACTCTCTCTGTTACACTGACCCTCAGTATAAGACTCTCAGTTATAACACTCTCTCTGTTACACTGATCCTCAGTATAAGACTCTCAGTTATAACACTCTCTCTCACACTGACCCTCAGTATAAGACTCTTAGTTATAACGTTCCCTCTGTTACACTGACCCTCAGTATAAGACTCTCAGTTATAACACTCTCTCTGTTACACTGATCCTCAGTATAAGACTCTCAGCCATAACAATCTTTCTCTCACACCGTCCCTAAGTATAAGACTCACAGTTATAACATTCTCTGTTACACTGACCGTCAATATAAGACTCTCAGTTGTAAAACTCTCTCTCATACTGACCCTCAGTATAAGAATCAGCTATAACATTCTCTCTGTCACACTGACTTTCAGTATAAGACTCTCAGTTATAACATTCTCTCTGTTACACTGTCCCTCATTATAAGACTCTCAGTTATAACACTCTCTGTTACACTGACCCTCCGTAAAAGATTCTCAGTTATAACACACTCTCTGTTACACTGACCCTCAGTATAAGACTCTCAGCCATAACAATCTTTCTCTCACACCGGCCCTGAGTATAAGACTCTCAGTTATAACACTCTCTCTGTTACACTGACCCTCAGCATAAGACTCTCAGTTATAACACTCTCTCTGTTACACTGTCCTTCATTATAAGAATGTCAGTTATAACACTCTCTCTGTTACACTGACCCTCAGTATAAGACTCTCAGTTATAACACTCTCTCTGTAACACTGTCCCTCAGTATAAGACTCTCAGTTATAACACTCTCTCTCTCACACTGGCACTGAGTATAAGACTCTCAGTTATAACACTCTCGCTGTTACACTGACCCTTAGTATAAGACTCTCAGTCTGACCCTTAGTATAAGACTCTCAGTTATAACACTCTCTCTGTTACACTGACCCTCAGTATAAGACTCTTAGTTATAATGTTCCCTCTGTTACACTGACTCTCAGTATAAGACTCTCAGTTATAACACTCGCTATTACACTGACCCTCAGTATAAGACTCCCAGTTATAACGTTCCCTCTGTTACACTGACTCTCAGTATAAGACTCTCAGTTATAACACTCACTGTTACACTGACTCTCAGTTTAAGACTCTCAGTTATAACACACTCTCTGTTACACTGACCCTCAGTATAAGACTCTCAGTTATAACACACTGTTACACTGACCCTCAGTATAAGACTCTCAGTTGTAACACTCTCTCTGTTACACTGACCCTCAGTATAAGACTCAGTTATAACACTCTCTCTGTTACACTGACCCTCAGTATAAGACTCTCAGTTATAACACTCTCTCTGTTACACTGACCCTCAGTATATGACTCTCAGTTATAACACTCTCTCTGTTACACTGACCCTCACTATAAGACTCTCAGTTATAACACTCTCTCTCACACTGACTCTCAGTATAAGACTCTCAGTTATAACACTCTCTCTGTTACACTGTCCCTCATTATAAGACTCTCAGTTATAACACTCTCTCTGTTACACTGACCCTCAGTATAAGACTCAGTTATAACACTCTCTCTGTTACACTGACCCTCAGTATAAGACTCTCAGTTATAACACTCTCTCTGTTACACTGACCCCCAGTATAAGACTCTCAGTTATAACACTCTCTCTGTTACACTGTCCCTCATTATAAGACTCTCAGTTATAACACTCTCTCTGTTACACTGACCCTCAGTATAAGACTCAGTTATAACACTCTCTCTGTTACACTGACCCTCAGTATAAGACTCTCAGTTATAACACTCTCTCTGTTACACTGACCCTCAGTATAAGACTCTCAGTTATAACACTCTCTCTGTTACACTGACCCCCAGTATAAGACTCTCAGTTATAACACTCTCTCTGTTACACTGTCCCTCATTATAAGACTCTCAGTTATAACACTCTCTCTGTTACACTGACCCTCAGTATAAGACTCAGTTATAACACTCTCTCTGTTACACTGACCCTCAGTATAAGACTCTCAGTTATAACACTCTCTCTGTTACACTGACCCCCACTATAAGACTCTCAGTTATAACACTCGCTCTCTCACACTGACCCTTAGCATTAGATTCACCGTTATAACAATCTCTCTGTTACATTGTCCCTCAGTATAAGATTATCAGTTATAACACTCTCTCTGTTACACTGAACCTATGTATAAGACTCTCAGTTATAACACACTCACTCACTACTGTCCCTCAGTATAAGACTCTCAGTTATAATTCTCTGTTACACTGACTCTCAGTATAAGACTCTCAGTTATAACACTTGCTCTCTCACACTGACCCTTAGCATTAGATTGACCGTTATAACAATCTCTCTGTTATACTATCCCTCAATATAAGACTGTCAGTTATAACACTCTCTCTGTTACACTGACTCTCAGTATAAGACTCTCAGTTATAACACTCTCTCTGTTACACTGACCCTCAGTATAAGACTCTCAGTTATAACACTTTCCATGTTACACTGTCCCTGAGTATAAAATTCTCAGTTGTAATCTTCCTGAATCTCAATAACAGAAACTACGATGGTATGAGGCATGAGTTAATGATGATGGATTTGGAAACGTTACTTAAAGGGATGATGCTGGATAGGCAATGACAAACATTCAAAGAGCACATGGGTGAACTGTAACAATTGTTTATTCCTGTCTGGCGCAAAAGTAAAACAGGAAAGGTGGCCAAACCATGGCTTACAAGGGAAATTAGAGACAGTATTAGATCCAAGGAAGAGGTATACAACTTGGCCAGAAAAACAACAGACCTGAGGATTGAAGCAGTTTAAAATTCAGCAAAGGAGGACCAAGGGATTGACTAAGAAAGGGAACATAGAGTATGAGAGTAAGCTTGCGGGGAACATAAAAACTGACCGCAAAAGTTTCTATAGGTATGTGAAGAGAAAAAGATTGGTGCAGACAAATGTAGGTCCCTTACAGTCAGAAACAGGGGAATTTATAATGGGAACAAAGAAATGGCTGACCGACTAAATACATACTTTGGTTCTGTCTTCACAAAGGAGGACACAAATAACGTACCAGAAATGTTGGGGACACAAAGTTTTTAGTGAGAGGGAAGAACTGAAAGAAATCAGTATTAGTCGGGAAATGGTGTTGGGGAAATTGATGGGATTGAAGGCTGATAAATGCCCAGGGCCTGGGAATCCACATCCCAGAGTATTTAAGGAAGTGGCCCAAGAAATAGTGTATTCATGGGAGGTCATCTTCCCAGATTCTATAGACTCTGGAACAGTTCCTACAGAGTGAAGGGTAGCTAATGTAACCCCACTATTTAAAAAGGGAATCTTTTGAGGATGTAACTAGTAAAGTTGATGAGAGGGAGCAAGTGGATGTGGTTTATTTGGACTTTCAGAAGGCTTTCGACAAAGTCCCACATAAGAGATTAGTGTGTAAAATTAAAGCGCATGGGATTGGGGGTAGTGTATTGAGATAGATAGAAAACTGGTTGGCAGACAGGAAACAAAGAGTAGGAATAAATGTGTCTTTTTCTGAATGGCAGGCAGTGACTAGTGGGGTACCGCAGGGATCGGTGCTGGGATCCCAGCTATTCACAATATATATTAAGGATTTAGATGAGGGAACTAAATGTAATATCTCCAGATTTGCAGATGACACAAAGCTGGGTGGGAAGGTGAGCTGTGAGGAGGATGCAGAGATGCTTCAGTGTGATTTGGACAAGCTGAGTGAGTGGGCAAATGCATGGCAGATGTAGAATAATGTGGATAAATGTGAGGTTTTCCACTTTGGTAGCAAAAACAGGAAGGCAGATTATTATCTGAATGGCTATAAATTGAGAGAGGGGAATGTGCAACGAGACCTGGGTGCCCTTGTACACCAGTCGCTGAAGGTAAGCATGCAGGTACAGCAGGCGGTAAAGAAGGCAAATGGTATGTTGGCCTTCACAGCAAGAGGATTCGAGTACAGGAGCGGGGATGTCTTGCTGCAATTATACAGGACCTTGGTGAGACCACACCTGGAATATTGTGTGCAGTTTTGGTCTCCTTATCTGAGGAAGGATGTTCTTGCTATAGAGGGAGTGCAGTGAAGGTTTACCAGACTGATTCCTGGGATGGCGGGACTGACATATGAGGAGAGATTGAATTGGTTAGGATTAAATTCACTGGAGTTCAGAAAAATGAGGGAAGATCTCATAGACACCTATAAAATTCTAACAGGACTAGACTGGGTAGATACAGGTAAGATGTTCCCGATGGTGGGGGAGACAGAACCAGGGGTCACAGTCTGAGGATACGGGGTAGACCATTTAGGACTGAGATGAGGAGAAATTTCTTCACCCAGAGAGCGGTGAGCCTGTGGAATTCGCTACCACAGAAAGTAGTTGAGGTCAAAACACTGTATGTTTTCAAGAAGGGGTTATTTATAGCTCTTGGGGCAAAAGGGATCAAAGGATATGGGGAGAAAGCGGGAGCAGGCTATTGAGTTGGATGATCAGTCATGATCATAATGAATGGCGGAGCAGGCTTGAAGGGCCGAATGGCCTCCTCCTGCTTCTAGTTTCTATGTTTCTATAACACTGTGTTACACTGGCCCTCAGTATAAGACTCAGTTATAACACTCTCTCTGTTACACTGACCCTCAGTATATGACTCTCAGTTATAACACTCTCTCTGTTACACTGACCCTTAGTATAAGACTCTCAGTTATAACACTCTTTCTGTTACACTGACCCTCAGTATAAGACTCTCAGTTATAACACTCTCTCTGTTACACTGATCCTCAGTATAAGACTCTAGTTATAACACTCTCTCTGTTACACTGACCCTCAGTATATGACTCTCAGTTATAACACTCTTTCTGTTACACTGACCCTTAGTATAAGACTCTCAGTTATAACACTCTCTCTGTTACACTGACCCTCAGTATAAGACTCTGTTATAACACTCTCTCTGTTACACTGTCTCTCAGTATAAGACTCTCAGTTATAACACTCTCTCTGTTACACTGACCCTCAGTATAAGACTCTCAGTTATAACACTCTCTCTGTTACACTGACACTCAGTATAAGACTCTCAGTTATAACACTCTCCCTGTTACACTGACCCTCAGTATATGACTCTCAGTTATAACACTCTCTCTGTTACACTGACCCTTAGTATAAGACTCTCAGTTATAACACTCTCTCTGTTACACTGACCCTCAGTATAAGACTCTCAGTTATAACACTCTCTCTGTTACACTGACCCTCAGTATATGACTCTCAGTTATAACACTCTTTCTGTTACACTGACCCTCAGTATAAGACTCTCAGTTATAACACTCTCTCTGTTACACTGACCCTCAGTATAAGACTCTCAGTTATAACACTCTCTCTGTTACACTGATCCTCAGTATAAGACTCTCAGTTATAACACTCTCTCTGTTACACTGTCTCTCAGTATAAGACTCTCAGTTATAACACTCTCTCTGTTACACTGACCCTCAGTACAAGACTCTCAGTTATAACACTCTCTCTGTTACACTGATCCTCAGTATAAGACTCTCAGTTATAACACTCTCTCAGTTACACTGACCCTCAGTATAAGACACTCAGTTATGACACTCTCTGTGTTACACTGACCCTCAGTATAAGACTCTCAGTTATAACACTCTCTGTTACACTGACCCTCAGTATAAGACTCTCAGTTATAACACTCTGTTACACTGACCCTCAGTATAAGACTCTCAGTTATGACACTCTCTCTGTTACACTGTCTCTCAGTATAAGACTCTCAGTTATAACACTTTCTCTGTTACACTGACCCTCAGTATAAGACTCTCAGTTATAACACTCTCTCTGTTACACTGACCCTCAGTATAAGACTCTCAGATATAACACTCTCTGTTACACTGACCCTCAGTATAAGACTCTCAGTTATAACACTCTCTCTGTTACACTGTCTCTCAGTATAAGACTCTGTTATAACACTCTCTTTGTTACACTGACCCTCAGTATAAGACTCTCAGTTATAACACTCTCTCTGTTACACTGACCCTCAGTATAAGACTCTCAGTTATAACACTCTCTCTGTTACACTGACACTCAGTATAAGACTCTCAGTTATAACACTCTCTCTGTTACACTGACCCTCAGTATATGACTCTCAGTTATAACACTCTTTCTGTTACACTGACCCTCAGTATAAGACTCTCAGTTATAACACTCTCTCAGTTACACTGACCCTCAGTATAAGACACTCAGTTATGACACTCTCTGTGTTACACTGACCCTCAGTATAAGACTCTCAGTTATAACACTCTCTGTTACACTGACCCTCAGTATAAGACTCTCAGTTATAACACTCTGTTACACTGACCCTCAGTATAAGACTCTCAGTTATGACACTCTCTCTGTTACACTGTCTCTCAGTATAAGACTCTCAGTTATAACACTTTCTCTGTTACACTGACCCTCAGTATAAGACTCTCAGTTATAACACTCTCTCTGTTACACTGACCCTCAGTATAAGACTCTCAGATATAACACTCTCTGTTACACTGACCCTCAGTATAAGACTCTCAGTTATAACACTCTCTCTGTTACACTGTCTCTCAGTATAAGACTCTGTTATAACACTCTCTTTGTTACACTGACCCTCAGTATAAGACTCTCAGTTATAACACTCTCTCTGTTACACTGACCCTCAGTATAAGACTCTCAGTTATAACACTCTCTCTGTTACACTGACACTCAGTATAAGACTCTCAGTTATAACACTCTCTCTGTTACACTGACCCTCAGTATATGACTCTCAGTTATAACACTCTTTCTGTTACACTGACCCTCAGTATAAGACTCTCAGTTATAATACTCTCTCTGTTACACTGACCCTCAGTATAAGACTCTCAGTTATAACACTCTCTCTGTTACACTGATCCTCAGTATAAGACTCTCAGTTATAACACTCTCTCTGTTACACTGTCTCTCAGTATAAGACTCTCAGTTATAACACTCTCTCTGTTACACTGACCCTCAGTATAAGACTCTCAGTTATAACACTCTCTCTGTTACACTGATCCTCATTATAAGACTCTCAGTTATAACACTCTCTCAGTTACACTGACCCTCAGTATAAGACTCTCAGTTATAACACTCTCTCTGTTACACTGACCCTCAGTATAAGACTCTCAGTTATAACACTCTCTGTTACACTGACCCTCAGTATAAGACTCTCAGTTATAACACTCTCTCTGTTACACTGTCTCTCAGTATAAGACTCTCAGTTATAACACTTTCTCTGTTACACTGACCCTCAGTATAAGACTCTCAGTTATAACACTCTCTCTGTTACACTGACCCTCAGTATAAGACTCTCAGTTATAACACTCTCTCTGTTACACTGACACTCAGTATAAGACTCTCAGTTATAACACTCTCTCTGTTACACTGACCCTCAGTATATGACTCTCAGTTATAACACTCTTTCTGTTACACTGACCCTCAGTATAAGACTCTCAGTTATAACACTCTCTCTGTTACACTGACCCTCAGTATAAGACTCTCAGTTATAACACTCTCTCTGTTACACTGATCCTCAGTATAAGACTCTCAGTTATAACACTCTCTCTGTTACACTGTCTCTCAGTATAAGACTCTCAGTTGTAACACTCTCTCTGTTACACTGACCCTCAGTATAAGACTCTCAGTTATAACACTCTCTCTGTTACATTGACACTCAGTATAAGACTCTCAGTTATAACACTCTCTCTGTTACACTGACCCTCAGTATAAGACTCTCAGTTATAACACTCTCTCTGTTACACAGACCCTCAGTATAAGACTCTCAGTTATAACACTCTCTCTGTTACACTGACCCTCAGTATAAGACTCTCAGTTATAACACTTGCCATGTTACACTGTCCCTCAGTATAAGACTCTCAGTTTTAACACTCTCTCTGTTACACAGACCCTCAGTATAAGACTCTCAGTTATAACACTCTCTCTGTTACACTGACCCTCAGTATAAGACTCTCAGTTATAACACTTTCCATGTTACACTGTCCCTCAGTATAAGACTCTCAGTTTTAACACTCTCTCTGTTACACAGACCCTCAGTATAAGATTCACAGTTGAAATTACAATGGAGAAAATCAGCCTGGAAACCCTGTACAAAAACAGAATTACCTGGAAAAACTCAACAGGTCTGGCAGCAGTGTCGGAGAAGAAAAGGTCATGAGGACTCGAAACGTCAACTCTTTTCTTCTCCGACACTGCTGCCAGACCTGTTGAGTTTTTCCAGGTAATTCTGTTTTTGTTTTGGATTTCCAGCATCCGCAGTTTTTTGTTTTTATCTCTGGAAACTCTGTTCCTGATTGTTGTCCTCTTGAGTGCCTCTCCTTTCAATCAATCTCCCCCTGAACATTCTCTGCTCTAAGGAGGGCAATCCCAGCTTCTGCAATCTCTCCACATGAACTGAGGTCCCTCATCCCTGGGAACGGTCTAGTAAATCTCCTCTGCACCCTCTCCAGGACCTTGACATCCTTTCGAAAGTGTGTGGCCCCGAATTGGACACGATGCTCCCTTTGTGTCCCATAAAGGGTCTAATATAACTTCCTTGCTTTTGTAATGAGACCACTTGTAAACCAGAAGGACTGAATATCAATTCATTGAAAATCTACAGTCATATCGCCACTGGTGTGTTTACAGCTTCATTCTGACTGGTGAGGGGTGCAGCGGTCTGCCTAGAGATTTAGACCATCCTTAATTTTTGGCATTTGCTCCCTCACGACACAGTCTTCTGTTCAAGGTTCATGAGCTCATTCTCCACACTGCCAACGTGCAAACAAGGGAGACCCTTCCCTTCGACACACTGCAGACCACCCACTCAGAGACCTCTGCCACTCCCATTGTTCTTTGAACTCTTTAGACTTTGTCACTGAACTTTGACAGAGGCTGAACTGTGAGTGACAGGTGAGCCATCAGATCTAGCTCAAAGATCGGAAATCAGCTCGTTCCAAGAGGCCAGGATTTTTCAAAACAACGATCATTTTCAACACCGCCCCCGCCCCCCCCCCCCCCCCCCCCCCCCAACCCCCCGCCCACCCCCTCTAATTTTCTCCCTCTCTTCCTCTGTCGAAGGTGACGGCTTTTGAAGATTCCCCATCGCTCCACCACTGGCGGCCGTACCTTCAGGTGCCTGGGGCCCTAAGCTCTGGAACTCCCTCCCTAAACCTCTCTCTCCTCCCCTCACTCACTCTCTCTCTCTTCTCCTTTCAGACGGTCCTTAAAACTGACCTCTTTGACCGAGATTTTGACTGCCCGGCTCTGATGTCTCCTTACGCGGCTTGGGGTCAAATTCTGTCCCGAATGGGACCGTGTTAGAGGCTGTATATAAATGCAGGCACTTGTTCTGAGCCAGTCTCGAGCTCTTTAAGGTGCTGAGGCAGAACAGGTTCAGTTAGAGTAGCCCGCACAGTTGGATATTGCACCCTATGGTTGAACATAAATTAAATGTTAATCTCTATCTGTGTCAGACTTACCAAACTGCAGGCATCATGAATCCGGGGAACCCCTACATCCTCAACGCAAGATCCCCGGGAGCCACAGCTATGCCGTATCTCAATCCGGGGATGGGCCACCACCCGCTGTCGGCGATGGGAGCCAGCCCAGGGGCGCTGAGCGGCAGCATGGGCTCGGACATGGCTGTGGTGGGGTCCCCGTCGTGCCCGGCCATGCAGCAGTTCGGAGGCCAGGGTGGCCTCATGACGGACATCACCCCCTACTGCGACAGGAACCCCGTCCTCAGCCCGAGCTACGGGCAGGGGCCCCTGGAGCTGCCTGGAGACGCCAAGGCCTACAGACGGAGCTACACGCACGCCAAGCCTCCCTACTCCTACATCTCGCTGATCACCATGGCCATCCAGCAGTCGACGCACAAGATGCTGACGCTGAATGAGATCTACCAGTGGATCATGGACTTCTTCCCGTATTACCGGCAAAACCAGCAACGCTGGCAGAATTCCATCCGCCACTCCCTCTCCTTCAACGACTGCTTCATCAAGATGCCCAGGGCCCCCGAAAAGCCGGGGAAAGGCTCCTACTGGGCCCTGCACCCGGACTCGGGGAACATGTTCGAGAACGGCTGCTACCTGAGGAGGCAGAAGCGCTTCAAGTGCGAGAAGAAGGGCGTGGCGGCCGCCCCGCCGAAGGACAGCGCGGGGCCTTGTCACGGGAGCCCCGGGGCGAGCGATAAGTCCCCGGCCCGCGGCGCGGAGACCGACTCTTCCCTCGACTCCCCCAGGGAGCAGGGGAGGCCCCTCTACCCGCAGCTGGGAGGGTCGTCCCCCGGAGGCAGCCCAGGGTGCTCGCTGGAGCAGGAGAGCCCGCCCGATGCCAAGGCCCACTCCCTGGCAGCCTCTCAGCCGTCGTTCCTCTCCCAACTGGCTTCCGACATCTACCTCAAGCCGGACCCTCACTTCCCCTCCAGCCACCCCTTCTCCATCACCAACCTCATGGTGTCCGAGCATCAGCACAACAGGATGGACTTCAAAGCCCATGAGCAGATGATGTCTTATTCGGGCTATGGGCCTTCGGTGAGCAGCAATCTAACAATGAGCTCCGTGTTCCCCAAAACCGCTGGCGACCTCCCGCCCATCTCCAACGACTCAGCCCATTACCAGTCGCTCTGCTCCCGGCCCATCCTGAGCTCCATCTGAAACCTGCGCCAGACCCGCTTGACTTTACCCGACGTGTACATGCTTTGTAGATAACCACCCTCTCGCCTGCCGATCAGCGACGCTAGTTCACGTCAATCTTTCGTTTTGTGGGTCGAATGGACATTGCGAGGGGAAAGGATTCTCGATGGGCGCGCCGCATTCCTCGGATGTGTCATCTGCTTCAAGGCCGTCACCACCGCTTGTAGGAGCAGGAGGAGGCCGTATGTTCGTACATTCAGCTTCTGTTCCGCCATTCACAACAATAGAAGATAGGAGGAGGCCATTCGGCCCCTCGAGCCTGCTCCGCCATTCTATACCATCGTGGCTGATCTGGTTGTGGCCTTAACCCCACTTTCCTGTCTGTCGCCCCATAACCCTCGACCCCCCTCGTCGATCCAAAATCTGTCTAACACAGCCTTGAATATATTCAGTGACCCAGCCTCCCCTGCTCTCTGTGGGGGGTGGGGGGGAGAATTCCACAGACTGACCACCCTCTGAGAGAGGAAATTCCTCCTCATCTCCGTCTTCAATAGGAGACCCCTTATTCTGAAACTGTGCCCCCCTCCTTGTTCTAGATACCCCCACGAGGGGGAAACATCCTCTCAGCCTCCACCCTGTCAAACCCCACCCCCCTCAGGATCTGATATGTTTCAATAAGATCACCTCTCATTCTTCTAAACCCCAATGGGTACAGGGCCCAACCTGGTCAACCTTTCCTCATAAGACAAACCCCCTTCATCCCGGGAATCAGCCGAGTGAACCTGCTCTGAACGGCCTCCAGTGCGAGTCTATCCCTCCTTAAATAAGGAGACCCAACTGCGCACAGTACTCCAGGTGGGGTCTCACCAACGCCCTGTACAGCTGTAGCAAGACTTCCCCACTTTTATACTCCATCTCCTTTTCAATAGAGGCCAGCATCCCATTTGCTTTCCCAATCACTTGCTGTACTCGTATGCTAACATTTTTGTGATTCATGTACCAGGACATGGTGAAATAATAACTGATCTGTCTCTAACGCCATCCTGCTGCTTTAGCTTCCTGTATTATTTATTTATACTTCTATGGGATGTGGGTGTCGCTGGGCAAGGCCAGCATTTGTTCCCCATCCCTAATTGCCTTGAACTGAGTGGCTCGCTCGGCCATTTCAGAGTCAACCACACGTGGCTGTGGGTCTGGAGTCACATGTAGGCCAGACCGGGTAAGGTCGGCAGATTTCCTTCCCTAAAGGACATTAGTGAACCAGATGGGTTTTTACCACAATTGATGATAGTTTCATGGTCATCGTTACTGGGGCTGGCTTTCAGCTCCGGATTTATTAAGTGAAATATTAAACTGGCCTCAGTAATGGTGACCATGAAGACTATCAACTGTCTTGCAAAAACCTTCCTGATCTCAGGTTTTAACATGGTTACTGGGGCTCCACATCAAGTGCTCTTTGTGGAAGAGGGTTCCACATGTCCACCACCCTCTGTGTGATGAAGGGCTTCCCAATTTCTCTTCTGAATGACTCGGTTCTGATTTTAAGGTTTGTCCCTTCGTTCTGAACACACTCCACTGCACCCCCTCTCTCGTTCGTGGGACGGGGGCATTGCTGGCTGGGCCCAGCGTTTATTACCCATCCCTAGTTGCCCCTTGAGAAGGTGGGTGGTGAGCTGCCTTCTTGAGCCGCTGCAGTCCGTGTGGTGTAGGTACACCCACAGCGCTGTTAGGGAGGGAGTTCCAGGATTGTGACCCAGCGACACTGAAGAAACGGCCGATATATTTCCAAGTCAGGGTGGTGAGTGACTTGGAAGGTGGTGTTCCTATGTGTCCCCAGGTGTGGAAAGCCTAAGCTTCCATATGTAATCTCTCCTCGTAATCCAATTCTGGTGAATCTAAGCTGTGCCGTTTCCAATATCTCCTTGCAGAGACCTCCGGAGCTGCACACGGTCACTCCAGATGTGGTCTAACCAGGTGTGCGCGCAGTTATGGTTAAACCCCTGCTCACCTGTGGACATTGGGGGGCGGCAGAGGGTCCCTCTGTGATGGCGAGAGTTTGCTCTGTGGGTTGCAGAGGGCATGGAGGCCCTGACCCCCGACCTGCGCTGGCTTTAATTGACCCCAGCCATGTGATTCACCTGGAGGAGAGACCAGCCAATCCCGCGTGACAGTTGTGGAGGAATTCGGGCATCCCACTCACCTCGTTTCATCCACTTGGAAAGACTCCACCTTTCCTATGCATCCTGCATCCCCCCAAACCCCTAACTGCTTCGGGACTTCTGCATGTGCTGTGCTGTGTGCAGCAGCCCCGCCCCACCGCTGTCTCCTGCACATTCTAGTCTGACTCACATCAGTCCGAAATTCCAACGGCCTCTGTCTGAGTGCGGGTCAACCAGAAGGGCTGGGGTCTCTACGACTACACCGTTGTCCCCTAGCCTCCCTCTTTCCGAGCTGACGTCTCTCACTGCCCTACACGGCCCCCTCACTGGAAGGGAAAGTCTCCTAGCCTGAGCCTCAGTGAGTGCCACATCCTATTCAACTGTGGTGTGCATCACAGTTTTGCTCGCTTGCTCTCCCGCCACAGCATGCCTGAGTTGGGTTGCACTGTCACCAAATCCCCGGTATGCAAGATCCGTCAGAGCGGCTCCAAGGCTGATGTTAATCCCTCTCCAAAGGACTCCGCTGGTGTAAGCAATCAGTCTTGGTTCCAAGAGCTAAGGCCCAAGCCAAGTGATGCACCTCCAACCCTGCGGCCCAAAAGCAAGGGTTAACCTTACACAGAATTGCAGGCGGCAAAGGAGAGGGTTGAATACAGAATGGCAGGAGAACCACAAAGTCGGGGGCTGTGTGCTGAAGCGCTCGCTCACCATGTCAAATCATATGGGTTATTTGAGAAATTCGTGTGACCCTTTGCAGATGCCCATTTGAGCCTGAAGATCTATCCAGAGCTGCTCTGTCAGCCTCAGTGTCTGTCCATCAACACAGAAACAGGCCACTCAGCCCATCTGCTGGTGTTTCTGTCCCACACGAGCCTCCTCCCACCCACCCCCCCTCCACCTCCCCCCATCCCCATATCCTTCTACTCCTTTCTCCCTCATGTGTTTATACAGCTTCCCCCTTAAATGTATCGATACTATTCCCCTCGACCACTCCCTGTGGGAGCGAGTCCCACATTCTCCCCACTCTCTGGGTGAAGGAGTTTCTCCTGAATTCCCCATCGGATTTATCAGTGACTGTCTTATATCGATGGCCCCTAGTTCTGGTCTCTCCCCCAACCCCACCCACACAAGGGGAAACATCTTCTCTACGTCGACCCTATCGAAACCCCCTCCATCATTTTAAAGAGCTCGATCAGGTCACCACCCCCCCCTCCCGAGAACGGGACGATCGCCGGTAAAAATCTCTAAAACGTCTGCCGAGTTTGGCTTAAGTCGGCAGGAAGAGGGCCTGGCCTCAGAGTCCGAGCCGAGGAGTGGGAGCTGCCGGTGAAGAATCCAATCCAACCCCGACTCCCGGGGAGCAGCTGGGCGAACGCAAGAACAGCTCGGCCAGCAAGAGGCTGCGACCACAGTGGAAGGACAGTCCCCCCACCACCCCCCACACCCCCACCCCACCCCGACGGTGTCCGAGAAGCAGCCACGTGGAGCGAGGTGCCAGCCAGACTCAGCACAGCGGGGTGGTGGTGGAGGTGGTGGTGGGGGGGGGGGGTCCGGGGGAGAGAAATCGGGGGCAGAAGGTGGCTCCAAAAAAAAAAAAATCCCTCCCCCCTCAGAAGGCTTCATAAAACAAAGTACAACAGACTGTCCTGCCCTTCACGGCTCAGAAGAGACAACGACTGGGTGGGCTATTGTCTGGTAATCTTTAATTAACTGTAATTAAATCGATCTCTGCCCATCTCTCTCTCTCTCTCTCTCTGTGCAAGCGATTTGTTGTAGACGTGGACAGACACTGCAGCAAGAAACAAAACAAAGCACCTTGTTTCAGCGGGGCTGGAATATCAGAATAGTGACAGTGACCAGGACAACCAGCTCCAACTTCAGCACAGGTTGAAAGATCCCCATCTCTCCAGCTGCTGTCACACACCACCCCCCCCCCCCCCCCACTCTGGACCTCCCGAAGCGTTTCACAGACAGTGCGGTCACTGCTGTGATGTAGGAAACGCAGCGGCCCATTTACGCACAGCAAGATCCCACAGACAGCGACGTGATAGTGACCACAGATCATCTGTTTTTAGTGGGTGCTGGTCGAGGGATAAAGATTGGCCCCGGGGCACCGGGGAGAACTTCAACCCCTCCCCCCCCACCCCCCCCCGCCACCACCCGTGCTCTTTTTCATTATTCATTCACAGGATGTGGGCATCGCTGGCCGGGCCCAGCATTTATTGCCCATCCCTAATTGCCCCTTGAGAAGGTGGGGGTGAGCTGCCTTCTTGAACCGCTGCAGTCCCTGTGGTGTAGGTACACCCACCGTGCTGTTAGGGAGGGAGTCCCAGGATTTTGACCCAGTGACAGTGAAGGAACGGCCGATATATTTCCAAGTCAGGATGGTGAGTGACTTGGAGGGGAACTTCCAGGTGGTGGTGTTCCCCATGTGTCTGCTGCCCTTGTCCTTCTAGATGGTAGAGGTTGTGGGTTTGGAAGGTGCTGTCGAAGGAGCCTTGGTGAGTTGCTGCAGTGCATCTTGTAGATGGTACACACACTGCTGCTACTGTGTGTCGGTGGTGGAGGGAGTGAATGTTTGTGGATGGGGTGCCAATCAAGCGGGGCTGCTTTGTCCTGGATGGTGTCCAGCTTCTTGAGTGTTGTAGGAGCTGCACTTATCCAGGCAAGTGGGGAGTATTCCATCACACTCCTGACTTGTGTATTGTAGATGGTGGACCATACTTCTTCCAACAGTGGCCATGGGGACAGACGGGGCCTTAGTTTACTGTCTCATCTGAATGAGGGCACCTCCAGCAACACCAGCACTCCCTCAGTACAGGCCCTCTGACAGTGCGGCACACCCTCAGTACTAATTACTGTGCTCGCTCTGTACCGATAATCTGACAGTGCAGCTCTCCCTCAGCACTGACCCTCCGACAGTGCGGCGCCTCCTCAGTACTGACCCTCCGACAGTGCGGCACACTCTCAGTACTGACCCTCCGACAGTTCGGCGCTCCCTCAGACTGATCTTCCGACTGTGCGGCACTCCCTCAGTACTGAACCTCCGACAGTGCAGCACTCCCTCAGTACTGACCCTCCGACAGTGCGGTGCTCCCTTAGCACTGACCCTCAGGCAGTGCGGCTCTCCCTCAGTACTGAACCTCCGACAGCACAGCGCTCCCTCAGTACTGACCCTCCCTCAGTGCAGCGCTCCCTCAGTACTGACCCTCCGACAGTGCGGCGCTCCCTCAGCACTGACCCTCCGACAGTGCGGCGCTCCCTTAGCACTGACCCTCAGGCAGTGCGGCGCTCCCTTAGCACTGACCCTCAGGCAGTGCGGCGCTCCCTCAGCACTGACCCTCAGGCAGTGCGGCGCTCCCTCAGCACTGACCCTCAGGCAGTGCGGCGCTCCCTCAGCACTGACCTTCAGGCAGTGCGGCACTCCCTCAGCACTGACCCTCTTGGCAGTTAGACCCAACACTTCTGACAGAGACATGGTGCGCTGCTCAAGAATACTGGCTGCAGTTGCTATCCATGTTTTTCAATTTGAAGAATACTCCAGCGCAGGTTGCAGACATTCAGCCCATCAAGTCTGTGTCAACATGCCTCTTTGACCGGGCTGGGGCTCAGTTTGCTGCTCTTTGCGTTCTGAGTCTGTGGTTATGAGCCCAAAGAGCAGCCCAAGGCCCTCTGTGCCCTCTCGGGTTGGGGTAAAAGATCCCACGGCCACTATTGGAAGAAGAGCAAGGGGGGGCCGGGGGGGGGGGAGTTCTCCCCGGTGTCCTGGGGCCGATATTTATCCCTCAACCAACATCATTAAAAGCAGATGACCTGGTTGATTATCACATTGCTGTTTGTGGGATCTTGCTGTGCATAAATTGGCTGCTGAGTTTCCTACATTACTGCAGTCAGCACACTTCAAAAAAAAAGTCCTTCATTGTCTGTGAAAGGCTTTGGGACGTCCCGAGGGGGTGACAGGAGCTGGAGAGAGGGGTGTCTGCCAGTCGGGAACTGTCAATGGGAAGTTCAAACCCTACAGAACACCGCAGGGCCGATACTGAGCGAGGGCGGGATTGGGGGTGCGGGTTTTCTTCCACAGCCGAATAGCCTTCTCTGGTGCTCACACGCTAAGATCGATCCTATGCCCCTGTCGAGAGTCAGCACCTTTGGGACGTTGTTTGGAGGTGGGGGGGGAGGTTAAGAGTTGAAATGGGAAATGTTGGATTGACTGGTCAGCGTGTGCCGCAGTTCCGAGCCCGGTTCACTGACCACAAGCACAGCAAACAGAAAAACGGTGACTCTTTGTTTGTCCAGTTCAAGACGAACTTTCACCTTTGACCCACGCATTGATAAACCCCACAATCAGCTACTCAGAGTAAAGATTTTTATCTAACCTTGGAGACTGACAAAAGACTGAGCTGCTTCAAGCAGGGAGGATAAAACACAGTGAGCTCAGAAACTAAAAGCGCTGGCCTGGCCTGACGTTCTGGTCAGTCAGTTTCTGATTTTCATTAATTGAAAAGAGATGATTATGTTGTCTCCATCACTGCCAGTATGTTCCTCAGGGCCTTCAATCTCTGCTTAACCCACCCCAGTCAGGGCAAGAGGACGAAGCAGCTATGTCCCAAGCGTACAGAGCAGGGATTGTTAGCACAATCTCAATCCCTAGCCAGTGACCCCAGGTCGAAACTCACCTTTGTGGGTGTGGGGTGACCCCGAACAGTCAGAGGGCAGTGCGGGTTCAAGGTCCCGCTCCAGAGGCCTGAGCACCATAATCCAGGCAAGCAGACCCCGGAGTCAGGGCTGAGGGAGCGCCGCGCTGTGGGAGGGTCAGTGCTGAGGGAGTGCCGCACTGCCGGAGGGTCAGCGCTGAGGGAGCGCCGCACTGTCGGAGGGTCAGCGCTGAGGGAGTGCCGCACTGTCGGAGGGTCAGTGCTGAGGGAGTGCCGCACTGCCGGAGGGTCAGTGCTGAGAGAGCGCCGCACTGTCGGAGGGTCAGTGCTGAGGGAGCGCCGCACTGCCGGAGGGTCAGTGCTGAGGGAGCGCCGCACTGTCGGAGGGTCAGTGCTGAGGGAGCGCCGCAGTGTCGGAGGGTCAGTACTGAGGGAGCGCCGCACTGTCGGAGGGTCAGTGCTGAGGGAGTGCTGCACGGCTGGAGATGCTGGCTTTCAGGATAAGCCATTAAAACAAGGCCCCATTTGTTCTTTAGGTTGGATGAGCCTGAGGGGAACTTTAATTGAGGTATATAAATGATGGGAGGCCTGGTTAGAATGGCTCAGAAAAATCTATTCCCTCTTAGCTGGGAGGTCAACAACTATGGGGCAGAGATTTAAAGCAATTGACAGAAGGAATTGGGGAGGGGTTGGGGGGGGGGTTGCAGTGGGCCGGGAGTTGAGGGATACGTTTTTCGGTCAGAAGGTGTTAGGGGTCTGGAGCTCAGTGCCTGAAAGGGGGGGGTAGAGGCAGAAACCCTCATCACATTTCAAAAAAGCCTCTCCGATGTGCCCTTGGAGTGGTACAACCTACAAGGCCATGGACCAAGAGCGAGCACGTGGGATTAGTCTGGGCAAGCATGGTCAAGGTGGACTGAGTGGCCTCCTTCTGCGTGCTCTTCTTTAAAGGGTTTTTGTGATAGCCTTTGACCCATAGCCGAAAAAGCTGCATCAGGTGCTTTTGAATCTACACCCTCCACAACCAAGAGTCCTGAGGCCGACTGTGATCCCCGTGACTCAGGCAGGGTGGGGGTGGGGAGGGGTGGTTGGGTGCCAGGGGTTCAGGGTCAAGTGTGGGGAAAAATGAATCTTTTTTAAATCACTCTCTGAGTGTGGGCTTCACTGGCTGGGCCCAGCATTTGTTGCCCATCCCTAATTGCCCCTTGAGAAGGTGGGGGTGAGCTGCCTTCTTGAACCGCTGCAGTCCATGTGATGTAGGTACATCCACCGTGCTGTTAGGGAGGGAATTCCAGGATTTTGACCCAGAGACAGTGAAGGAACGGCCGATATATTTCCAAGTCAGGATGGTGAGTGACTTGGAGGGGAACTTCCAGGTGGGGGTGTTCCCCATGTGTCTGCTGCCCTTGTCCTTCTAGATGGTAGAGGTTGTGGGTTTGGAAGGTGCTGTCGAAGGAGCCTTGGTGAGTTGCTGCAGTGCATCTTGTAGATGGTACACACACTGCTGCTACTGTGTGTCGGTGGTGGAGGGAGTGAATGTTTGTGGATGGGGTGCCAATCAAGCGGGGCTGCTATGTCCTGGATGGTGTCGAGCTTCTTGAGTGTTGTGGGAGCTGCACCCATCCAGGCAAGTGGGGAGTATTCCACCACACTCCTGACTTGTGTCTTGTAGATGGTGGACAGGCTTCGGGGAGTCAGGAGGTGAGTTACTCACAGCAGGATTCCCAGCCTCTGACTTGTTCTTGTAGCCACAGTATTTATCTGGCTAGTCCAGTTCCGTTTCTGGTCAATGGTAACCCCCAGGATGTTGATAGTGGGGGATTCAGTGAGGGTAATGCCGTTGAATGTCACGGGGCGATGGTTAGATTCTCTCTTGTTGGAGATGGTCATTGCCTGGCACTTGTGTGGCGCGAATGTTAGTTGTCACTTGTCAGCCCAAGCCTGGATATTTACTGCACGCAGGCACTGACTGCTTGAGTGTTAACTGGCAGCATGACTGCTCTCCACAGCGCAGCAAACTGGCTTGACCTGGCAGAGTGAAACTGGGAGCCGTGCTGATACAAATCTCCCAAGCGATAGTGAAGCTATTTCGGTATGGCCATCATGTGCCGGCTTGTTCAAGGCAAACAGCTCCTTTTTGTGTCCTCTGTGTCATCGGCTTGGACTGGTTTGCCCTCTGATAGCGGGCTGTACAATGAGTGCCAGCTCGCTCTGTGGGTGAAAAGGAAAGGTTGAAACCTGCAAAGAACGGCAGGGATTTGCTTCTTGGGCCTGGATCAGGGCTGTCGTGCTCTTTTAGAAATGAAACAAGAAATAAACTGCAGTCAACACTGCCTTCGCACATACGAATCAGGCCATTCGGCCCCTCGAGCCTGCTCTGCCATTTAATAAGGTCGTGGCTGATCTGGATGTGGCCTTGACTCCATATTCCACCTACCCCCACACCAACCCATCCCCCACCCCCCCCCCACCTCCCAATAACCTTCGACTCCCTTGTTCGTCAGGGAATCTATCTACCTCTACCTTAAAAAATATTCACTGACCCTGCCTCCAGTGCTCTCCGGGGAAGAGAGTTCCAAAGATTCACGATGCTCTGAGAGGAAAAAATTCTCCTCATCTCTGTCTTCAGTGGGAGACCCCTCATTGTTAAACTGTGCCCCCTGCTTCTAGTCTCTCCCACGAGGGGGAAACATCCTCTCAGCCTCCACCCTGTCAAACCCCGCCCCCCCCCCACCCACCCCCCCCCCCCCCCCCCCCTCCTCAGGATCTGATATGTTTCAATAAGATCGCCTCTCATTCTTCTAAACTCCAGTGGGTACAGGGCCCAACCTGCTCAACCTTTCCTCATAAGGTTAAACCCCCTTCCCAGGTATCAGTCAAGTGATACCCTCAACCTACGTAAAGGTTCCGCCCGCTCCCCTGCTCCATTTGCCTGTCTGAGTGCTAGCTCCAACAACACTGAAGGCACCCAACACCATCGAGGCCCACTTGATGGGCACAAGCTTAATCATTCTCTCCGTCTACCACCGACAGAGCAAGGTAGCAGTGTGTCAATGCCCCAATCTGACATTTACCCAGTTCCCCAGGAGGCACACCCCCTCCTCTGCCCCATCAGGCACCCCTTCTAGTGATCCAGCACTGTTATTGCATTATTTTTTTCTTCCTCTCACACTTGTACTTGTGCTGCTGTACAAGCAAAGTTATCGGAATTCAATATGTAAGTACTGGGCAGAATCCTATTCTCCATCAACAAGATTAAGGGAACTCTTCATATCAGTTGGTGACAGTCAGGAAGTGAGGGGTTAGTTCAGAGTTTGCACCGCCACAGGGAGACTTCTGTAGCGCTCCATCAGTACTGTCTCCAACGCTGCGGCGCTCCATCAGTACTGTCTCCAACGCTGCGGCGCTCCCTCAGTACTGTCTCCAACACTGCGGCGCTCCCTCAGTAGTCTCCAACGCTGCGGCGCTCCCTCAGTACTGTCTCCAACGCTGCGGCGCTCCCTCAGTAGTCTCCAACGCTGCGGCGCTCCCTCAGTACTGTCTCCAACACTGCGGCGCTCCCTCAGTACTGTCTCCAACGCTGCGGCGCTCCCTCAGTACTGTCTCCAACACTGCGGCGCTCCCTCAGTAGTCTCCAACGCTGCGGCGCTCCCTCAGTACTGTCTCCAACGCTGCGGCGCTCCCTCAGTACTGTCTCCAACACTGCGGCGCTCCCTCAGTACTGTCTCCAACGCTGCGGCGCTCCCTCAGTACTGTCTCCAACACTGCGGCGCTCCCTCAGTAGTCTCCAACGCTGCGGCGCTCCCTCAGTACTGTCTCCAATGCTGCGGCGCTCCCTCAGTACTGTCTCCAACGCTGCGGCGCTCCCTCAGTACTGTCTCCAACGCTGCGGCGCTCCCTCAGTACTGTCTCCAACGCTGCGGCGCTCCCTCAGTACTGTCTCCAACGCTGCGGCGCTCCCTCAGTAATGTCTCCAACGCTGCGGCGCTCCCTCAGTACTGTCTCCAACGCTGCGGCGCTCCCTCAGTACTGTCTCCAACGCTGCGGGGCTCCCTCAGTACTGTCTCCAACGCTGCGGCGCTCCCTCAGTAGTCTCCAACGCTGCGGCGCTCCCTCAGTACTGTCTCCAACGCTGCGGCGCTCCCTCAGTACTGTCTCCAACGCTGCGGCGCTCCCTCAGTACTGTCTCCAACGCAGCGGCGCTCCCTCAGTACTGTCTCCAACGCTGCGGCGCTCCCTCAGTACTGTCTCCAACACTGCGGCGCTCCCTCAGTAGTCTCCAACGCTGCGGCGCTCCCTCAGTACTGTCTCCAACGCTGCGGCGCTCCCTCAGTACTGTCTCCAACGCTGCGGCGCTCCCTCAGTACTGTCTCCAACGCTGCGGCGCTCCCTCAGTACTGTCTCCAACGCTGCGGCGCTCCCTCAGTAGTCTCCAACACTGCGGCGCTCCCTCAGTACTGTCTCCAACGCTGCGGCGCTCCCTCAGTACTGTCTCCAACGCAGCAGCGCTCCCTCAGTAGTCTCCAACGCTGCGGCGCTCCCTCAGTACTGTCTCCAACGCAGCGGCGCTCCCTCAGTACTGTCTCCAACACTGCGGCGCTCCCTCAGTAGTCTCCAACGCTGCGGTGCTCCCTCAGTACTGTCTCCAACGCTGCGGCGCTCCCTCAGTACTGTCTCCAACGCTGCGGTGCTCCCTCAGTACTGTCTCCAACGCTGCGGCGCTCCCTCAGTACTGTCTCCAACGCTGCGGCGCTCCCTCAGTACTGTCTCCAACGCTGCGGCGCTCCCTCAGTACTGTCTCCAACGCTGCGGCGCTCCCTCAGTACTGTCTCCAACGCTGTGGCGCTCCCTCAGTACTGTCTCCAACGCTGCGGTGCTACCTCAGCACTAATCCTCAACAGTGCGGCTCTCCCTCAGTTCTGACACTCCAACAGTGCGGCTCTCCCTCAGTTCTGACCCTCCGACAGTGCGGCGCTCCCTCAGTTCTGACCCTCCGACAGCGCGGCGCTCCCTCAGTACTGACCCTCCGACAGTGCGGCACTCCCTCAGCACTGCCCCTCCGACAGTACGGCGCTCCCTCAGCACTGACCCTCCGACAGTGCGGCTCTCCATCAGTACTGACCCTCCGACAGTGCGGCGCTCCCTCAGTACTGACCCTCCAACAGTGCAGCGCTTCCTCAGTACTGACCCTCCGACAGTACAGCGCTCCCTCAGCACTGACCCTCCAACAGTGCGGCTCTCCCTCAGTTCTGACCCTCCGACAGCGCGGCGCTCCCTCAGTACTGACCCTTCGACAGTGCGGCACTCCCTCAGCACTGCCCCTCCGACAGTACGGCGCTCGCTCAGCACTGACCCTCCAACAGTGCGGCGCACCCTCAGCACTGACCCTCCGACAGTGCAGCGCTCCCTCAGTACTGACCCTCCGACAGTGCGGCGCTTCCTCAGTACTGACCCTCCGACAGTACAGCGCTCCCTCAGCACTGACCCTCCAACAGTGCGGCGCTTCCTCAGTACTGACCCTCCGACAGTACGGCGCTCCCTCAGCACTGACCCTCCAACAGTGCGGCGCTCCCTCAGCACTGACCCTCCGACAGTGCGGCTCTCCCTCAGTACTGACCCTCCGACAGTTCGGCGCTCCCTCAGTACTGACCCTCCGACTGCTGAATCTCACTCAGCACTGACCCTCCGACAGTGTGGCACTCCCTCAGTACTGACCCTCCGACAGTGCGGCACTCCCTCCGTTATCTCTGTACACTACCACTGAGTCACAGCCGACACACAAAGCGAGCAAAGATACCTGATGGGCAGGGAAAGTTTGACAGGTGGCAATTTTTTGCCTGATTTCGAAATAATTATGCAATTTGGAAAAGGGAAAATGGTATCATTAACAAGTGATACAGTAGAGAAGCAGGGATCGCACTGCAAACATGGTTGCTGGGTGAAGGCTACCAACCTAATCCTCTGATAATGTCCTATTGTCTAAGAGCACTAAGAATAAATGAATTAGTTCTGAATCTAACACTGAAGACAACAGGACACCCAGGGAGCAACAGGAGGTGTGAAATCCTTTATAATTATCACACAAAAGCCCCCAAGGGTGAGGGATAACGAGGAGGAGGTGGAGGATATTGACCACCAACAGAAGATGGACACTCGTTGATTCCCCGTGTAGACCTGCACAAGCAGAAGTATTGTGGTAAAGTTCTGAGGACCCAGGCCCACTAAGGAGGGCGTGCTGCACTAATCATATCATTCTCAAGCAACACAAACTGTCACCAGGGTGTCAGGCATGGATCAGTGGCTACCTCTCTCTCCTGCCTCTGAATCACAAAGTTGTGGGTTCAACCCCTTCCAGAATCCTAAGCCCCATAATCGAGGCGGACACTGGTGTCAGTGCTGAGGGTGCGCCGCACTGTCGGAGGGTCAGTGCTGAGGGAGTGCCGTGCTGAGGGAGGGTCAGTGCTGAGGGAGCGCTGCACTGTCAGACGGTCAGTGCTGAGGGAGCGCCACATGGTTGGAGGGTCAGTACTGAGGGAACACTGCGATGTCGGAGGGTCAGTGCTGAGGGAGCGCCGTACTGTCAGAGGGTCAGTGCTGAGGGAGAGCCGCACTGTCAGAGGGTCAGTGCTGAGGGAGTGCCGTGCTGAGGGAGGGTCAGTACTGAGGGACCGCCGCAATGTTGGAGGGTCAGTGCTGAGGGACTGTTGCACTGTCGGAGGGTCAGTACTGAGGGAGTGCCATACTGTCGGAGGGTCAGTAGTGAGGGAGCACCGCACTGTCAGAGGGTCAGTACTGAGGGAGCGCCGCACTGTCAGAGGGTCAGTACTGAGGGAGAGCTGCACTGTCAGAGGGTCAACCTAGGTCAGCAAGCTCAGGGGATGATGATGGGTGAACGGGACTTGGTGCGAGCTGGGAGTTCTGGATGAGCTCCTGGGGCTTGGGGCTGCCAGTGACCGCTGTACCCACCAGCTTGGACTAGCCGGTGCGCAGCTTTGTTGTCGGAATACATTTTTCCCCCCACTCCGTCTGGGAGGGATATACTCTCACTCTCTGTGTCCTCACAACTTGGGTCGAGCAACTTTCACTGTGGGTGAAAGATGGGAGGCCAGTCAAGGAGTGCCCTGGACACTCTGAGCGTGATGTGACACTGCTTCCCGTTCTGCCTTTGGGCTGCAAAACATTTGCTTGCAGTGTTTTGCTCTTGTGAGGCCAGATTCCTATGTACCGTTCCTGCACGGGTCACATTGCTGCCTGGCCCTCTGCTGATAAAGGAAGCAGTTTGGAAAAGGTTCACTCGGCTGATTCCCGGGATGGAAGGGGGTTTGTCTCATGAGGAAAGGTTGAGCAGGTTGGGCCCTGTACCCGTTGGGGTTTAGAAGAATGAAGGGTGATCTTATTGAAACATATCAGATCCTGAGGGGGGTGGGGGTTTGACAGGGTGGAGGCTGAGAGGATGTTTCCCCCTCGTGGGGGTATCTAGAATGAGGAGGGGGGCACAGTTTCAGAATAAGGGGTCTCCTACTGAAGACGGAGATGAGGAGGAATTTCCTTTCTCAGAGGGTGGTCAGTCTGTGGAATTCTGCCCCCCCCCCACCCCCCACCAGAGAGCAGGGGAGGCCAGGTCACTGAATATATTCAAGACAGGGTTCTGATTGACAAGGGAGTCGAGGGGGTGATGGGGGGAACAGACAGGAAAGTGGCATCGGGGTCACAATCAGACCGGGCCATGATCTTACCGGATGGAGCAGCAGGCTCGAGGGGCTGAATGGCATCCCCCCCCCCATCAACTCCACTCCCCCCCCACCCCCACCCCCCCCACCTCCCCAACCTGGTCCTAATTCTGACGTTAAAAGCACCCTAAGTGGACGCCCTCCAGCTCCCTCTCGGGATGGGGCCTGATGCATTGAGAGATAAGGGGCAGAGTTGTATTGCAACACAGCTATGGGACACAATGAGAGTGTCAGATAGGATTGTGTGCTGTTGGTGGTGGTGGGGGGGGGGAGATATCAGCACCGACTCAGCGCGCTGATAGAAGGTGAGCAACTGAAAGTAGGGAGCTGCTGTTCTGCTGACTCACGCTGGGGTGGGGGTGGGGACACAATACAACAGGCACTGACTCACATGGCGGGGTCTGACTGAAAGCAAAACGAGCAGTTTCGCAGTGGACCGAGTTTCAGACATGGAGGTCAGCTGAAGGGTAGCTGCCCACCCGTTTCCCACACCTTGTCAAGCTGTTGATTTTATATATGCTGGCCAGCAGCCCAGGTCTCGCGGAACAGCATAGCAGGCTCCAGAAGACCAACGGGCACCTCTGTTTCCGACTGACCTCCTGTTTCCCAGCGGCACAGGGGTCAATGGGGAGAACCAGAGTGGCCAACCCTTGTGGAGAAGATTGAGGTCCATTAGAGCGGGGAGGGTGCATGCGGCCGGTCCTGCGAGGGGGCAGGTGAAGAGCGGGTACTCCGCACGCACGGGATTTAAAGGAAAAACAGCTTCCCTGGCAGCCACTGGACCATGCCCTCAAATCCAGGAAAAACCCGTAAAATAAGAGGGTGGGGCTGGTCACCCTGGGGACACCTTCCCTCCACCACCCCCCCCACCCCCCCAACCCCCACTCTTTTTTCAGTAGTGGCCCTGGGAACTTTTACACTCAACCAAGAGAGCAGGCGGGGCCTCGGTTTGATCTCTTACCCAAAAGACAGTACCTCTGGCAGTGCCGCACTCCACCAGCTCGGACCCTAATCAGGCTGCTTACCTACTGCTGAACAGGTGACCAATAGATTGGTATCGGTCAAAGAGGCTGGTTTTAAGGAGCATCGTAAAGGAGAGAGACAGAGAGAGAGAGAGAGAGAGAGAGAAAGGCGGAGAGGTTTAGGGAGGGAATTCCAGAGCTCAGGGCCCCAGGCAGCTGAAGGCACGGCCGCAAATGGTGGAGCGATGGGAATCGGGGGATGGTCAAGAGGCCGGAATTGGAGGAGCCCAGAGATCTCGGAGGGTTGTAGGGGCTGGAGGAGGTTACAGAGATAGGGAGGGTTGTAGGGGCTGGAGGAGGTTACAGAGATAGGGAGGGGTGTAGGGGCTGGAGGAGGTTACAGATATAGGGAGGGTTGTAGCGGTTGGAGGGGGTTACAGAGACAGAGAGGGTTGTAGGGGCTGGAGGAGGTTACAGAGAGTGGGAGCGTTGTGGGTCTGGAGGAGGATACAGAGATAGGGAGGGTTGTAGGAGCTGGAGGAGGTGACAGACATAGGGAGGGCTGTAGGGGCTGGAGGACGTTACAGAGATAGGGATGGTTGTAGGGGCTGGAGGAGGTTACAGAGATAGGGAGAGTTGTAGGGGCTGGAGGAAGTTACAGAGATAGGGAGGGTTTTGGGGGCTGGAGGAGGTTACAGAGATAGGGAGGGTTGTAGGGGCTGGAGGAGGATACAGAGATAGGAAGGTGTGTAGGGGCTGGAGGAGGATACAGAGATAGGGAGGGTTGTAGGGGTTGCAGGGGGTTACAGAGATAGAGAGGGTTGTAGGGGCTGGAGGAGGTTACATGGATTGGGAGGGTTGTGGGTCTGGAGGAGGATACAGAGATAGGGAGGGGTGTAAGGGCTGGAGGAGGTTACAGAGATAGGGAGGGTTGTAGCGGTTGGAGGGGGTTACAGAGACAGAGAGGGTTGTAGGGGCTGGAGGAGGTTACAGAGATTGGGAGCGTTGTGGGTCTGGAGGAGGATACAGAGATAGGGAGGGTTGTAGGAGCTGGAGGAGGTTAAAGACATAGGGAGGGCTGTAGGGGCTGGAGGAGGTTACAGAGATAGGGATGGTTGTAAGGGCTGGAGGAGGTTACAGAGATAGGGAGGAGTGTAGGGGCTGGAGGAGGTTACAAAGATAGGGAGAGTTGTAGGGGCTGGAGGAGGTTACAGAGATAGGGAGGGTTTTGGGGGCTGGAGGAGGTTACAGAGATAGGGAGGGTTGTAGGGGCTGGAGGAGGATACAGAGATAGGAAGGTGTGTAGGGGCTGGAGGAGGTTACAGAGATAGGGAGGGTTGTAGGGGCTGGAGGAGGTTACAGAGATAGGGAGGGGTGTAGGGGCTGGAGGAGGTTACAGAGATAGGGAGGGGTGTAGGGGCTGGAGGAGGTTACAGAGATAGGGACGGTTGTAGGGGCTGGAGGAGGTTACAGAGATAGGGAGGGGTGTAGGGGCTGGAGGAGGTTACAGAGATAGGGAGGGGTGTAGGGGCTGGAGGAGGTTACAGAGATAGGGAGGGGTGTAGAGGCTGGAGGAGGTTACAGATATAGGGAGGGGTGTAGGGGCTGGAGGAGGTTACAGAGATAGGGAGGGGTGTAGGGGCTGGAGGAGGTTACAGGGATAGGGAGGGGTGTAGGGGCTGGAGGAGGTTACAGAGATAGGGAGGGGTGTAGGGGCTGGAGGAGGTTACATAGATAGGTAGAGGCTACAGAGGCCATGGAGGGAATTTAAAATTTCAACATGGGAGATCAAAGGTTCTTGCAGTTGCCGGGTTTCTCGTTCTCTGCTCCCTCACCTCAATCAGCACAAAGGAACAACAGAATGAAGACGCCCTGCGAACACTTGGCCCTGAATGGCCTGGCTGTTTGTCCCATCCATCAGTCCCTACACCTTGTCACTGTTAAGCAGCCGGCCCAGCTGTGTGACTGACAGCTATAATGAAACACCAGATTTGAATCAACAGAAAATTATGAGACATTAACAATAACGAGAAGATTACAGGCTCTGGAGAGGGAAGGGCCAGCGTTGAGCTCAAACAAATCCTAATACCTTCTGTTCCCACAACACCAGGACTGAACCACTCCCCCTGTGAGAATGTCCTAGCCTCAACTTTCAAGATTATCCACACCCACTGCAGCCCTGCATTCGAACTCACACTGGGTCCCTTTGAACCCCTACCCCACCGTGCTCACCGACAAAATTTGGATCCCAGTCAGCTACACCTCTATTTTAATATCCTCATCCTTGTGGTCAAACCCATCCCATCAACAGCTCAGGTGCAAATTCCGCCTGATTTATACTCCATTGGAGCATCTAGACATTTTAATGTACAGACATCAGATATATGCATCTCTCTGTTCACAAACCTACTTCAACACTGTCCCCATCAAACACTCCCAGGAGAGGTACAGCACAGGGTTAGATACAGAGTAAAGCTCCCTCTACACTGTCCCCATCAAACACTCCCAGGACAGGTACAGCACGGGGTTAGATACAGAGTAAAGCTCCCTCTACACTGTCCCCATCAAACACTCCCAGGGCAGGTACAGCACGGGGTTAGATACAGAGTAAAGCTCCCTCTACACCGTCCCCATCAAACACTCCCAGGACAGGTACAGCACGGGGTTAGATACAGAGTAAAGCTCCCTCTACACTGTCCCCATCAAACACTCCCAGGACAGGTACAGCACGGGGTTAGATACAGAGTAAAGCTCCCTCTACACTGTCCCCATCAAACACTCCCAGGACAGGTACAGCACGGGGTTAGATACAGAGTAAAGCTCCCTCTACACTGTCCCCATCAAACACTCCCAGGACAGGTACAGCACGGGGTTAGATACAGAGTAAAGCTCCCTCTACACTGTCCCCATCAAACACTCCCAGGACAGGTACAGCACGGGGTTAGATACAGAGTAAAGCTCCCTCTACACTGTCCCCATCAAACACTCCCAGGACAGGGATAAAAACAAAAAACTGCGGATGCTGGAAATGCAAAACAAAAACAGAATTACCTGGAAAAACTCAGCAGGTCTGGCAGCATCGGCGGAGAAGAAAAGAGTTGACGTTTCGAGTCTTCATGACCCTTCGACAGAACAGTTCTGTCGAAGGGTCATGAAGACTCGAAACGTCAACTCTTTTCTTCTCCGCCGATGCTGCCAGACCTGCTGAGTTTTTCCAGGTAATTCTGTTTTTGTTTTGACTCCCAGGACAGGTACAGCACGGGGTTAGATACAGAGTAAAGCTCCCTCTACACTGTCCCCATCAAACACTCCCAGGACAGGTACAGCATGGGGTTAGATACAGAGTAAAATCTCTAGCTCTCCCATCAATGACTCCCAGGGCATGTTTATTAGATTTCGAACCGTGGGCATGCTGTGCTCCTAAGGAATGCTCATTCTGTACACTCTACACAGTGAGGCCTCGCTTTCTGAGCCCAGGCTTGCTGAGCCCTGCATGTTGCCTTGTGTGACACTGTCTCATTCCCGGTAGCCACCTGTGTTGACTGAGTGATTTTCCTGACAAACCAGCCCTACTCAAATCACAAGCCTGCGAGATAAGTGACACGCAAATGCAAACAACTGAGCTTTTAACGTCGTTAATCATTAATGTGGCTTTTTTCTTTATGTTCTAAAAGCCTTTCAGATCCACAAATCTCCTCTCAGACGGTTTTTTTTTGGGGGGGGGGGCGGTGGTGGGGGTTGGTGGTGGGCGGGGGAGAGAATTGAAACAGTCCGGGACTTGTTGGCACCTGGGGAGTTTGTGTAAGCTGCCAGCAAACTTGCTGTGCATGTGTCCTCAATCCCTCGAGGTGCTCAGGAGTAATCTAAATTAAATGAGGCATTAACCTTGACACAAACAACTCTGGGCCTTCCAGACAACAGCACAGTTTGTCTCCAGGATGATTCCAGTCAACAATGACTTGTGTTGAAAACCCACACAGATAGCTTACTGCCTCTCCTCTGCGGTGACTCGTTATTATACTCTCAGGGTGTCTCGTCAGCTTTTCCACCTCCTCACTCCCGAAGTGGGTCACCTCTTTATCTCAACAACAGCTTGTACTTTAACACAATGAAACAAACGTCCCCGAGGTGCTTCACAGGGACGTGAATCTGTCACGGGCAGAAACCTGACCCCCCCCCCCCCCCCACCCCAACCCCCCACCCCAGGGCCACATGCGGAGATATCAGGGACAGGTGAGCAAAAGCTTGGTCAGAGAGGTCGATCTTAAGCAGTGTCTGAAAGGAGGAGAGAGAGGGAGTGAGAGAGAGAGAGAGAGAGAGAGAAAGAGAAGGGCGGAGAATCATAGTCATTACGACACAGAAGGAGGCCATTTGGCCCATCGAGTCCATGCTGACTCTCTGTGGACCAATCCAGTCAGTCCCATTCCCCCATGCTCTCTCCCGTAACCCTCCAAGTTTATTTCCCTCCAGCGTCTTTCCAATTTCCTTTTGAAATTATTCACCGTCTCTGCTCCCACCCCCCTCCTGGGCAGCGAGTTCCAGGTCATTACCACTCTTTGGGTAAAAAAATTCTTCCTCTCATCCCCCCCCACCCCACCCCATCATCAGCTGCCCAAAACCTTAAATCCATCTCCGTCCTGGTCCTTGTCCCATCAGCCAATGGGAACAGCTTTTCCTTGACGACCTTATCCAAACCTGTCATCACCTTGTCCACCTCTAACAAATCCGCCCCCCCCAATCTCCTTTGGCCCAAGGAGAACAAGCCCAGCTTCTCCAACCCCCCCTAACCCAGTTGCTAAAACCCCCTCATCCCTGGGACCGTTCTGGTCAATCTGCTCTGCACCCTCTCAAGGACCCTCACGTCCTTCCCCCACTAAAGTGGAAACCCAGGAGGTGGAGGGAGGGAATTTCAGAGCTGAGGGAAATGGTGGAGCAATGGAGATGGTCAGGGCAGGCAAGAGGCCAGGATCGGAGAACCCGCAGCCTCCTGCGCTCAGGGACGCTGAGCTTAAGGGGTCTGCTCCCCGCCAGCCCCTCGGGACGGAGGGTGACTTGCCTCCGCTCCGGTTTGATGCGCTCGGAGGTGGCCGGGTAAGCCCAAGGTGTGATCTGTGGACTCTGCAGAGGGTGGTGCTCGGAGGGTTGGGTAGGTGGGTTGCTGAGAGTTTGCTGCACCCCCTCCGGTGCCTGCACTTTGCCCCTGCACGTTCCTGACAAGGTCTCTTGATGTGTCCGGTGCCTTCCCGGGCGTGCCTTTTCCGCGTTGCTCGGTCAAAAGCCCAGGGACCCCCACCGTCGGTGGGGGGGGGTGGGTGCTTTGAGGGCTTCCCCAAAGCGTTTTTGCTGCTCTCCTGGGAGGCCGCCTGTCACGACCGAGCAGCGGGTAGGGCAGTTGCCTCTGGAGTCTGGTGTCAGGCGTACGCACGCTGGTCCTGCCCCAGGAGTGGGTGTTCAAGGTAACGAATGTGAAATCAGGCATCAACACCTGCCCCCCCAACACCCCCCCCACCACCACCACCACCACCCCAATTTCCCCCAACAACCACCCACCCACCCCATAAATCACACCCAACCCCAACTTGGGGTTCAGGTCCTGGATCAGGGATGTGAGGCGGCTGCACAGGTCCTTTGTCGCCAGACACCGAGTGAGGGAGGGAGGATGTCTCCTCAGTTGCATGGGAACGGACAGCAATCGAGAGTGGCCGGGCCTATTGTGCTGTCAGTGTGTGTTCCCCACCTCCCCCGCCTGCCTCCCAAAACTAATAGATATTCAAACCAGCCTTGGAGAGGAACCACACACAGTGAATTTGTTCAAGGCATCCAGGGGGAGAAAAGGCCATTGTCTTTTCTGAGAAAAAAAAAGATCAGTACCAATGTCCGATTGTTTCCTTCCCCAGGACTCGATCTTAATAAGGGAGAACATTGCATTAAGAAAACAGTGCCAGTAAATTCTGTTCAGGAACGGTAGTTATGGCAACAAGGAACTACCCAGAAACTAAGATAAAAACAAAAAAACTGCGGATGCTGGAAATCCAAAACAAAAACAGAATTACCTGGAAAAACTCAGCAGGTCTGGCAGCATCGGCGGAGAAGAAAAGAGTTGACGTTTCGAGTCCTCATGACCCTTCCTTCGACAGAACTAGGTGAATCCCAGGAAGGGGTGAAATATAAGCTGGTTTAAGGTGGGGGGGGGGGGGGGGGGGGGGGCGTTGGGTGGGGGGAGAGAAGTGGAGGGGGGGTGGTGTGGTTGTAGGCAAAAGCAGTGATATCGCCAAGGGAGCACCGCACTGCCGGAGGGTCAGCGCCGAGGGAGCGCCTCACTGTCGGAGGGTCAGCGCCGAGGGAACGCCGCACTGTCGGAGGGTCAGCGCCGAGGGAGCGCCGCACTGTTGGAGGGTCAGCGCCGAGGGAGCGCCTCACTGTCGGAGGGTCAGTGCTGTGGGAGTGCCTCACTGTCGGAGGGTCAGTGCTGTGGGAGCGCCTCACTGTCGGAGGGTCAGCGCCGAGGGAGCGCCTCACTGTCAGAGGGTCAGTGCTGTGGGAGCGCCTCATTGTCGGAGGGTCAGCGCTGAGGGAGTGCCTCACTGTCGGAGGGTCAGCGCCGAGGGAGCGCCTCACTGTCGGAGGGTCAGCGCCGAGGGAGCGCCGCACTGTCGGAGGGTCAGCGCCGAGGGAGCGCCGCACTGTAGGAGGGTCAGCGCTGAGGGAGTGCCGCACTGTCGGAGGGTCAGCGCCGAGGGAGCGCCTCACTGTCAGAGGGTCAGCGCCGAGGGAGCGCCTCACTGTCGGAGGGTCAGCGCCGAGGGAGTGCCTCACTGTCGGAGGGTCAGTGCTGTGGGAGCGTGGCACTGTCGGAGTTGCCTTCTTTCGGCTGAGATCTTGAACTAAGTGCCCCCTCTGACCTCTCAGCTGAACATTGGATGATCCCATTAATTTCCAAGAAGCGTGGGGAGAGGGCGTTTCCCCCACTGTCCAGAACAAGAGTTATTACACAGCCAGCTGAAAACAGATGATCTGGACCACTAGCTTGTGGGATCTTACTGTGCGCAAACAGGCTGCTGCGTTTCCTGCGTTACAACAGCGAGACGCACTTCGAAAATACCATTGGCTGTGAAGTGCGTTGGGATGTCCGGGGGGTCGTGAGTATTGCTGGAGGAATGCCAGTTCTCTTTTCCCTCTTCAGGCAGGATCCTTCTCAGTGTTTTTAAGAGCTGCCTTTTGCTCCAGATTTGGGGACCACAGCCTTGTTTAAATTCTCTCCCTGCCTGCCCCTGCCCGGTTACGAGGCAGGGTCAGTTCGCACAGCGCTGGCAACAGCTTGGGCCCATCTGGAATCTCTCCATCACTGAAAAGGGTATTAGTTGTTAAACTCCGGAGAGTTGCCGTGGCGGTGTGAGCTGCCCGGTCGCTGTTGGACATCAGAGAGCAGCCATCGCCCTCTGGCCCGAGCCTGTCTGGTCTGGTCTGGCCTGTCCCAGTTCTGTCAGGGAATGGGTTCGCCTTGGACAAGAGCCTGTGGCGGAGAAAACACGCGTTTCAGCATGGGCGACAAGGCAAACGTTCCCTGCGATGGTTTCCTCGCTTCCCTCTGCGCCGGGATACGGGTCCCCCGGGCACCTCGAGCATCCTCAGCCACGGAGCCACTCCACACGTGCAAAGCACACAGGGAGTGGGCAAATCGACTGCAGGAGCCATTGCAACAACACCAAACCCCTGTCCGGTTGTCACTTGAACGAGGCTCACCGGGTAGTGATACGGTGTCTGCGGCGCAGAACAATGCCGGCCGGCCACCTCAACACACCGGCAGTGCCTTCACAAGATCCTCCAAAGCTTGGTGGCAAGAGCTGTGGCCTAAAGAGCGGCGTCCTCTCCCAGACCAATATGCGAGGCGCGAACCACTCAGAAGCAGCTCCACAGGGCAGGAGGTGCTGTTCATCTGCCTGACACCAGACTCCCGGGCCTCGGTCGAGGGAGGAGACTCCCAGAGGGGACAACGGAAACTCTTCAGGAATGTCCTCAAAGCATCCTTGAAGAGGTCACACCCCCAACACTCCCTCACAATGACACATGGGGGGGGTCCCTGACCAGTGTCTGACAAAAATGGAGAAGGCTCCTCTGGAAAGGCACTGGACACATCCAGAGACTTTGTCGGGAATGTGCAGAGACGAGGCTGAGACCTCGGAGGGAGTGCACGACCCTCTACCCAACCCTCCCGGCACCACCCGCCCCACATGTGGCAGAGTCGGCAGGTCACACATTGGGCTTTTTAGCCGCCTCAGGCCCCATCGAGCCACATGAGCCTCCTCCCAACCCCCCCTCTCCACCTCCCCCCATCCCCATATCCTTCTACTCCTTTCTCCCTCATGTGTTTACCCAGCTTCCCCCTTAAATGTATCGATACTATTCCCCTCGACCACTCCCTGTGGGGGCGAGTCCCACATTCTCCCCACTCTCTGGGTGAAGGAGTTTCTCCTGAATTCCCCATCGGATTTATTAGTGACTGTCTTATATCGATGTCAGACTGTTAGAAGTTAAACAATTTCTCAACAGTCACAGTTATTAATTATTTTGCCCAACAATATGTTCCATAATTTCTGCAGAACGTGCAGAGTTTGAAGTTAAAAAATACAATGTCCTGAACTTAGATATCATTCTAAACTCTACCCTTCAGAGAGGCAGATAATATAGATCTTTCCTACAATCATTAAAGAACAGGAATCTAGACCAGGAGTGAGATTCCACTCTCACAATTCCGGTGGGGGTGGGGGAGCAACTGTCTAGGGTAGTCACTGTCCTAACAAGCGTTCCCAAGTGCTGGAAAACCACCTCCAAAAAGACATAGTCCAGACCACGGGTCACCAAATCCAGTGCTGAGGCCAACTGTAGCAACAATGCATTTATCTAGCTCCTTTAACACAGTAGAACGTCCCCGAGGCGCTTCACAGGAAGGTCAATCAGACAGAATCTGACCCCGAGCCACATACGGAGATATTAGGGACAGGGAAGCAAAAGCTCAGTCACAGAGGTCGGTTCTAAGTCTCAAAGGAGGATATAGAGAGAGAGAGAGAGCAAGAAAGAGAGAGAGAGACAGAGAGGTTTAGAGAGGGAATTCCAGAGCTTAGGGCCCCAGGCAGCTGAAGGCACGGTCGCCAATGGTGGAGCGATGGGAATCGGGGGATGCCCAAGAGGCCGGAATTGGAGGAACCCAGAGATCTCGGAGGGTTGTAGGGGCTGGGGGAGGCTACAGAGATAGGGAGGGGTTGTAGGGGCTGGAGGAGGTTGCAGAGATAGGGAGCGGTGTAGGGGCTGGAGGAGGTTACAGAGATAGGGAGGGGTGTAGGGGCTGGAGGAGGTTACAGAGATAGGGAGGGTTGTAGGGGCTGGAGGAGGTTACAGAGATAGGGAGCAGTGTAGGGGCTGGAGGAGGTTACAGAGATAGGGAGGGGTGTAGGGGCTGGAGGAGGTTACAGAGATAGGGAGGGTTGTGGGGGCTGGAGGAGGTTACAGAGATAGGGAGGGTTGTAGGGGATGGAGGAGGTTACAGAGATAGGGAGGGTTGTAGGGGTTGGAGGAGGTTACAGAGATAGGGAGGGTTGTAGGGGTTGGAGGAGGTTACAGAGATAGGGAGGGGAGAAGGGGCTGGAGGAGGTTACAGAGATAGGGAGGGGTGTAGGGGCTGGAGGAGGTTACAGAGATAGGGAGGGTTGTAGGGGCTGGAGGAGGTTACAGAGACAGGGAGGGTTGTAGGGGCTGGAGGAGGTTACAGAGATAGGGAGCAGGGGTGGTTGCGGGGGGCTGGGGTGGGGGGGGTGGTGGTGTGTGCGAGGCCGTGGGAGGATTTGTATGAAAGGATGAGAGAATTTTAAATTCAAGGCCTCGCCAGATAATGTAAGGTGGCAATCACAGTGGGTGCGAGTGCGAGTTTACGAAATGGAGCTGCAGGGTTTTTGAGAAGCTGCAGTTTACAGCAGGTGGTAGGTGGGAGAGCGAGCGGGCCGTGTTGGAACAATGACGTCCAGGCATAACAAAGGAATTAATGAAAGCTGCAGGAGCACACAGACAGGGGTGGCGATGGAGATGGGCAATGTGAAGGGGATGGAAGTTGACAGTTTTGGTCAATGAACGGGTATATGGTCACTAGGAGTAACTTAACACTTCCAAATCTTCATTGGCTGTGAAGCGCTTTGGGACGTCCTGGAGGCCTCAAAGGCACTACAAAAATGCACGTTTTTTTTGGTTGCTGCTGATGTACATTTGTTTATCATTGGAGCTGTGGATTCAGTCAGCTTTGTTTGTGTTGTGTTGTACCCCTCTCTGGTACCCAGAGCAACACTGCCACCTGGACCTGCTGTCCTGCCACAGCACCAGGTCAGGCACACTGTGAGTCGTCTAATCTACATCTTAAATTTGAGACCTTGACTAACCGACAGCACTGTTTGTGGAGGCTATGGTGCAATATCCTTAAATCGGGACAGTATTCAGGAGTAAAGGTTATTTGGGCCAAAACAAAAACAGAAACAGAAATACCTGGAAAAACTCAGCAGCATCGGCGGAGGAGAGCACAGTTGACGTTTCGAGTCCTCATGACCCTTCAACAGAACTAAGTAAAAATAGGAAAGGGGTGAACCACAAGCTGGTTTAAGGGGGGGTGGGTGTTGTTGGGACAAGAAGCCAGTGATAGGTGGAGGTAACCAAAAGATGTCAGAGACAAAAGGACAAAGAGGTGTTGAAGGTGTTGATATTATCTAAGGAATGTGATAATTAAGGGTAGAAAGCAGGACGAGCAAGGTACAGATAGCCCTAGAGGGGGGTGGGGTGGGGGGAAGGGATCGAAATAGGCTAAAAGGTAGAGTTAGAACAATGGGTGAAAATACATTTAAAAATAATGGAAATAGGTGGGAAAAGAAAAATCTATATAAATTATTGGAAAAAACAAAAAGGAAGGGGGAAACAGAAAGGGGGTGGGGATGGAAGAGGGAGCTCACAACCTAAAGTTGTTGAACTCAATATTCAGTCCGGAAGGCTGTAAAGTGCCTAGTTGGAAGATGAGGTGTTGTTCCTCCAGTTTGCGTTGAGCTTCACTGGAACAATGCAGCAAGCCAAGGACAGACATGTGGGCATGAGAGCAGGGTGGAGTGTTAAAATGGCAAGCGACAGGGAGGTTTGGGTCATTCTTGCGGACAGGCCGCAGGTGTTCTGCAAAGCGGTCGCCCAGTCTGCGTTTGGTCTCTCCAATGTAGAGGAGACCACATTGGGAGCAACGAATGCAGTAGACTAGTTGGGGGAAATGCAAGTGAAATGCTGCTTCACTTGAAAGGAGTGTTTGGGCCCTTGGACGGTGAGGAGAGAGGAAGTGAAGGGGCAGGTGTTACATCTTTTGCGTGGGCATGGGGTGGTGCCATAGGAGGGGGTTGAGGAGTAGGGGGTGATGGAGGAGTGGACCAGGGTGTCCCGGAGGGAGCGATCCTTACGGAATGCCGATAGGGGAGGTGAAGGGAAGATGTGTTTGGTGGTGGCATCATGCTGGAGTTGGCGGAAATGGCGGAGGATGATCCTTTGAATGTGGAGGCTGGTAGGGTGATAAGTGAGGACAAGGGGGACCCTATCATGTTTCTGGGAGGGAGGAGAAGGTGTGAGGGCGGATGCGCGGGAGATGGGCCGGACACGGTTGAGGGCCCTGTCAACGACCGTGGGTGGAAAACCTCGGTTAAGGAAGGAGGACATGTCAGAGGAACCGTTTTTGAAAGTAGCATCATCAGAACAGATGCAACGGAGGCGAAGGAACTGGGAGAATGGGATGGAGTCCTCACAGGAAGCGGGGTGTGAGGAGATGTAGTCAAGGTAGCTGTGGGAATCGGTGGGTTTGTAATGGATATTGGTGGACAGTCTATCACCAGAGATTGAGACAGAAGAATTATTTTGGCGACCTCAGTTTAAATACACAATTAAGGGTAGCTTTGCTCTGCAGCCACCAATGGTGAAGCAGTGGAAATCAGGGAAATGCCAGAGGCTGGAACTGGAGGAGCGCAGAGGTCTTCAGAGAGTATGGGGGCTGGAGGAGGTTACAGAGATAGGGAGGGTTGTAGGGGCTGGAGGAGGTTACAGAGATAGACAGGGGTGTAGGGGCTGGAGGAGGTTACAGATATAGGGAGGGTTGTAGGGGCTGGAGGAGGTTACAGATATAGGGAGGGTTGTAGGGGCTGGAGGAGGTTACAGAGATAGGGAGGGTTGTAGGGGCTGGAGGAGGTGACAGAGATAGGGAGGGTGGTAGGGGCTGGAGGAGGTTACAGAGATAGGGAGGGGTGTAGGGGCTGGAGGAGGTTACAGAGATAGGGAGGGTGTAGGGGCTGGAGGAGGTTACGGAGATAGGGAGGGGTGTAGGGGCTGGAGGAGGTTACAGAGATAGGGAGGGTTGTAGGGGCTGGAGGAGGTTACAGAGATAGGGAGGGTTGTAGGGGCTGGAGGAGGTGACAGAGATAGGGAGGGTGGTAGGGGCTGGAGGAGGTTACAGAGATAGGGAGGGGTGTAGGGGCTGGAGGAGGTTACAGAGATAGGGAGGGTGTAGGGGCTGGAGGAGGTTACGGAGATAGGGAGGGTTGTAGGGGCTGGAGGAGGTTACAGAGATAGGGAGGGTTGTAGGGGCTGGAGGAGGTTACAGAGATAGGAAGGGGTGTAGGGGCTGGAGGAGGTTACAGAGATAGGGAGGGTTGTAGGGGCTGGAGGAGGTGACAGAGATAGGGAGGGGTGTAGGGGTTGGAGGAGGTTACAGAGATAGGGAGGGGTGTAGGGGCTGGAGGAGGTTACAGAGATAGGGAGGGTGTAGGGGCTGGAGGAGGTTACGGAGATAGGGAGGGTTGTAGGGGCTGGAGGAGGTTACAGAGATAGGGAGGGTTGTAGGGGCTGGAGGAGGTTACAGAGATAGGAAGGGGTGTAGGGGCTGGAGGAGGTTACAGAGATAGGGAGGGGTGTAGGGGCTGGAGGATGTTACAGAGATAGGGAGGGGTGTAGGGGTTGGAGGAGGTTACAGAGATAGGGAGGGTTGTAGGGGCTGGAGGAGGTTACAGAGATAGGGAGGGGTGTAGGGGCTGGAGGGGGTTACAGAGATAGGGAGGGTTGTAGGGGCTGGAGGAGGTTACAGAGATAGGGAGGGTTGTAGGGGCTGGAGGAGGTTACAGAGATAGGAAGTGGTGTAGGGGCTGGAGGAGGTTACAGAGATAGGGAGGGGTGTAGGGGCTGGAGGAGGTTACAGAGATAGGGAGGGTTGTAGGGGTTGGAGGAGGTTACTGAGATAGGGAGGGTGTAGGGGCTGGAGGAGGTTACAGAGATAGGGAGGGTTGTAGGGGCTGGAGGAGGTTACAGAGATAGGGAGGGTTGTAGGGGCTGGAGGAGGTTACAGAGATAGGGAGGGTTGTAGGGGCTGGAGGAGGTTACAGAGATAGGGAGGGTTGTAGGGGCTGGAGGAGGTTACAGAGATAGGGAGGGTTGTAGGGGCTGGAGGAGGTTACAGAGATAGGGAGGGGTGTAGGAGCTGGAGGAGGTTACAGAGATAGGGAGGGTTGTAGGGGCTGGAGGAGGTTACAGAGATAGGGAGGGGTGTAGGGGCTGGAGGAGGTTACAGAGATAGGTTTCAAACTACATGAGGATGGTGGGCGAATTCGCACTACAAACCTCATAAATAGCCCCTGAAAACACCATTCTAGTGGAAAAAATCCCTCCGAGATCTCTACGCTCCTCCAATTCCAACTTCTTCAGCATCCCCCAATTCCCCATCGCTCCATTGGCGGCCGTGCCTTCAGCTGCCTGGGGCCCTGAGATCTGGAATTCCTCCCTAACTCTATGACTGAAGCATTCAGCCAGAAGTGCCGTCACATCCTACTCCGGAGGTCCCCAGCATCACAGATGCCAGTCTTCAGCCAATTCGATTCACTCCACGTGATATTAAGAAACAGCTGAAGGCACTGGATACTGCAAAGGCTCTGGGTCTGACAATATTCTGACAATAGTATTGAAGAGTTGTGCCCCAGAACTTGCCATGCCCCTAGCCAAGCTGTTCCAGTACAGCTACAACACTGGCATCTACCCGGCTATGTGGAAAATTGCCCAGGTATGCCCTGTACACACAAAGCAGGACAAATCCAACCTGGCCAATTACCGCCCCATCAGTCTACTCTCCATCATCAGTAAAGTAATGGAAGGGTCATCAACAGTGTTATCAAGCGGCACTTGCTTAGCAATAACCTGCTCACTGACGTTCAGTTTGGGTTCCATCAGGGCCACTCAGCTCCTGACCTCATTACAGCCTTGGTTCAAACATGGACAGAAGAGCTGAACTCCCGAGGTGAGGTGAGAGTGAGTACCCTTGACATCGAGGCAGCATTTGACCGAGTGTGACATCAAGGAGCCCCAGCAAAACTGGAGTCAATGGGAATCAGGGGGAAAACTCTCCGCTGGTTGGAGTCATACCCAGCACAAAGGAAGATGGTTGTGGTTGTTGGAGGTCAGTCATCTCAGCTCCAGGACATCACTGCAGGAGTTCCTCAGGGTAGTGTCCTCGGCCCAACCATCTTCAGCTGCTTCATCAATGACCTTCCATCCATTATAAGGTCAGAAGTGGGGATGTTCGCTGATGATTGCACAATGTTCAGCACCATTCGCAACTCCTCAGATACTGAAGCAGTCCATGTCCAAATGCAGCAAAACCTGGACAATATCCAGGCTTGGGCTGACAAGTGGCAAGTAACATTCACGCCACACAAGTGCCAGGCAATGAATATCTTCAACAAGAGAGAATCTAACCAACGCCCCTTGATGTTCAATAGTATTACCATCACTGAATCCCCCTCACTATCAACACCCTGGGGGTTACCATTGACCAGAAACTGAACTGGACCCAGCCATATAAATACTGTGGCTACAAGAGCAGGTCAGAGGCTGGGAATCCTGCACTGCACACTATTTGTGAAGTTGAGGAGATTTAAATGGGTTTGAACCCCCTCCCCCATCCCAATGACCAACTGGACAACCCTCAGCAAAAAAAGGGCGCCAAACCCTTGCGCATGCGCGCTGCTCTGGGGTTTGGGGGGCGGCGGTTACTGAAGGAACTACTAATCCCAGCGTCCCTGGCCCTCCGCATGCGCAGTGAGGGCGAGGGCGGGAAAAGCCTACAACACCCGGCATGCCTTCCCCCCCCGGGGCGGGCATGCGCACTGGCGGCCAAGCCAGGGGGGCATGCGCATTGGCGGCCGAGCCGGTGGGTTGACACTACAACTCCCGGCGGCCGCGCGGGCGTCGCGGCGCCGGGCCTGGTCGGTTGCTGAGGCGGGCGAAGGCCCCTGAGTGAGAGGAGGAACCCCGGGTCGGAGAGAGAGGGGGGAAAAGAGGACGACAAGGACGAGGAGGCGGCGGCGGCGGCGGCTTCCGTTCAGGTATCGTGAGGAGCGCGAGAGGCGGCCGTGGGATTTATTAATTAAAGGTAGATCTGTGCTTTTGTCCCGGTTTGGTTGTCGGCCCGAGACTCGAACTTTTTGGGTTAAAATAAAACCCTCCCTCGCCCCGTTTATCGCCAAAATAATCACCAGTAGCGCGCTGCAGAATATTACATTGCTCGTTTTCCTCTATTCTGGACCCAGCCTCTTTATCCAGGAGCAATGCCACATGAGGTCAGCTAAGTAATCACCTAGTGTGCAGCAGAATATTACATTGCTCGTTTTCACCTATTGTTGTCCCAGACTCTTTATCCAGGAGCAATGCCGCAGGGGGTCAGCTAAATAATCACTAGTAGTGTGCTGCAGAATATTACATTGCTCGTTTTCACCTATTGTTGTCCCAGACTCTTTATCCAGGAGCAATGCCGCAGGGGGTCAGCTAAGTAATCACCTAGTGTGCAGCAGAATATTACATTGCTCGTTTTCACCTATTGTTGTCCCAGACTCTTTATCCAGGAGCAATGCCACATGAGGTCAGCTAAATGATCACCTAGTGTGCAGCAGAATATTACATTGCACGTTTTCACCTATTGTTGTCCCAGACTCTTTATCCAGGAGCAATGCCGCAGGGGGTCAGCTAAATAATCACCTAGTGTGCAGCAGAATATTACATTGCTCGTTTTCACCTATTGTTGTCCCAGACTCTTTATCCAGGAGCAATCCCGCAGGGGGTCAGCTAAATAATCACCAGTAGCGTGCAGCAGAATATTACATTGCTCGTTTTCACCTATTGTTGTCCCAGACTCTTTATCCAGCAGCAATGCCGCAGGGGGTCAGCTAAATAATCACCTAGTGTCTAGCAGAATATTACATTGCTCGTTTTCACCTATTGTTGTCCCAGACTCTTTATCCAGGAGCAATGCCGCAGGGGGTCAGCTAAATAATCACCTAGTGTCCAGCGGAATATTACATTGCTCGTTTTCACCTATTGTTGTCCCAGCCTCTTTATCCAGGAGCAATGCCACAGGGGGTCAGCTAAATAATCACCTAGTGTCCAGCGGAATATTACATTGCTCGTTTTCACCTATTGTTGTCCCAGACTCTTTATCCAGGAGCAATGCCGCAGGGGGTCAGCAATATAATCACCAGTAGCGTGCAGCAGAATATTACATTGCTCGTTTTCACCTATTGTTGTCCCAGACTCTTTATCCAGGAGCAATGCCGCAGGGGGTCCGCCAAATAATCACCAGTAGCGTGCAGCAGAATATTACATTGCTCATTTTCACCTATTGTTGTCCCAGACTCTTTATCCAGGAGCAATGCCACATGAGGTCAGCTATAAAAATCACCAGTAACGTGCCGCAGAATATTACATTGCTCGTTTTCACCTATTGTTGTCCCGGATTCTTTATCCAGGAGCAATGCTGGGGTGGGGGGGGGTGGGGACAGCTAACTGATCACCAATTGTGCAGCCTAATCTTTGCTCACGTTGACAGATGGTGGATCCCATCACTTTATCCTGGAGCAACATCACTGGGAATCAGCTAAGTATTTGCCAGTAGTGTGCAGTGGAACTGTACAGTGCTCACCCGCTCACCCAAGCGGTGGTGATTGGTTGGCGGTCAACGCCTTGGCCAATCAGTCGACCTGCCGACTTATCCTTTCCTCCCGGAGTATAGATGGTTGTGATGGTTTGAAATTTGGCATTGGTGCTGACGAGCGCAGAATGAGGAGCTTTGGAAACGGGTCTCCCTTGTCAGCAATGTGGAGCCTAACTAACTGCCAAATAACAGCAGTCACATCGTTTTGATGAGCTGCAGTGTAAATGTACTCTTTCCTGACCGGGATATGTTGCTGCTTTTAAATTTGTCTGGCCCTGACTGTCGATGTTATGTGGTAGGTGGTTCGCCTGGGAAAGGCAGGATGGGTTTGAGGTCCACACAGGCTGCCTTTTTCCCCATCGGCAGCATCGCCGAGGTGGTGAAGCTGTTTGAGTTCGAGCTGAGGAGGGACGAGCCCGACCTCACCCTGCTGTCCCTCGTCCTGGGCTTCGTCGAGCACTTCCTGGCCGTCAACAGAGTCGTTCCCATCAACGTGCCCGGTTACAGCTTTGAGGCCTCCTCGTTGGAGGCTGGCTCAGAGTCCGCAGCCTGTTTCCCCCGTGTGGACCTCCTTCAGATCAGGGCCCTGCACACCAGATTCACCACCATGATCCGGGGAGCAGTCGACCGGTCCCTCTATCCTCTGAAGGGGGGTTACTCTAGCCGGGAGCTAGTGAAGAAGATATCCGACGTCATCTGGAACAGCTTGAGCCGCTCGTACTTCAAGGACAGAGCGCACATCCAATCTCTCTTCAGCTTCATCACGGGTGAGTCCCTGTGCCTCGCGCGATTTAACCTAGTCTTGCTGTTTAACGCCCCATAATCGCCATGGGCTGGGGGTGAGCACACTCTCCTCAGCCTCAGAGCATGGTGTCGCCTCTTTCAAACACTTACGCTAGTCCCACGCTTGAGCGCCATCTTTTGGAGGAGGCGTTAATCTGAGGCCCCTAGCCACCCCCACCCCTTGGGTAGACGTAAAAGATCCCACCGCCACCATTTTGGAAGGAGAACGGGAGAGGGGTGAATTCTTCTGAATGCCCTGGACTCCATATTTGTCCCTCAACCAAACATCACAGCTCCTTCCTGTGAATATTGGTTATAAAACAGTGTTTGTGTTTGACTTTGCTAATTAAACCACTAAGCTCTGTTAAGACACAGCAATTGGTAAAGGCTGAGTTGTTTAAATCCCAGAGGGGAACTTGAAACAACTGTCATAACCCAAATTTTCAATTGGTATGTTTGAGATGCAGCTCTGAAAGTCAGGAATAAGACCACTGATTCTCAAGAGATTTTTTTTATATAAAACTAAATTAAACATTTATTAATTTACAACAAATTAAACACATACACATGTCTACAAATTACTCCCATAATTTTTAAACAAATCTCCAAATTAATCTCTCCCAGGCAAATCTTCACCAAGACAACAATAACCCACAGACTTTAAACAGACACAGGCAAAGCACATTTGACTTAACAAATTCAAGATGAGGTTCCTTGCAGCCTGGTTCCTCTGCAGACACAGTTGTAGGCTTACAGGCTGGTTAGATCTTACACACAATCCCCTTTCCCTCTTGATACCTAGCTTCCCCTTTGAATGTAAATTTTCCATGGTATCACTTGGCTTTTAACTTCACACCTTCTAACAATAACATTTTCATCCCACTAATTTTATTAGTAATGTAAATACATTGCTTGGCATCTTCCAGCTAGGTGCAAGATTTTACTCCCACTCTTGAATGCTTTACTCAACAAATGCAAATTTACACTTTACCTTCTATCCTCCTTACTGTTCACCCAATTAACATTGCAAACTACGATACACCAAAGCACCCAGAGCAGCTGGCTTTAATCCAATTAAGACACACATGGTCAGACACATAGATATAGAGCCCACTATGACACCATTTAAATTGTTTCCAATAACGTTATAGACATTAATATCTCTTCATGACATCTCAGATTCTCATTTTGAAACAAGGCTTCACTTTACATCTTACCGTTTTGTCTCTCTCTCTCTCTCTCTCCCTTCGCTCAGGTACTAAACTGGATAGCTCGGGGGTGGCTTTTGCAGTGGTGGCTGCCTGCCAGGTCCTGGGGCTCCGTGATGTCCACTTGGGGCTATCGGAGGATCATGCCTGGGTGATCTTTGGTGAAAACGGGGAGGAGACGGCCGAGGTGACCTGGCACGGCAAAGGCAACGAGGACAGGAGGGGACAGACCGTGACTGCAGGCATTGCCGAAAGGGTGAGGGTGCCAGAAGCGGAGTGTGCGCGCGTGTGTGTGTGTGTCTGTGTGTGTGTGTCTGTGTGTGTGTGTCTGTGTGTGTGTGTCTGTGTGTGTGTGTCTGTGTGTGTGTGTCTGTGTGTGTGTGTCTGTGTGTGTGTGTCTGTGTGTGTGTGTCTGTGTGTGTGTGTGTCTGTGTGTGTGTGTGTCTGTGTGTGTGTGTGTCTGTGTGTGTGTGTGTCTGTGTGTGTCTGTCTGTCTGTGTGTGTCTGTCTGTCTGTGTGTGTGTCTGTCTGTCTGTGTGTGTGTCTGTCTGTGTGTGTGTCTGTCTGTGTGTGTGTCTGTCTGTGTGTGTGTGTCTGTCTGTGTGTGTGTGTCTGTCTGTGTGTGTGTGTCTGTCTGTGTGTGTGTGTCTGTGTGTGTGTGTCTGTCTGTGTGTGTGTGTGTGTGTGTGTGTCTGTGTGTGTGTGCTGTGCGTGCATGTCAAAGAAAAACCCTCCGTTCTGCCTGTAGCTGTGACATTTCCCCTCAGTTAGCCCCTTGGTTTTGTCTGCTTTGTCGCAGAGCTGGCTGTACCTGAAAGGCTCCTACCTGAAATGCGACCGCAAAATGGAAGTGGCGCTCATGGTGTGCGCCATCAACCCATCGATTGACCACCACACCGACAGCGTGGAGCTCCTGCAGCTGCAGCAGGTGAGAGCTCGGGACCTGGTGGGTGGCGAGCCGGACAACTCGCGGAGCGTCCGGCCGATGGAAGTGCCGGGGCGGGGGACGTGTGAGCCCCTAGCTGCCTGACCGCACTCCGACGTGAAGCACCCCGCGGTCGATTGGATTGTGAACGCTCACCGCCTAGGCTGGCGCTGCAGGGGAGGGTAATGTTGGAAGCAAAACCACATACCCGCAGCAACAGTGCGCGTTTATATAGCTCCTTATGTGTAATAAAGCTGTCCCACTGGAGCAATATGAAACAAGATCTGACCCCAAGCCACGTTGGGAGATGTTAGGACATGTGATCTAAAGCTTGGTCAAAGATGTTTTATTTGGAATTAAGTAGAATATAGAGTAGAGAATCTGGCTGATATTTCTACTCCACACGAGTCTCCTCCCAAACCCCCCTCTCCACCTCCCCCCATCCCCATATCCTTCTACCCCTTTCTCCCTCATGTGTTTACCCAGCTTCCCCCTTAAATGTATCGATACTATTCCCCTCGACCACTCCCTGTGGGAGCGAGTCCCACATTCTCCCCACTCTCCTCTGGGTGAAGATGATAGTGTTAAAGACAAAGTTTAAAGACAGAAATTTCGGGAAGGAATTCCGGTCGGTACCTGAGATTAATTTCTATGCCTTTTCTTCCCTTTTAGCACCTCCTGTGGCTACTGTACGATCTCGGGCACCTGAGCAAGTGAGTGTCGCTGTTCCGTTTCTTTGAGTTCCCTCAGTTAGCTTGATTCAGGTGAGGGCTGTAAATGGAGGTTGAATATGTAGAGAGAGAAAGAGAGAGAGAGAGACTTAGTCTTCTCGGAGCAAATTGTGAGGTTTCGCTTTGCCATGTGGGGTCCTATTATTTCGGAGGAGAAGTTAAACCAGCTGCCCTCTCGGGGTGGGGGTGTAAAAGATCCCACGGCCGCTATTGGAAGAAGAGCGGGGGAGAGTGAGGGGGTGGGGGAGTGAGGGGGGAGTGGGGGGGGTGGGGGAGTGAGGGGGGAGTGGGGGGGGGGTGGGGGAGTGAGGGGGGAGTGGGGGGGGGTGGGGGAGTGAGGGGGGAGTGGGGGGGGGTGGGGGAGTGGAGGGGGTGGGGCTGGTGGGGTGGTGGGGGAGTGGTGGGGGTGGGGGGGGTGGGGGGTGTGGGGAGGCGGGGGGGAGTGGTGGGGATGGGGGGTGTGGGGAGGCGGGGGGAGTGGTGGGGATGGGGGGTGAGGGGAGGCGGGGGGAGTGGTGGGGGTGGGGGGTGTGGGGAGGCGGGGGGAGTGGTGGGGATGGGGGGTGTGGGGAGGCGGGGGGGAGTGGTGGGGGTGGGGGGTGTGGGGAGGCGGGGGGAGTGGTGGGGGTGGGGGGTGTGGGGAGGCGGGGGGAGTGGTGGGGGTGGGGGGTGTGGGGAGGCGGGGGGAGTGGTGGGGGGTGGGGGGTGTGGGGAGGCGGGGTCAGTTCTCCCCTGGGGCCGATATTGGGGAATATAAAAGCCTCGACCGGATGATCGCTGTCGCACTGCTAGTTAGGAACAGGAGGATGCAATTCAGCCCCTCCAGCCTGTTCCACCATTCAGTGAAGATAGTGACTGTTCTGTGTCTTAACTCTACCCACCACAGGCTTCGCTCCATACCTCCTGATACCCTACTGGGCCAGCACTGAGTGTTTTTCGTGGGAGAGACTTTGACACTTTCCCACTGTGTGCACAAATGGGCTGCTGTGTTTCTGACAGTGCAATACTTGCCGAGAGCTTTGTTGACAGTGGAATGCTTTGGGATGTTCTGAGGTGGTCATAGATGCTGTGCAGACAGTGAGATCCCACAAATAGCCATTAAGCAAGTTTAGAATTAGGAGCAGGAGTAGGCCTCTCAGCCCCCTGGAGCCTTCAGTACGATCGTGGCTGATCTGATTGTGGCCTGAACCCCACTTTCCTGTCTGTCCCCCCATAACCCTCGACTCCCTTGTCGATCCAAAATCTGTCTAACTCGGCCTCGAATATATTCAGTGACCCAGCCTCCCCTGCTCTCTGTGGGGGGGGAGAATTCCACAGACTGACCACCCTCTGAGAGAGGAAATTCCTCCTCATCTCCGACCACTTATTCTGAAACTGTGCCCCCCTCCTCGTTCTAGATACCCCCACGAGGGGGAAACATCCTCTCAGCCTCCACCCTGTCAAACCCCACCCCCCTCAGGATCTGATATGTTTCAATAAGATCCCCCCTCATTCTTCTAAACCCCAATGGGTACAGGGCCCAACCTGCTCAACCTTTCCTCATGAGACAAACCCCCTTCATCCCGGGAATCAGCCGAGTGAACCTTCTCTGAACGGCCTCCAGTGCGAGTCTATCCCTCCTTAAGCCATCCGCCTCCTCCTCAAGGTAGCCTGCTCTGAAGGGGCCTTGATGACCATGGACTTCCATTGGATTAGTCCATGGTTACGCTTGGCAAAGTACGACAGTGGTTTGCCATTGCCTCCTGCAGTATGGCTGACCGGGAAACTCTCCCGCTCTTTTCAGCTGCCGTCAGGCGTATTGGAAGGATGTACAGGCTGATAATCAACCTGTCTGGCCCCGTTCTGAGCGCACCTTCTATGGCCATCAAGTCCTGAAGCGGGATGCAAACCTGGAGTTTCTGACCTGGAGGTAGGGTCGCTACCCACTGCTCCACAAGAACTCCTCTCCTTAAATAAGGAGCCAAAAACTACACAGTACTTCAGGTGTAGTCCCACCTTTGCCCTGTATGGTTGTAGCAAGACCTCCCGACTTTTATATTCCATCCCCCTTACAATAAACGCCAACATTCCATTTGCCTTCCTAATGATTTGCCGCATCTGCATACTAACCTCTTGTGATTCATGTACCAGGACACCCAGATCCCTCTGTAGCACAGCGCAGTTAGTAGGTGGCAGTGCTTGAAGGAGGAATGTTAGCTACGTCATGGCGAGAACTCTGCACATTCTCCCAGGGGATCCCAGCTATAAGGTCTGGTCACATTGTTCCATACCACACCTGGTTGATTCTGAGTGAGCTGGTGATGTCTGAGTGGTTATGCTTTGTGTCCAGCAGGTATCCAATGGCACTGGGGAATCTGGCAGACTTGGAGGAGTTGGAACCAATGCCAGGGAGACCGGATCCGCTGACGCTTTATCATCAGGTTCACTGCATGGTTTATCAATCACTAACTGTTTTATTGACTGCATTGGACTGATACTTGTGGACCAGACACAGCACGGGGTTAGAGACAGAATAAAGCCCCCTCTACACTGTCCCCATCAAACACTCACAGGACAGGTACAGCACGGGGTTAGATACAGACTAAAGCTCCCTCTACACTGTCCCCATCAAACACTCCCAGGACAGGTACAGCACGGGGTTAGATACAGAGTAAAGCTCTCTCTACACCGTCCCCATCAAACACTCCCAGGACAGGTACAGCACGGGGTTAGATACAGAGTAAAGCTCCCTCTACACTGTCCCCATCAAACACTCCCAGGGCAGGTACAGCACGGGGTTAGATACAGAGTAAAGCTCCCTCTACACTGTCCCCATCAAACACTCCCAGGACAGGTACAGCACGGGGTTAGATACAGAGTAAATCTCCCTCTACACACTCCCCATCAAACACTCCCAGGACAGGTACAGCATGGGGTTAGATACAGAGTAAATCTCCCTCTACACCGTCCCCATCAAACACTCCCAGGACAGGTACAGCACGGTGTTAGATATAGAGTAAAGCTCCCTCTACACTGTCCCCATCAAACACTTCCAGGACAGGTACAGCACGGGGTTAGATACAGAGTAAAGCTCCCTCTACACCGTCCCCATCAAACAGCTCTGACTGTTAACTGTAAGTTCACTCTTTGCTGTGTCTGGGTTAATTCAGTACTTCCATTTCCGCCGATGTCTTGATGTTTCATTTCGTCACCTTGGTTCTCACCATGCAGGGCATTTCCTCAGCGAAAGAGTATTACAACAATGAACATGTCTACCCTTACGTCTACCTGGCAAGTTACTTCTGTCGGAATAAGAATGTCAAGGAGGCTCTGGCCTCCTGGGGTGACGCGGCCACCGTCATTCAGGAGTAAGTTGCTACATCCTCTCTTAACATATATTTAGGGTACCTGGTAGAAGAAGCGATGACGGTATGAGGAGAAACATTTTGACAGAGTGAGTGATTAGCATCTGGATCGCATCGCCCGAGAGTGTGGTTGAGGCAGATTCAGTCGAGCCTTGTAAGGGGAAATTTGGATGGTGATCTGAAAAGGAAGGAAGTGCAGGATTACAGGGAGAGTGGGGGGTGGCGGCGGGGGGAGGGGGGGTGGGGGGAGGGGGTGTGTTGGTGGGGTGTGCTGTGCAGGGGGCGAATGGCACTAGGTGAGTTGGTTATTTGGAGATTCAGGGCAAACATGAAGCGCCGAGTAGATTTCTGCGCTGTGCCCAGCCTGTGATCTCAGTTCCTGTGATCCAAGAGTAGCTACGTGCCTCTCGATCTGTTCTGATCATTCCGGGAGAGCTCCCTAGCTCTTCCAGCAGTGTCCATGGGATTTTTCACACCCACCTGAGGGCAGTCACTGCCTCAGTTTAAGATCTTGTGCCAAAGATGACACCTCCGACAGTGTGGCGCTCCCTCAGCACTGACCCTCCGACAGTGCGGCGCTCCCTCGGCGCCGACCCCCCCGACAGTGTGGCGCTCCCTCGGCCCTGACCCTCCGACAGTGCGGCGCTCCCTCGGCGCCGACCCCCCGACAGTGCGGCGCTCCCTCGGCGCCGACCCCCCGACAGTGCGGCGCTCCCTCAGCACTGACCCTCCGACAGTGCGGCGCTCCCTCGGTGCCGACCCCCCGACAGTGCAGCACTCCCTCAGCACTGACCCTCCGACAGTGCGGCGCTCCCTCAGCACTGACCCTCCGACAATGCAACGCTCCCTCAGCACTGACCCTCCGACAGTGCGGCGCTCCCCTCAGCACTGACCCTCCGACAGTGCGGCACTCCCTCAGCACTGACCCTCCGACAGTGCGGCGCTCCCTCAGCACTGACCCTCCGACAGTGCGGCGCTCCCTCAGCACTGACCCTCCGACAGTGCGGCGCTCCCTCAGCACTGACCCTCCGACAGTGCGGCGCTCCCTCAGCACTGACCCTCGCACAGTGCGGCGCTCCCTCAGCACTGACCCTCCGACAGTGCGGCGCTCCCTCAGCGCCGACCCCCCCGACAGTGCGGCGCTCCCTCAGCGCCGACCCCCCCGACAGTGCGGCGCTCCCTCAGCGCCGACCCCCCGACAGTGCGGCGCTCCCTCAGCGCCGACCCCCCCGACAGTGCGGCGCTCCCTCAGCGCCGACCCCCCGACAGTGCGGCGCTCCCTCAGCGCCGACCCCCCGACAGTGCGGCGCTCCCTCAGCGCCGACCCCCCCGACAGTGCGGCGCTCCCTCAGCGCCGACCCCCCCGACAGTGCGGCGCTCCCTCAGCGCCGACCCCCCGACAGTGCGGCGCTCCCTCAGCGCCGACCCCCCGACAGTGCGGCGCTCCCTCAGCGCCGACCCCCCGACAGTGCGGCGCTCCCTCAGCGCCGACCCCCCGACAGTGCGGCGCTCCCTCAGCGCCGACCCCCCGACAGTGCGGCGCTCCCTCAGCGCCGACCCCCCGACAGTGCGGCGCTCCCTCAGCGCCGACCCCCCCGACAGTGCGGCGCTCCCTCAGCGCCGACCCCCCGACAGTGCGGCGCTCCCTCAGCGCCGACCCCCCGACAGTGCGGCGCTCCCTCAGCGCCGACCCCCCGACAGTGCGGCGCTCCCTCAGCGCCGACCCCCCCGACAGTGCGGCGCTCCCTCAGCGCCGACCCCCCGACAGTGCGGCGCTCCCTCAGCACTGACCCTCCCAGTGGGGTTATTATATGGGAGGCTCTCCGTCGGTCCTCAGTACATCGTTACTCAGCCACAAACACACTTACAGGCACCGACACCCAGATGTAACCATTTGGCCCTTGCTCTGCTGTAAGAAGGCCAGCCAGTGAATATTGTCTATTCTTTGTTCCTTCACCCACTCTGTTACCAAACCCTTTTGTCTTGCACCGTCACCCCATTCGGCATTTCATCTCTCCTGCCTTGTGCGCTCTCGGAGATGTTCCTTGGTGTTCCCTCCTCCATTCCGTTGCTCCCTCCACAGATGCTGCCAGAGCTGCTGAGTATTTCCAGCATTTTCAGTTGGTGTTTCGGATTCCCAGCAGCCACAGTCTTTTCTTTGTGCTTTAAGACCGCTCCCTTGGCAGTGGTCCCGCTGGTTTATAGTCTTAATGCTGCTACCTGTGAATGTTTTGCAACCAAGCCTGGAATGCTGTTTTCTCTCTTTTCCCCCCCCCCTCCCCCCCACCCCCTCCTCCCCACCCCCCCCTCCCCCCAGTTACAATTACTGTAGGGAGGACGAGGAGATTTACAAGGAGTTCTTTGACATTGCCAACGACATCATCCCCAACCTCATCAAGGAGATGGCCAGCATGGTGGAGGCCTCCGAGGAACACGGGGACGCAGACAGTGGGACTGAGGTATTCCCGTGGAGTCTTGCTGTGCCGCGCGTCAAGCCTTTTGTCACTTTTCTGGCTTCTCCCCAACACCGGTTGCGCTTCTTACGAAGAATTGCCTGCCCTGTTGAGCAGTTTGAGCTGCCTGCTAGTCTGCGTCCAGCCAGAGGTGGAAGGCACGCTTGTCTGTGACGCTCAGTGTGTCTCAGTTCTCGACAGCGGTTCCCAAAGCTCTGTGGCCCATTAATAAACTTCCTCTTCCTTACGGTCTTCTCCCCAGGCCTAGTTTTAAAGAGTACCTGTTCAAGCTCTTAGCTTTAGCTTTGTGCCTTCGCTGCCTCTATTTAAGGTGTTGTGGTAGTCTCTCTCTCTTTCTCTCTCTCCCTCAGTCCCTGTGTTTCTCTCTCTCTCTCCCTCTCTCTCCTGCAGCCTCTATCTTTTAGTGCTCTCTGCCTCGGCTGCTGCCTGTGCGTCTGTCTCCCGATCTCGTTCATGTCTTTGTCTCTCCTGCGTATGCTCCTATCTGTTTTTCGCTCCCCCATCACCCCCCTCCACTTGCGAGTGGCATGCGCACTCTGGCGCTCGCTCTCCTCCTCCTAAGACGCTCCTTCAAACCGACCTCTGTGACCGAGTTTTTGGTCCCGTTTCCCTAAGTATCTCTGTACGTGGCTCGGGGTCGGACTCTGTCTGACTGACGATCTGGTGAAGCGCCTCGGTGATGTTTCTACTGTGTAAGAGGGGAGTTTGTAAATGTTTTTGTTAGCAATTCCTTTCTGTTTCTACCCCAGGGTCCACATGGACAGCCCACTCCCAGCACTGCCCTGCAGGACCCTGAGAGCTTTGCTCAGCTGCTGAGGTTCTATGACGGGATCTGTAAGTGGGAGGAGGGCAGCTCCACACCGGTCCTTCACGTGGGCTGGGCCACCTTCCTCGTGCAGTCCATCAGCAAGTTCGATGGACAGGTAATTGCTTTTCATCCTATACCTCCATTGCTCCTCTTCTACACAGCTGCGCCGTTGGGTCAGTGCTGAGGGAGCGCCGCGCTGTCGGAGGGTCAGTGCTGAGGGAGCGCCGCGCTGCCGGAGGGTCAGTGCTGAGGGAGCGCCGCGCTGTCGGAGGGTCAGTGCTGAGGGAGCGCCGCGCTGCCGGAGGGTCAGTGCTGAGGGAGCGCCGCGCTGCCGGAGGGTCAGTGCTGAGGGAGCGCCGCGCTGCCGGAGGGTCAGTGCTGAGGGAGCGCCGCGCTGCCGGAGGGTCAGTGCTGAGGGAGCGCCGCGCTGCCGGAGGGTCAGCGCTGAGGGAGCGCCGCGCTGCCGGAGGGTCAGCGCTGAGGGAGCGCCGCGCTGCCGGAGGGTCAGCGCTGAGGGAGCGCCGCGCTGTCGGAAGGTCAGTGCTGAGGGAGTGCCGCGCTGTCGGAGGGTCAGTGCTGAGGGAGCGCCGCACTGTCGGAGGGTCAGTGCTGAGGGAGCGCCGCACTGTCGGAGGGTCAGTGCTGAGGGAGCGCCGCACTGTCGGAGGGTCAGTGCTGAGGGAGTGCCGCACTGTCGGAGGGTCAGTGCTGAGGGAGCGCCGCACTGTCGGAGGGTCAGTGCTGAGGGAGCGCCGCACTGTCGGAGGGTCAGTGCTGAGGGAGCGCCGCACTGTCGGAGGGTCAGTGCTGAGGGAGCGCCGCACTGTCGGAGGGTCAGTGCTGAGGGAGCGCCGCACTGTCGGAGGGTCAGTGCTGAGGGAGCGCCGCACTGTCGGAGGGTCAGTGCTGAGGGAGCGCCGCACTGTCGGAGGGTCAGTGCTGAGGGAGCGCCGCACTGTCGGAGGGTCAGTGCTGAGGGAGCGCCGCACTGTCGGAGGGTCAGTGCTGAGGGAGCGCCGCACTGTCGGAGGGTCAGTGCTGAGGGAGCGCCGCACTGTCGGAGGGTCAGTGCTGAGGGAGCGCCGCACTGTCGGAGGGTCAGTGCTGAGGGAGCGCCGCACTGTCGGAGGGTCAGTGCTGAGGGAGCGCCGCACTGTCGGAGGGTCAGTGCTGAGGGAGCGCCGCACTGTCGGAGGGTCAGTGCTGAGGGAGCGCCGCACTGTCGGAGGGTCAGTGCTGAGGGAGCGCCGCACTGTCGGAGGGTCAGTGCTGAGGGAGCGCCGCACTGTCGGAGGGTCAGTGCTGAGGGAGCGCCGCACTGTCGGAGGGTCAGCGCTGAGGGAGCGCCGCGCTATCGGAGGGTCAGCGCTGAGGGAGAGCCGCGCTGTCGGAGGGTCAGCGCTGAGGGAGCGCCGCGCTGTCGGAGGGTCAGCGCTGAGGGAGCGCCGCACTATCGGAGGGTCAGCGCTGAGGGAGCGCCGCACTATCGGAGGGTCAGTGCTGAGGGAGAGCCGCACTGTCGGAGGTGCCGTCTTTCAGGATGAGACATGAAACCGAGGCCCCGTCTGCCCTCTCGGGTGGGGGTAAAAGATCCCACGGCCACTATTGGAAGAAGAGCAGGGGGGAGTTCTCCCCGGTGTCCTGGGGCTGATATTTATCCCTCACCCAACATCACTAAAAACAGATGATCTGGGTCATTATCACATTGTTGCTGTTTGTGGGATCTTGCTGTGCGTCAATTGACTTGCCGCGTTTCGTACATTACAACAGTGACCACATTTAGAAAAAGCACTCTTTCGTTGGCTGCGAAGGGCTTTGGGATGTCCTGAGGTGGTCAGAGCCAAGCTCGCAAGCTCCTGACTCAGGAGAGCAAGAGAATGAGAGAGAGAGAGAGAGGGCGTTTAGGCCGCTGGTGTGGAGTAATAACTTTTGTGTCTGCTCTAGGTCCGTCACAAAGTGACAATCATCGTGAAGGACACGGAGACCAATGAGGATGATGACCAACACAGTGACGATTCACGAGATGCCCGCCGGCGCGGTCCACGCCGCGAGTCCAAGGCCGAGGAGCCTCCTCCCGCCAAGAAGTTCCTGGCCGAGAAGGTGGTGGAGCGACGGCGATCGGCCCCTAGCCAGAGGACGGGGGCCACGCCTGCCCCAGCCCCAGCCCCAGCCCCCCCTGTGCCCACCCCCACTCCAGGAGCCGCCTGTGTCACCTTCCACAGTGAGAAGATGAAAGGTATGAAGGAGCTGCTGACTGCCTTAAAGATCAACTCGAGTGCCATCAAATTGCAGCTGACTGCACAGTCCCAGGTCCAGATGAAGAAGCAGAAAATGAGCTCCGCCAGTGACTACACCTTGTCCTTCATGAAGAGGCAACGCAAGTCCCTCTAGAGACAGAGAGGGAGGGGGAGACGGGGCGTGAGGCTGGGAGGAGGAGGCTGAGGGTGGGTGGGTGAGGGAGGGAGAGGGGGAAGGAGGCTGAAGGAAGGGGAGGGGTTGGAAGGGGGCTGAAGGAAGGGGAGGGGTTGGAAGGGGGCTGAAGGAAGGGGAGGGGTTGGAAGGGGGCTGAGGGAAGGGGAGGGGTTGGAAGGGGGCTGAGGGAAGGGGAGGGGTTGGAAGGGGGCTGAGGGAAGGGGAGGGGTTGGAAGGGGGCTGAGGGAAGGGGAGGGGTTGGAAGGGGGCTGAGGGAAGGGGAGGGGTTGGAAGGGGGCTGAGGGAAGGGGGGAGGGGGGGAAGGGAACCGAGGGAAGGGGAGAGGGGGTAGAGAGCCGAGGGAGAGACATGGAGAGGTGTGAGACTGGGGACAATCAGATGTCCCTGGGGCTGGTGGGCAGGTTTAATAACTTGTGCCTTTTAGTTGGGGTAGTTTGGCACTGGGTTAAGAGTCACCCCCATCCAGCCGCCATCTGTACAGCCTCCAGCTCGCTGCCGCCCTGTCACCAAGCAACCAAACAGCAACTGGACGAAACCTTCAAACTGAGGTCCTGATAGCAGAGGAATTAGTGAATGCGGTGAAAATCGAACTGTCGCCTTTTGCGGAGTTGGAATATCTGAGCCTTTAGCAATGGAAAGTTAGTCAGTCGAGTCTGGTAGGACCTGATTTGAACTTTGTAGCTTTCCCCTGAGTTTGTGAATATCATTGTGTAAAATACAAATATTCCTTTTTTTTAAAAAAAAGTCTTGAGTTTTAAATCTCCATCTGTTCTGCTGCAGAGACTGTGTGTCCCGGTTCAGTATCTCCCCCCCACCCCCCACCCCCCACTGCTCTGTCATCGTCCTGGGGTCAATATTTATCCCGAAAGAAAAATCTTAATGAACTGGGATCTTGCTGTGCACAGAATTGCTGCTGTGTGGGCCTACAGAGCTGATCATTCGAAACGCACAGTGGGACTTTTCAATGCAGGTAAAATCTACAGTGTACCATTGGTTGCGGGGCACAGGGGGATCCCTCATTTAAAATGATTTTCAGACTGTGGGATCATACTATGCGGAAAATGGCTGCCACGTTTCCTACAATACAAGGGGTCTACACTTCAAAATAAAAAGAGTCCTTCATTGTCTGTGAAGCACTTCGGAACGTCCCGTGGAGGTGAAATGAGCTGGAGAGATGCAAGTCCCAACCGTAATTCTGTTTTGCAGAGTTTGGCCGGGCAGAGATGGTTTGAAACCAACTGCTTTGCTGTTTTTTTTTAACATTTTATTTCTTTCGCGGGATGTGGGTGTCGCTGGCCAGGCCCAGCATTTATTGCCCATCCCTAATTGCCCCCTTGAGAAGGTGGGGGTGAGCTGCCTTCTTGAGCCGCTGCAGTCCATGTGGTGTAGGTACACCCACCGTGCTGTTAGGGAGGGAGTTCCAGGATTGTGACCCAGCGACAGTGAAGGAACGGCCGATATATTTCCAAGTCAGGATGGTGAGTGACTTGGAGGGGAACTTCCAGGTGGTGGTGTTCCCCATGTGTCTGCTGCCCTTGTCCTTCTAGATGGTAGAGGTCGTGGGTTTGGAAGGTGCTGTCTAAGGAGCCTTGGTGAATTCCTGCAGTGCATCTTGTAGATGGTACACACACTGCTGCTACTGTGCGTCGGTGGTGGAGGGAGTGGATGTGGTGCCAATCAAGCTGCTTTGTCCTGGATGGTGTTGAACTTCTTGAGTGTTGTGGGAGCTGCACTCATCCAGGCAAGTGGGGAGTATTCCGTCACACTCCTGACTTGTGCCTTGTAGATGGTGGACAGACTTTGGGAAGTCAGGAGGTGGGTTACTCACTGCAGGATTCCCAGCCTCTGACCTGCTCTTGCAGCCACAGTATCTATGTGGTTGGTCCAGTTCAGTTTCTGGTCAATGGTAACTCCCCAGGATGTTGATAGTGTCAAAGGAGTTCAGCCTGGAGGTGTCACACTTTGTCGGAGAGACCGAGAACTATAAGACTACCTTGTCACTGGTTGCATATCTGCGCATGACAGGAACAGGAAAAGTGAGTCGATGTGAGGAGAGATATCGCAAGTACAATGTCTAAGGGCCGCTAAGAAGGAGCCTGCAACTGGTGTCAGCGGGGTGGAGAGAGTAGGCGAGCGAGGGAGAGACTTTGCTGAAGCGGCTGCAGGGACTGATCTGCCGATGATGATGAACAGTGTGTTTTATGACGTGCCCGAGATGGAGCTGGTCATCTCTGACAAAAACCCCATGGATGAGTTTGAGTTGATCCAGCGAATCGGGAGTGGGACATATGGTGATGTGTTTAAGGTGCGGTTAGTATCTTTTTGTTAAAAATGTAAACCTCAAGAAAAGGAGAAGTCGTAACCTCTCTGTCTGTCTTTCTCTCTCTCGCCCCCTCTGCATTTGCTCTCTCTCTCTCTCTCATTTCCGTTTTCTACCTCACTGCTGTTCCTTTTCTACTGATATCGATCTTACCTCCTGTTTACCCAGTGACATTGAACTTTTCAAATCAACAAGATTCAACCACTCTCTTCTAAGCATTCACTTTTAGAACCTGCCAGCTTTCAATCGTTTTGTTTTTGTGTAAGTGCATGATGTATTGGTTTTAGGTGTGGATCAGTAGATAGCCCACTATCCGACATGAGATAGTGGGTTTGAGCCCCCACTTTGGAGAATTACACTCTTATCGCCCCAACTGACTCCCCCTAGGTGTTAGTACTATTGGAGGGTCAGTGCTGAGTGGATGCCGTGCTATCGGAGGATCAGTATCGAGGGAGCGCCGCACTGTCGGTGGGTCAATGCTGAGGGAGGGTCAATGCTGAGGGAGCACCGCACTGTCCGAGGGTCGGTGCAGAGGGAGCGCCGCGCTGTCCGAGCGTCGGTGCAGAGGGAGCGCCGCGTTGTCCGAGCGTCGGTGCAGAGGGAGCGCCGCGCTGTCCGAGCGTCGGTGCAGAGGGAGCGCCGCGCTGTCCGAGCGTCGGTGCAGAGGGAGCGCCGCACTGTCCGAGCGTCGATGCTGAGGGAGCGCCGCGCTGTCCGAGGGTCGGTGCTGAGGGAGCGCCGCGCTGTCCGAGGGTCGGTGCTGAGGGAGCGCCGCGCTGTCCGAGAGTCGGTGCTGAGGGAGCGCCACACTGTCCGAGGGTGGGTGCTGAGGGAGCACCGCGCTGTCCGAGGGTCACTGCTGAGGGAGAGCCGCACTGTCGGTGGGTCAATGCTGAGGGAGGGTCAATGCTGAGGGAGCACCGCACTGTCCGAGGGTCGGTGCTGAGGGAGCGCCGCGCTGTCCGAGGGCCGGTGCTGAGGGAGCGCCGCGCTGTCCGAGGGTCGGTGCTGAGGGAGCGCCGCGCTGTCCAAGCGTCAATGCTGAGGGAGCGCCGCGCTGTCCGAGCGTCGGTGCTGAGGGAGCGCCGCGCTGTCCGAGCGTCGGTGCTGAGGGAGCGCCGCGCTGTCAGAGGGTCAGTGCTGAGGGAGCGCCGCACTGTCGGAGGGTCAATGCTGAGGGAGCGCCGCATTGCCAGAGGGTCGGTGCTGAGGGAGCACCGCGCTGCCGGAGGGTCAGTGCTGAGGGAGCACCGCACTGCCGGAGGGTCGGTGCTGAGGGAGCACCGCACTGCCGGAGGGTCAATGCTGAGGGAGCACCGCACTGCCGGAGGGTCAATGCTGAGGGAGCACCGCACTGCCGGAGGGTCAATGCTGAGGGAGCGCCGCACTGCCAGAGGGTCAATGCTGAGGGAGCACCGCATTGCCAGAGTGTCGGTGCTGAGGGAGCACCGCACTGCCAGGAGGTCAATGCTGAGGGAGCCCCGCATTGCCGGAGGGTCGGTGCTGAGGGAGCGCCGCACTGCCGGAGGGTCAATGCTGAGGGAGCGCCGCATTGCCAGAGGGTCGGTGCTGAGGGAGCACCGCACTGCCGGTGGGTCAATGCTGAGGGAGCACCGCATTGCCAGAGGGTCGGTGCTGAGGGAGCACCGCGCTGCCGGAGGGTCAGTGCTGAGGGAGCACCGCACTGCCGGAGGGTCGGTGCTGAGGGAGCACCGCACTGCCGGAGGGTCAGTGCTGAGGGAGCACCGCACTGCCGGAGGGTCAGTGCTGAGGGAGCGCCGCACTGCCGGAGGGTCAATGCTGAGGGAGCGCCGCACTGCCGGAGAGTCAATGCTGAGGGAGCACTGCACTGCCGGAGGGTCAATGCTGAGGGAGCACTGCATTGCCAGAGGGTCGGTGCTGAGGGAGCGCCATGCTGTCTGAGGATCAGTGCTGAGGGAGCACTGTACTGTCGGAGGGTCTGTACTGAGAGAGGACAACTGTAAAGATTACTCTCCATCCAGAGTCCATTAGCATCCTCGGAAGAGACAGGAGAACCAGATAAAGAGATTTAACATTCAGACATGTTGACTGTCTGTTTCCTCATGGTAATTACTGATATTCACAAGGAATGAACATGGAAATGACGTCCCAAGGTATTTCACAAGAAGCCGATGAGAGATTAGGGACAGGTGTCCAAAAGCTCGGTCAAAGAGATCAGTTTTAAGTAGCGTCTTAAAGGAGGAGAGAGTGAGTGAGTGGGGGATAGAGAGGTTTAGGGAAGGAAATACAGAGCTCAGGGCCCCAGGCAGCTGAAGGCACGGCCGCCAATGGTGGAGCGATGGGAATCGGGGGATGGTCAAAACGCTGGAATTGGAGCACAGAAACCTTGGGATTGGAGGGGGCTGGAGGAGGTTACAGAGATGGGGAGGGGTGTAGGGGCTGGAGGAGGTTACAGGGATAGGGAGGGGTGTAGGGGCTGGAGGAGGTTACAGAGATAGGGAGGGGTGTAGGGGCTGGAGGAGGTTACAGAGATAGGGAGGGGTGTAGGGGCTGGAGGAGGTTACAGAGATAGGGAGGGGTGTAGGGGCTGGAGGAGGTTACAGAGATAGGGAGGGGTGTAGGGGCTGGAGGAGGTTACAGATATAGGGAGGGTTGTAGGAGCTGGAGGAGGTTACAGAGATAGGGAGGGGTGTAGGGACTGGAGGAGGTTACAGAGATAGGGAGGGGTGTAGGGGCTGGAGGAGGTTACAGAGATAGGGAAGGTTGTAGGGGCTGGAGGAGGTTACAGAGATAGGGAGGGGTGTAAGGGCTGGAGGAGGTTACAGAGATAGGGAGGGTTGTAGAGGCTGGAGGAGGTTACAGAGATAGGGAGGGTTGTAGAGGCTGGAGGAGGTTACAGAGATAAGGAGGGTTGTAGGGACTGGAGAAGGTTACAGAGATAGGGAGGGGTGTAGGGGCTGGAGGAGGTTACAGAGATAGGGAGGGGTGAAGGTGCTGGAGGAGGTTACAGAGATAGGGAGGGGTGTAGGGGCTGGAGGAGGTTACAGAGATAGGGAGGGTTGTAGGGGCTGGAGGAGGTTACAGAGATAGGGAGGGTTGTAGGTGCTGGAGGAGGTTACAGAGATAGGGAGGGTTATAGGGGCTGGAGGAGGTTACAGAGATAGGGAGGGGTGTAGGGGCTGGAGGAGGTTACAGAGATAGGGATGGTTGTAGGGGCTGGAGGAGGTTACAGAGATAGGGAGGGGTGTAGGGGCTGGAGGAGGTTACAGAGATAGGGAGGGGGTGAGGAGGGATTTGAACACGAGGATGTGAATTTTAAAATCGAGGTGTGTCTGGACCGGGAGTCAGTGTGGGTCAGTGTGAGCACAGGGGGTGATGGGTGAGGGGGATTCGGTGTGAGTTCGGACACGGGGGCAGCAGAGTTTGGGATGAGTTGAGGTTTACGGAGGGTGGAATGTGGGAGAGTCTCCGGGGGAGGGTTGGGATAGTCGAGTGTGGTGACGATGGCGAGGTCGAGATTTCAGTCATGTAGTCAGTGATAATTTAGTAAAACTGAAAGCGTCGGTTCCCCTTCGCCGTTACAGGCGGTTGAGTTAAATTTCATACTATCGTGCACATCAGCGTGTAAAAGATTATCGAAGCTGTAGCCACCGTTGTGGTTTTCCTTCCTTACTCCTTGTGAAGTTGTTGGGTAGCAGGGGCTGCTCTGTGTGCCGGAGAGGGAAGGACCCTGGACAAACTGCATCGAGAGCCCAGACCGCGAGTGAGGGTTTGTCCACACTGGCGTGGGGAGGATTGCTGCTCTCCTACCACCCCCGCAACCAGAACCCCTCCTCTCTCGAAGACGCTGGCCAGTTGAACCCCTCCTCTCTCGAAGACGCCCCTTGACCAAGTGGCCAGTTATTCACTGTGTTCGAAAAGGAGGGGCACCTCAAACCAGCCATATCTCCCCCCAACCGCCCCCACCAACCCCATCCCACTTCCACCAGCGCATAAGCGGCAGTCACGCCAGTGGAGCGGGGACCCAGGGTGTTCTTTTTCCACCCCGCTACTAACCCAAGCCCACGGCACTGAGGCCAGTTTTAGCACTGGCTGCAGCCTGGGGTACTACCAGCTGGCTCATCGGGGGTGGGGGAGGGGGGGGTGCGGGGGTGGCAGCTTTGCACCATTTGCTTGTGTTGGGACTGGCCTTGCCAAGAACCTTCCTCGGTCCACCTTCCTGGAAGTTTAACACAACAAATACAGAGCGGAGTAGGCCGGGGTGGGGGTGTGTGCGCGGGGTCCTGTACTATGGCGTGACTTGGGATGTTTCGTGTGTCCGTTGCCTGAGGAACTACGGGGGTGAGTTTTGTCTTGGCCACGGATAGCCCTCCGAACGTGCACCACCCTGCGTTTTTGGGGTACTCGGGGTGTCCAGAACCTTCCGCCAGGGCCCTTCAGAGAGGGCTGTCCGTTTCTCCCCCCCCACCCACCCCCATCTCTCCACCCCCACCAACCCACCCCCATCTCTCCACCCCTCCCCCCCCCAACCCCACCCACCCCCGCTGCTGGAAAGCGTGTGCCTGCCGCAGACAGGCAGGGCTGGACTTGGCAGCGCGAACCCGCACAGTCGAATATCTCACCGCCGCCCAGTGTCGGCGCTCGCTTGGTGAAGAGCGGGCCAGCCCAGTGAGGTGGCCAATGTCATCTTTGCCACGGTGATGGTCTATCAAAGCACCACAGAGAAGGGCCGAATGCCAGCAGGAGCAGAGAGCGTGGGAAGGGCCCTGGTAGGCAGAGCCTTGTGGACGGGTGGAGCTGTAGATTCAGTAACATGTTCATAATGGCAGCTGGTAGAGGAAGTAACAAGATCAGTTACACATGTGGTTTTCCTGTAACCTGCGAGCCTAACGTTCCACTGTTAGCTACAGAGCAGCCTGATGGAATTTAAAAGGGCAGGGTACTCACAGGATAGGAAAACAATTAAAACCATGAGCAGCCCAGTCACAGTTCTCAATTATACGTGGAAAACAGGAAATACTTTAGTCCCAACACCCTTTACTCTGTATCTAACCCCGTGCTGTACCTGTCCTGGGAGTGTTTGATGGGGACAGTGTAGAGGGAGCTTTACTCTGTATCTAACCCCGTGCTGTACCTATCCTGGGAGTGTTTGATGGGGACAGTGTAGAGGGAGCTTTACTCTGTATCTAACCCCGTGCTGAACCTGTCCTGGGAGTATTTGATGAGGACGGTGTAGAGGGAGCTTTACTCTGTATCTAACCCTGTGCTGAACCTGTCCTGGGAGTGTTTGATGGGGACAGTGTAGTGGAATCTTTACTCTGTATCTAACCCCATGCTGTACCTGTCCTGGGAGTGTTTGATGGGGACAGTGTAGAGGGAGCTTTACTCTGTATCTAACCCCGTGCTGTACCTATCCTGGGAGTGTTTGATGGGGACAGTGTAGAGGGAGCTTTACTCTGTATCTAACCCCGTGCTGAACCTGTCCTGGGAGTGTTTGATGAGGACGGTGTAGAGGGAGCTTTACTCTGTATCTAACCCTGTGCTGAACCTGTCCTGGGAGTGTTTGATGGGGACAGTGTAGTGGAATCTTTACTCTGTATCTAACCCCATGCTGTACCTGTCCTGGGAGTGTTTGATGGGGACAGTGTAGAGGGAACTTTACTCTGTATCTAACCCCGTGCTGTACCTGTCCTGGGAGTGTTTGATGGGGACAGTATAGAGGGAGATTTACTCTGTATCTAACCCTGTGCTGTACCTGTCCTGGGAGTGTTTGAAGGGGACAGTGTAGAGGGAGCTTTACTCTGTATCTAACCCCGTGCTGTACCTGTCCTGGGTGTGTTTGATGGGGACAGTCCCAGGTTTTGCAGTTTAACAGAATTCTTGCCAGGTGAAACTAAACAGCAGGAATCGCTACTGTTCCTTTCAGTCCCTAATATCTCCGTATGTGGCTCAGGGTCAGATTCCTGCCTGTTTTATGTTCCTATGAAGCACCTGGGGGAATGTTGATCTGTGTTAAAGGTGCTAGTTAAATGCAGGTTGTTAACACACGTTCTCAGACTTGTGAGACGTGTAACAATCACCTTCTCTGTGATTGTTTCCGATGTGTTTCAATCTGCTCAGAACTCAGAGAGCAATTTATAGCTTCCCTGTCAGATGCAGTTTGCAGCTTCACTTGGACTGTCTCCCTGAGGGAACTCCGCTGTTCCATTCTGTCTGGAAGTTAAAGTTATACCCCAGCTGGAATCAGTCAATTTAAACTCAAGCTGACCATCAACTCCCACCCTGGTCCCGGCCGTGCTCCCCTATTGCAGCCTCTGTAAACTCCAGGACATCCAAATCACTGCTGCCCTTATCCAGAGGACATGTTAAGGAGATGGAACCCAAAGCTCAGGAAGGGGTAGGTTTTAAGGAGTGTCTTGGATAGAGGGCTTCCTGTCACCCCCTCGGGACGTCCCAGAGTGTTTCACGCACAACGAAGGGCTTTTTTTTTTTTAAGTGTGGTCACTGTTGTGATGTAGGAAACTCAGCAGCCCATTTATGCACAGCAAGCTCCCACAAACAGCAATGTGATAATGACCCAGATCATCTGTTTTTAGTGATGTTGGTTGAGGGATAAATATCGGCCCCAGGACACCGGGGAGAACTCCCCCCTGCTCTTCTCCCAATATTGGCCGTGGGATCTTTTACCCCCACCCGAGAGGGCAGACGGGGCCTCGGTTTCATGTCTCATCCTGAAAGACGGCACCTCCGGCAGTGCGGCACTCCCTCAGCGCCGACCCTCCGACAGCGCGGCGCTCCCTCAGCGCAGGCATTGGGACTGTCAGCTTGGATTATGAGCTGATATATCTGTGGTGGAGACGTGAACCCATAAATCTCACACTCAGCCGAGAGAGGGAAGCGCCACCTGCTGAACCATGGATATCACAGTGATAGCGGAAAAGCATTAGGTGATGTTGAATGAGTATCTTGGTCACAGATGGAGTGTTTTGGATGATTTTTCAACACCTCACCTATCCCGATTTTGTTGATTTGGTTTTCATTTAAAAGATTATCAGCAGAACGTGACACCTTGTGGAAATGGTCGCTGTAGGTTCACTGGACGAGAAAGAGGAAGGGGAGGGAAAGAGAGAACGATGCTAACTGCGAAATAGAGATGAGAGAAAATCTAATGAGTGCGCTGGGCTTAAACAGAGTGCTGGATATTTCTGCTTGGTGAGAGATCAGGCAAGGAATATGGAAGAGAATTGGGAAAAGAGCCAGAGGGGGGAGATGAGAATGTTTTTTTTGACACAGCGAGTTGCTGTGATCTGGAAGGCGCTGCCTGAAAGGGCGGTGGAAGCAGATTCAATAGGAACTTTCAAAAGGGGGGAATTGGATAAATACTCGAAAAGGAGAAATTTGCAGGACTGTGGGAGGGAGAGAGAGGGGGGGAGGGGGTTGGACTTATTGGATAGATCCTTCAAAGAGCCAGCACAGGCAAGATGGACCAAATAGCCGCCTGTGCTGTCGGATTCTTGAGCAGGGGAGGGCAAAAGAACAACTTATTTCCCCAGATTGGGGTCAGAATGCAGAGGTCTGTCTCCAAAACTGAAGCCAAGTCTTGGAATTCTTTGGGTGCTGTTTCTGGGATCATGTGCCCATGGGGTCAGGCTTCATCACAGGCTTATAAATGTAAGGTATGTGAAGTATATTGTTGGCCTTTAAATAAACAAGCATTGCTTGCGATGTGCACGAGTTTGGGAACAGCTCAAACCGTGTGAACTGTGCTCTGTTCTGCTGGATTTGCACATCACAGGAAACCAGTCACAGAGGTGGCAAAGGAAGCAGCTCATCTCTGAGAGTTGGGCTCCACCCTCCCCAGATTCTCAGGTTCTGATGGTGTGAAACCCTGTCTCACCACCTCAAACGCTTAGAAACAGGAAATCAGCACGAGAACATAACACGCTCCTTGGCACGGGGTTGGATACTGAGTAAAGCTCCCTCTACACTGTCCCCATCAAACACTCCCAGGACAGGTACAGCACGGGGTTAGATACAGAGTAAAGCTCCCTCTACACCGTCCCCATCAAACACTCCCAGGACAGTTACAGCACAGGGTTAGATACAGAGTAAAGCTCCCTCTACACTGTCCCCATCAAACACTCCCAGGACAGGTACAGCACGGGGTTAGATACAGAGTAAAGCTCCCCCTACACTGTCCCCACCAAATGCTCCCAGAACAGGTACAGCACAGGGTTAGATACAGAGTAAAGCTCCCTCTACACTGTCCCCATCAAACACTCCCAGGACAGGTACAGCACAGGATTAGATACAGAGTAAAGCTCCATCTACACTGACCCCATCAAACACTCCCAGGGCAGGTACAGCATGGGGTTAGATACAGAGTAAAGCTCCCTCTACACCGTCCCCATCAAACACTCCCAGGACAGGTACAGCACGGGGTTAGATACAGAGTGAAGCTCCCTCTACACCATCCCCATCAAACACTCGCAGGACAGGTACAGCACGGGGTTAGATACAGAGTAAAGCTCCCTCTACACTCTCCCCATCAAACGCTCCCAGGACAGGTACAGCACGGGGTTAGATACAGAGTAATGCTCCCTCTACACTGTCCCCATCAAACAATCCCAGGACAGGTACAGCACGGGGTTAGATACAGAGTAAAGCTCCGTCTACACTGTCCCCACCAAATGCTCCCAGGACTGGTACAGCACGGGGTTAGATACAGAGTAAAGCTCCCTCTACACTGTCCCCATCAAACACTCCCAGGACAGGTACAGCATGGGGTTAGATACAGAGTAAAGCTCCGTCTACACTGTCCCCACCAAATGCTCCCAGGACTGGTACAGCACGGGGTTAGATACAGAGTAAAGCTCCCTCTACACTGTCCCCATCAAACACTCCCAGGACAGGTACAGCACGGGGTTAGATACAGAGTAAAGCTCCCTCTACACCGTCCCCATCAAACACTCCCAGGACAGGTACAGCACTGGGTTAGATACAGAGTAAAGCTCCCTCTACACTGTCCCCATCAAACACTCCCAGGACAGGTACAGCACGGGGTTAGATACAGAGTAAAGCTCCCTCTACACTGTCCCCATCAAACACTCCCAGGACAGGTACAGCACGGGGTTAGATACAGAGTAAAGCTCCCTCTACATTACCTCAGGATGTCCCGCAGCGTTTCACAGACGAGGAAGGACATTTATTTTTTTTTTTTTGAAGAGTGATCACCGTTGTAGGAAATGCAACAGCCAAATTGTGCGCAGCAAGATTCCACAAACAGTAATGTGACGATGAGCCATTGGTCTGATTTTCATACATGGGATTGCAGTAACCGCGAGTCAGTTACCACCACAAGATTACGCAACACATTTTAACATGGCGGGGGGGTGCGGAGGTGATGATGCTAAGTGGGAAGGGGTTCATCAGTCTCAATCCCCTCCCCTTCCTTGGACACGAGTGTGTATTTGACCTGCGTTTTGACCCTGTCTCCATCTGAAGCCCGTCTGCTGTGGAAGTGCAGGGATGTGTGGGGGTGATGTTGGACTTTACTGTGTTTGTAATTCTGCACTGAGCCTCGAGTGTGTACGACAGCGATAACCAAGCCTTTCCTGTCAGTAACCTATTATGGCCTAAGCACAGCCTTTGTCATCGCTGCCAACTCGCTTGTGCAACAGTGCTGTGCATCTTCCTGTTACTGTCAGTTGCTAGCGCACCATTGCGAGGGTTACCAACATCAGTGTTACCTGGAGAACGCTGTTGCCAGATCCAGCTGCACTGAGCATACTGCAAGCAAGTACAACCCTGGGAGACAGACCAGGAGCAATTCAAATAAAATTCACTCCTCTTCAAAGCCTCTCATTTATCTGCTGTAAAATACATTGGAGACAGCGTGCTAAAATGTTGGCAAACCACTCAGCAGTGAAAGCTTGCATTTATATGGCGCCTTTAACATCCCAAGGCGCCTCATGGGAGCAAGGTTTAATCCTGAGCCACGCGTGCCGCACTGTCGGAGGGTCAGTGCTGAGGGAGCGCCGCACTGTCGGAGGGTCAGTGCTGAGGGAGCGCCGCACTGTCGGAGGGTCAGTGCTGAGGGAGCGCCGCACTGTCGGAGGGTCAGTGCTGAGGGAGCGCCGCACTGTCGGAGGATGAGTGCTGAGGGAGCGCCGCACTGTCGGAGGGTCAGTGCTGAGGGAGCGCCGCACTGTCGGAGGGTCAGTGCTGAGGGAGCGCCGCACTGTCGGAGGGTCAGTGCTGAGAGAGCGCCGCACTGTCGGAGGGTCAGTGCTGAGGGAGCGCCGCACTGTCGGAGGGTCAGTGCTGAGGGAGCGCCGCACTGTCGGAGGGTCAGTGCTGAGAGAGCGCCGCACTGTCGGAGGGTTAGTGCTGAGGGAGCGCCGCACTGTCGGAGGGTCAGGGCTGAGGGAGCGCCGCACTGTCGGAGGGTCAGTGCTGAGGGAGCGCCGCACTGTCGCAGGGTCAGTGCTGAGGGAGCACCGCACTGTCGAAGGGTCAGTGCTGAGGGAGAGCCGCACTGTCGGAGGTGCCTTCTTTCAGGATGAGACATTAAACTGAGACCCTGTCTGCCCTCTCAGGTGAGTGTAATAGATCCCATGCCAGGGCCAATATTTATCTCCCAACCAACATTACTGAAAACAGATGAACTGTCTGGTTGTTAGCAGTGAGATCTCTCTATGTACAAGTTGCCCATGGATGTTGCAGTATTCTGTCTGTTACTCTCTGTAATGTTCAAGGTCCCTGCAGTGTGGTTCCTAACCCCATCTGCTGGGCTATTTTGGGATCTCTAGGCTGTCAGATGAATGTGTCAGTTCTGAGTTTTGACCTACTTTTTTTCCCTGTGCAGCAGGGTTGAAGGCTAGAGCTTCTCCTTTTCACTGTAATCTCCTCTCTTTTCTCTAGGCTCGTAACACACAGACTAGTGAACTATCAGCTGTCAAGGTCATCAAACTGGATCCCGGTAAGCTCCCAATCTATCAAACCATCAGTTAACCAGGTTTCTGGGACACCGAGGTAAAAGCAAAATCCTGCAGATGCTGGGAATCTGAAACAAAAACAGAAAACGCTGGAAAAACCTCAGCCGGTCTGACAGCCTCTGTGGATAGAGAAACAGAGCTAACGTTTCGAGTCCATGTGACCCTTCTTCGGACATTCCCCTACATTGGAGAGACCAAACGTAAACTGGGCGACCGCTTTGCAGAACACCTGCGGCCTGTCCGCAAGAATGACCCAGACCTCCCTGTCGCTTGCCATTTTAACACTCCACCCTGCTCTCTTGCCCACATGTCTGTCCTTGGCTTACTGCATTGTTCCAGTGAAGCCCAACGCAAACTGGAGGAACAACACCTCATCTTCCGACTAGGCACCTTACAGCCTTCCAGACTGAATATTGAGTTCAACAATTTTAGATCATGAACCCTCTCCTCCATCCCCACCCCCTTTCCGATCCCCCCCCTTTTTCAAATATTCATTTTTAATTTTTTTATTCAATTTTTTTTCCCACTTATTTTCATTTTTTAAAATTTATTTCCATTTCCATTCATTGTTTTATCCCCAGCTTTTAGCCTCTTTTCAATCTTTTCTCCCACCACCCCACCCCCACTAGGACCATCTGTCACTGGCTCATTCTGCTTTCTGCTCTTAATGTCACCATTAGCACCTCCTTTAGCCAGTATCACCACCATCAACACCCCTTCCACCTTCTGTTTATGACATCTTTCACAATCTCTCCTTTGCCCCCACCCATCACTGGGCCTTCTATCCAGCTCCACCTGTCCCACCACCCCCCCCCCCCCTTAAACAGTTTATATTTCACCACATTTCTACTCCCCCTTAGCTCTGAAGAAGAGTCAGACGGACTCGAAACGTTAACTCAGTATCTCTCTCCTGTCAGACCCGCTGAGTTTTTCCAGCACCTTGTGTTTTTATTCCACTTTCTCTCCCCTTGTCCTGTCTCTTCCAACCTACATTGATGTCTCTTCCAATCCGTACATCACTTTAACAGTTTCTAGCTTCCTGGCCCTCACCATTTATTCTTCAATACCGGCATCTAATCCCTCTACACATCCATCACCCACCAGGATGTTCTCAGATATCTCTGCTTCTTCCTCAAATGGAAGGCCAACCAGTTCACATCCAACACCACCCTCCACCTGACTGAGCTTGTTGTCACTCTGAACAACTTCCCCTTCAGCTCCACTCACCTCCTCCAAATAAAAGCTGTTGCAATAGGTACCCGTATGGCTCCTAGCTCTGCCTGTCTTTTTTTGTGTGATATGTGGAACATCAATTATTCCAGTCCGACGCAGGCTCCCTTTTTCTGGTACACTGGTGACTGTATCAGGGCTGCTTCCTGCTCTCAGCCTGAGCTGGAAAATTCCAATTACTTTGTTTCCAGTTTCCACCCTTCTTTTATCTTCACCTGATCCATCTCTGACTCTTCTCTTCCCTTCTTCAGTTTCTGTGTCTCCATTATTGGAGATAGGCTATCTGTTAATGTTCAATACAAACCCAAAGACTCCCACAGCTACTTTTGACTACACTTCCTCATACTCCATTCCATTCTCCCAGTTTCTCTGTTGCGTCTGTTCTGATGATGTAACCTTCCACACCAGTACTTCTGATATGTCTTCCTTTTCCCTCAGGATTCCTCACCCCACCCCGACCCTGTTCACCCCATTTCCCACACCCCTGCCCTCACCCCTTCCCCTCGCTCCCAGAGCCACGTTTGGGCTTCCCTCACCCTCCCTCCCCATGGCACCAGCCTCCGTATTCAAAGGATCATCCTCTGCCTTTTCCGCCAACTCCAGCCTGATGCCACCACCAAACGCACGATTCCCCTCGCCTGTCAGCATTCCAGAGGGACTGTTCCCTCCCGGACACCCTGGTCCCCTGCTCAGTCACTTCCCCCCCCCCACCGACTCCTCAACACCTCATCCCCTTCCCATGGCACCTTCCCATGCAATCGCAGGAGGTGTAACACCTGCCCCTTTACCTCCTCCCTCCTCACCGTCCAAGGCCCCAAACATTCCTTCCAGGTGAAGCAGTGCTTCACTTGCACCTCCTTCAGTTTGGTCTACTGCATTCGCTGCTCCCAATGTGGTCTCCTCTGCATTGGGGAGACCAAACGCAGACTGGGTGACCGCTTGGCTCAGTCTGCAGGCGTGACCTGTGGCTTGTCATTTTAATTCTCCGTCTTGCTCTCACGCTGACATCTCCGTCCTTGTCCTGCCGTAGCGCAGCCTGGAGGAACATCGTCCAGTTAGGCACTTTACAGCCTTCTGGACTCGACGCTGAGTTCAACAGCTTCAGCCCCGGCATCACAGAATCTTTGCAGTTCAGAAGGAGGCCATTCGACCCATCGAGTCTGCACCGGCTCCCTGAAAGAGCGTCCCGCCAAGTCCCACCCCCCCTGCCTTATGCCTGTAACCTTGCACGTTCCCTCTCTTCAAGTAGCAACCCAATTCCCTTTTGAATACCTCGATTGCTCTTGCCTCCACCACCCTTTCGTGGCCTTTTGAATTTCCTCTTTCTTTGTTTTTTGCGTGTTGTTTGGGTGGCAGCTGTTGGAGAGGTTCCTGCTTTTGCCATTGATAACCTCCTGTACAACTATCCCTTTTTCCTTTATCTGCCCCGTTACCCTATCCTTTTACCCTGCACTGTCGTCCTATTTGTTATTTGACCGCTCCTCCTTTCAGCGATCACAACCCTTCCCTTCTGTCCTTTCACTGCCTTGAGACTTGCAGCATTTCCTGTTCTATTTTCAGATTTCCAGCGTCCGAGTGTTGCGCTTTTGTTATCAGGTAACAGCCCGACCAGTGACCAGGCAACGAGGATATCACTTCATAGAGTGTCTCCACACTGTTACAGGTTGGAGGAATGATATGAGGCTGTATGCCTGGAGATTTTTCACAGTTACAAAGCGCCACTCAGCTACCCCAGACTGACATCACAGACCAACACTCCCTGTGACCCCAAAACCCCACGACCTCTTCCACCTAGAAGGACAAGGGCAGCACATAGATGGGAACACCACCAACTGGAAGTTCCCCTCCAAGTCACTCACCATCCTGACTTGGAAATATATCGCCACTCCTTCACTGTCGCTGGGTTAAAGTGCACAATGTTCAGCACCATTTATGACTCCTCAGATAGTGAAGCAGTCCATGTTCAAATGCAGCAAGTTCTGGACAATATCCAGGCTTGGGCTGACAAGTGGCAAGTAACATTCACGCCACACAAGTGTCAGGCAATGACCTTCTCCAACGAGAGAGAATCTAACCATCGCCCCTTGACATTCAATGGCATTACCATCACTGAATCCCCCACTACCAACATCCTGGGGGTTACCATTGACCAGAAACTGAACTGGACTAGCCAGATAAATACTATGGGTACAAGAGCAGGTCAGAGGCTGGGAATCCTGTGGAGAGTAACTCACCTCCTGACTCCCCAAAGCCTGTCCACCATCTACAAGACACAAGTCAGGAGTGTGATGGAATACTCCCCACTTGCCTGGATGAGTGCAGCTCCCACAACACTCAAGAAGCTCGACACCATCCAGGACAAAGCAGCCCCGCTTGATTGGCACCCCATCCACAAACATTCACTCCCTCCACCACCAACGCACAGTAGCAGCAGTGTGTGTACCATCCACAAGATGCACTGCAGCAACTCACCAAGGCTCCTTCGACAGCACCTTCCAAACCCACGACCACTACCATCTAGAAGGACAAGGGCAGCAGACACATGGGGAACACCATCACCTGGAAGTTCCCCTCCAAGTCACTCACCATCCTGACTTGGAAATATATCGGCCGTTCCTTCACTGTCGCTGGGTCAAAATCCTGGAACTCCCTCCCTAACAGCACGGTGGGTGTACCTACACCACATGGACTGCAGCGGCTCAAGAAGGCAGCTCACCACCCACCCTTCACAGCTGTACAATGATGCATGTCTATTTACTCTGATCTCTCCCCAGGTGATGATATATCTTCCCTACAGTTGGAGATTACAATGATGAAGGGTTGTAAACATCAAAATATCGTTGCCTTTTTTGCCAGTTATTATAGGTGAGTGAGATCATGCTGTGCCCCCCCCACCCCCAGCACCCCTGGGGCTGTGTGGAAATCATCGGTACAAACACGGGGATCACATTTTCCTTCAGTCCTCTGCATCTCGCAACTGTGGCGATACAATAGCTTACTCCAGTCTGCTGAGAACCCCTGGGGTATGGGGAGGGGAGTAAGAACCCAGGATTCCTAAACACTATCCAGGGACCCTTTGCAGGAGAGTGTCAGGGCATTTGCATTTCACATCTCAAGGCATTTCTAACAGTGCAGCGCTCCCTCAGCACTGACCCTCTGACAGTGCGGCGCTCCCTCAGCGCTGACCCTCCGACAGTGCGGCGCTCCCTCAGCACTGACCCTCCGACAGCGCGGTGCTCCCTCAGCGCTGACCCTCCGACAATGCAGCGCTCCCTCAGCACTGACCCTCCGACAGTGCGGCGCTCCCTCAGCGCTGACCCTCCGACAGTGCGGCGCTCCCTCAGCGCTGACACTCCGACAGTGCGGCACTCCCTCAGCGCTGACACTCCGACAGTGCGGCACTCCCTCAGCACTGACCCTCCGACAGTGCGGCTCTCCCTCAGCACTGACCCTCCGACAGTGCGGCGCTCCCTCAGCACTGACCCTCCGACTGTGCGGTGCTCCCTCAGCACTGACCCTCCGACAGTGCGGCGCTCCCTCAGTACTGACCCTCCGACAGTGCGGCGCTCCCTCAGCACTGACCCTCCGACAGTGCGGCGCTCCCTCAGCACTGACCCTCCGACAGTGCGGCGCTCCCTCAGCACTGACCCTCCGACAGTGCGGCGCTCCCTCAGCGCTGACCCTCCGACAGTGCAGCACTCCCTCAGCACTGACCCTCCGACAGTGCGGTGCTCCCTCAGTACTGACCCTCCGACAGTGCGGCTCTCCCTCAGCACTGACCCTCCGACAGTGCAGCGCTCCCTCAGCACTGACCCTCCGACAGTGCGGCTCTCCCTCAGCACTGACCCTCCTGCGCAGGTGTGAGGACCTAATTGTACCTTTCAGTGCAGTACGATTCTGTGAAGTTATGGAGGGCCTGAAAGAGTCAAGGTGTTGGGTTAGCCCAGCAGCCTTATGGTGCACTGAAGCAAAAAGACAAAGTGCTGTAAAAACTCAGCAGGTCTGACAGCATCCGCGGAGAGAGATACAGAGTTAACGTTTCGAGTCCGTCTGACTCTTCTTCAGAGCTAAGGGGGAGTAGAAATGTGGTGAAATATAAACTGTTTAAGGGGGGGGGGGGTGGGACAGGTGGAGCTGGATAGAAGGCCCAGTGATGGGTGGGGGCAAAGGAGAGATTGTGAAAGATGTCATAAACAGAAGGTGGAAGGGGTGTTGATGGTGGTGATACTGGCTAAAGGAGGTGCTAATGGTGACATTAAGAATAGAAAGCAGAATGAGCCAGTGACAGATGGTCCTAGTGGGAGTAAGGTTGGGGGGAGGGGATGGTGTGGGAGAAAAGATCGAAATAGGCTAAAAGCTGGGGATAAAACAATGAACGATCCCTATGGAATGCCGCCGGGGCGGAGGTGAAGGCATCATGCTGGAGTTGGCGGAAATGGCGGAGGATGATCCTTTGAATGCGGAGGCTGGTGGGGTGATAAGTGAGGACAAGGGGGACCCTATCATGTTTCTGGGAGGGAGGAGAAGGCGTGAGGGCGGATGCGCGGGAGATGGGCCGGACACGGTTGAGGGCCCTGTCAACGACCGTGGGTGGAAAACCTCGGTTAAGGAAGAAGGAGGACATGTCAGAGGAACTGTTTTTGAAGGTAGCATCATCGGAACAGATGCGACGGAGGCGAAGGAACTGAGAGAATGAGATGGAGTCCTTACAGGAAGCAGGGTGTGAGGAGCTGTAGTCGAGGTAGCTGTGGGAGTCGGTAAGCTTCTAATGGATATTGGTGGACAGTCTATCACCAGAGATTGAGACAGAGAGGTCAAGGAAGGGAAGGGAAGAGATGCCACCACCAAACACTTCTTCCCTTCAACCCCCCCCCTGGCGGCTTTCCATAGGGACCCTTCCCTCCAGGACACCCTGGTCCACTCCTCCATCACCCCCTACACCTCAACCCCCTCCCACAGCACCTTCCCATGCAACCGCAGAAGGTGCACCACCTGCCCCTTTACTTCCTCTCTCCTCACCGTCCAAGGACCCAAACACTCCTTTCAAGTGAAGCAGCATTTCACTTGCATTTCCCCCAACTTAGTCTACTGCATTCGTTGCTCCCAATGTGGTCTCCTCTACATTGGAGAGACCAAACGTAAACTGGGCGACCGCTTTGCAGAACACCTGCGGCCTGTCCGCAAGAATGACCCAAACCTCCCTGTCGCTTGCCATTTTAACACTCCACCCTGCTCTCTTGCCCACATGTCTGTCCTTGGCTTGCTGCATTGTTCCAGTGAAGCCCAACGCAAACTGGAGGAACAGCACCTCATCTTCCGACTAGGCACTTTACAGCCTTCCGTAGTTAACATTGAGTTCAACAACTTCAGACCGTGAACTCTCTCCTCCATCCTCACCCCTCTTTGATCCCTTTTTTCAATATATATTTTTAAATTTTTATATATGTTTTTTTCCCCAGCTATTTCTATTATTATTTTTAAAATTTATTTCCATTCATTGTTTTATCCCCAGCTTTTAGCCTATTTTGATCTTGTCTCCCACAAACCACACCCCCCCCTCTTCCTCCACCCCCACTAGGACCATCTGTCACTGGCTCATTCTGCTTTCTGCTCTTAATGTCACCATTAGCACCTCCTTTAGCCAGTATCACCACCATCAACACCCCTTCCACCTTCTGTTTATGACATCTTTCACAATCTCCCCTTTGCCCCCACCCATCACTGGGCCTTCTATCCAGCTCCACCTGTCCCACCCCCCCCCCACCTTAAACAGTTTATATTTCACCACATTTCTACTTCCCTTTAGCTCTGAAGAAGAGTCAGACGGACTCGAAACGTTAACTCTGTATCCCTCTCCGCAGATGCTGTCAGACCCGCTGAGTTTTTCCAGCTATTTTTGTTTGTGTTTCAGATTTCCAGCAGCCGCAGTATTTTGCTTCTAGCCTCTAGGCGCCGACTGACAGGGGAGAGAGTGGAGCAGGCGGTCAATTAACTCGGGGGTCGTGTGTTTTATCTTCCCCAGAAATAATCGAATGTGGATTTGCATGGAATACTGTGGGGGCGGATCATTACAGGACATCTACCAAAGTGAGTAGTTGCCATTTGGAGATTCCATCGGGCAAGCATTCAATGGGCTGAATGGCCTCCTTCTCTGGCTTAATCATTCTCAGCCACGGAAGGTGATATTAGGGACAGGGGACCAAAAGCTTAGTCATAGAGGCTGGTTTTAAAGAGTGTGTTAAAGGAGGATAGGGAGAGAGAGGGAGGTGTCGGGAGGGAATTCCAGAGCTCAGGGCCCCCAGGCAGCTGAAGGCACGGCCGCCAATGGTGGAGCGATGGGGAATCGGGGGATGGTCAAGAGGCCGGAATTGGAGGAGCGCAGAGATCTCGGAGGGTTGTAGGGGCTGGAGGAGGTTACAGAGATAGAGAGGGGTGTAGGGGCTGGAGGAGGTTACGGAGATAGGGAGGGGTGTAGGGGCTGGACGAGGTTACAGAGATAGGGAGGGGTGTAGGGGCTGGAGGAGGTTACAGAGATAGGGAGGGGTGTAGGGGCTGGAGGAGGTTACAGAGATAGGGAGGGGTGTAGGGGCTGGAGGAGGTTACAGAGATAGGGAGGGGTGTAGGGGCTGGAGGAGGTTACAGAGATAGGGAGGGGTGTAGGGGCTGGAGGAGGTTCCAGAGATAGGGAGGGGTGTAGGGGCTGGAGGAGGTTACAGAGATAGAGAGGGTTGTAGGCGCTGGAGGAGGTTACAGAGATAGGGAGGGGTGTAGGGGCTGGAGGAGGTTACAGAGATAGGGAGGGTTGTAGGGACTGGAGGAGGTTACAGGGATAGGGAGGGTTGTAGGGACTGGAGGAGGTTACAGGGATAGGGAGGGGACCGAGGAGCGGTTTTGAAACATGTACGCTAATTTTAAAATCAAGATGTTGCCAGACTGGGAGCAAATCAAGGTCAGTGAATGTTTAAGGTGTGGATGATGTTCCGATCAAGCCTTGAATGGGAGGTAGTGTCTGGAATTCGCTGCCAGAGGTGGTGGAAGCAGGTACGATAGTGGTGTTTAAGAGGCAGCTTGACAAATACATGAATAGGATGGGAATAGAGGGATACGGACCCCGGAAGTGCAAAATGTTTTAGTTGACGGGCAATATGATCGGCGCAGGCTTGGAGGGCCGAAGGGCCTGTTCCTGTGCTGTACTTTTCTTTGTTCTTTGTAATTGGCTGCACAAGTGCTCATTGAACAAGGTAAATGCAGCAACCACGAGAGAGAGAGAGAGAGAGAGAGGAGAGATGTGCTTCTCTACGTACCAGATGTAGATCTTAGTCTACAGCACCTTCTACATTGGGTTAGACCTTGCTGTCTGCTTTCTAACAGAGTTTACCCTTTCCTCACAGTCACAGGCCCCTTGTTGGAGAAACAAATTGCCTACGTCTGCAGGGAAACACTTCAGGTAGGTGCCCTTGACATAGTTAGCTGATGTAGGGTCCATACTCACAATTAGGGAAGTAATTGTCTGACCAGGACAGTGTAGAGGGAGCTTTACTCTGTATCTAACCCTGTGCTGTACCTGTCCTGGGAGTGTTTGATGGGGATGGTGTAGAGGGAGATTTACTCTGTATCTAACCCCGTGCTGTACCTGTCCTGGGAGTGTTTGATGGGGACGGTGTGGAGGGAGCTTTACTCTGTATCTAACCCCGTGCTGTACCTGTCCTGGGAGTGTTTGATGGGGACAGTGTAGAGCGAGCTTTACTCTGTATCTAACCCTGTGCTGTACCTGTCCTGGGAGTGATTGATGGGGACAGTGTAGAGGGAGGTTTACTCTGTATCCAACCCCGTGCTGTCCCTGTCCTAGGAGTGTTTGATGGGTACAGTGTAGAGGGAGCTTTACTCTGTATCTAACCCCGTGCTGTACCTGTCCTGGGAGTGTTTGATGGGGACAGTGTAGAGGGAGCTTTACTCTGTATCTGACCCCGTGCTGTACCTGTCCTGGGAGTGTTTGGTAGGGACAGTGTAGAGGGAGCTTTACTCTGTATCTAACCCCGTGCTGTACCTGTCCTGGGAGTGTTTGATGGGGACAGTGTAGAGGGAGCTTTACTCTGTAATTATTAATGAAGAGATGTTATTCTGTCTAATAAATAATTTCAATTTGTGTTTTGAAGGGACTCCAGTATCTTCACGGCAATGGGAAAATGCATCGAGATATTAAGGTAAATCTGGAGACTAATACTCGTGTGTAAATGCCTCAACTGGGATAGTCCTGAGTTAAACACACATTCAGGTAGATGTTTAGCTCTGGGTCTCTGCTTGCTGATGTCTACAGCAGTACGAGGGAGAATTAGCCTCAGTACCTCTGGGGGGAAAGGCAGCTATGATTCCTGCTTCTGATTCTTATCTGGAATCAGTGGCCTCGTGAGGAGGCCATTCAGCCCATCGAGTCTGTGGTGGCTCTTTGAAAGATCTATCCAATTGATCCCACCTCCCCTGCTGCTCTCTCTCTCCCTCTCACAGTCCTGCAAATTTCTCCTTTTCGAGTATTTATCCAATTCCCCCTTTTGAAAGTTCCTATTGAATCTGCTTCCACCGCCCTTTCAGGCAGCGCCTTCCAGATCACAGCAACTCGCTATGTCAAAAAAACATTCTCCTCATCTCCCCCTCTGGCTCTATTACCGATTCTCTTCAATCTGTGTCCCTCTGGTTACCGACCCTCCTGCCACTGGGAACAGTCTCTCCTCATTCACTCTATCCAAACCCTTCCTGATTTTGAACGCCTCGATTCAATCTCCCACTGACGCTTCTTGGGAGCTGGACAAGACTCCTGCTGGTAAGTGGATGTTTGGGCCTGTTAGATAAGGGTGGGATTTGGGCTCCCTTTTCATGCTGGCATAGTAGAATAATCCAAACTGCAATCTTTGTCTGATAGAAATAGATCTGTCCACCATCTACAAGACACAAGTCAGGAGTGTGATGGAATACTCCCCACTTGCCTGGATGAGTGCAGCTCCCACAACACTCAAGAAGCTCGACACCATCCAGGACAAAGCAGCCCCGCTGGATTGGCACCCCATCCACAAACATTCACTCCCTCCACCACCGACGCACAGTAGCAGCAGTGTGTGTACCATCTACAAGATGCACTGCAGCAACTCACCAAGGCTCCTTCGACAGCATCTTCCAAACCCACGACCTCTTCCATCTAGAAGGACAAGGGCAGCAGACACATGGGGAACACCACCACCTGGAAGTTCCCCTCCAAGTCACTCACCATCCTGACTTGGAAATATATCGGCCGTTCCTTCACTGTCGCTGGGTCAAAATCCTGGAACTCCCTCTCTAACAGCACGGTGGGTGTACCTACACCGCATGGACTGCAGCGGCTAAAGAAGGCAGATTTTTTCTTTTATTCGCTCATGGGATGTCGGCATTTATTGCCCTTGTTCAGAGGGCATCTAAGATTCACAGGTAGGCCAGACCAGGTAAGGGTGGTAGATTTCCTCCCCTAAAGGACTTTAGTGAACCAGATGGGTTTTTACAACAATCAACAACGGTTTCATGGTCATCATCAGACTTTTAATTCCAGATGTTTACTGAATTCAAATTCCACCATCTGCCGTGGTGGGATTTGAACCTGGGGTCCCCAGAGCATTACGCTGGGTCCCTGGAATACCAGCCCAGTGACAATACCACTATGCCATCGCCTCCCCTTAAGCTCACCACCACCTTCTCAAGGGGCAGTTAGGGATGGGCAATAAATGCTGGGCCCGGCCAGCGACGCCCACATCCCATGGAAAGAATATTAAATAATTGGTGCCTAGGTTTGCCCTTTGGGCGAGGTACAGATGGGTTTGCCCCATGCTGTGTAGCAGGAGCAAGTATCTGTGAGGGAGGAGGGAGTGCGGCTGACAGGGGGGTGCTGCTGTTGCTGGCAAGAAACTCAGAGAAAAAGTGACGGTGTTTAACATGGAGTCCTGTTTCCCTTTTCCACAGGGGGCGAATATTCTGTTGACAGATCGTGGGGATGTGAAGCTGGGTAAGACATGTCTGATTCTGCTTGTACGCTCGATTAAAGCCTCCCAGCGATCAGCTCATGGGCCGTGACATTGAAATGGGGTCTGAGGAGTGGGAAGGGTGAAGAGCTGCCCCACCATGAGCTGTGATCCTAGTGTGCCGTCTCGTGTACCCCAGTCACCAGCACCTTAATGAAGTTAGCTATGGCTCTGTGTGTTTAGCACACACACTCTCTCCCTTTCTCTCTGTCTGTCTCTCTCTCGCTCTCTCTCGCTCTCTCTCTCGCTCTCTCTCTCTCTCGCTCTCTCTCTCGCTCTCTCTCTCGCTCTCTCTCTCTCTCGCTCTCTCTCTCTCTCGCTCTCTCTCTCTCTCGCTCTCTCGCTCTCTCTCTCTCTCGCTCTCTCTCTCTCTCGCTCTCTCGCTCTCTCTCTCTCTCTCGCTCTCTCTCGCTCTCTCGCTCTCTATCTCTCTCTCGCTCTCTGTCTCTCTCTCTGTCTCTCTCTGTCTCTCTCTCTGTCTCTCTCTCTCTGTTTCTCTCTCTCTCTGTTTCTCTCTCTCTGTCTCTCTCTATCTCTCTGTCTCTGTCTCTCTCTGTCTCTCTCTGTCTCTCTCTCTGTGTCTCTCTCTCTGTGTCTCTCTCTCTGTGTCTCTCTCTCTGTCTCTGTCTCTCTCTCTGTCTCTGTCTCTCTCTCTGTCTCTGTCTCTCTCTCTGTTTCTCTCTCTCTCTGTTTCTCTCTCTCTCTGTGTCTCTCTCTCTGTTTCTCTCTCTCTTTCTCTTTGTCTCTGGCTCATGAGTTTGCGGGTTCAAGCCAGCACTCCAGAGACTCGAACACCTGTAACCCAGGCTGGCAGCCTCAGAAGAGACACGAAACCGAGGCCCCGTCTGCCCTCTCGGGTGGGGGTAAAAGATCCCACGGCCACTATTGGGAGAAGAGCAGGGGGGAGTTTTCCCCGGTGTCCTGGGGCCAATATTTATCCCTCACCCAACATCACTAAAAACAGATGATCTGGGTCATTATCACATTGCTGTTTGTGGGATCTTGCTGTGCGTAAAAGGGCTGCTGAGTTTCCTACATTACAACAGTGAGCACACTTCAAAATAAAAACAGTCCTTCACTGTCTGTGAAACACTTTGGGACGTCTCGAGGGGGTGACAGGAGCTGGAGAGATGGGGATTTTCGTTCAATGTGAACTCATGCTTTATGACATACACACGATGATGGTGCACCTCAGTTGGTTTCGTCTCAAGGCACAGGATTGATGAGAAAGAGGTGACGCAGATAAAACCCCAATCCCTCGACACCCTCTACCTCACGGTGAATCCCAATTCAGTACGGCCTGAATGAGGTTTAATCTCATTCACGTATGGAAAGCAGAAAAGGACTCCCCATCTCTCCAGCTCCCGTCACTGCCTCCAGACACCCCAAAGTGTTTTAGATAAAAACTCAGTCAAAGAGGCTGATCTTAAAGGAGGAAAAAGAGAGAGAGAGAGGGGAGAGGTTTAGGGAGGGAATTCCAGATCTCAGGGCCCCAGGCAGCTGAAGGCACGGCCGCCAATGGTGGAGCGATGGGAATCGGGGGATGGTCAAGAGGCCGGAATTGGAGGAGCGCAGAGATCTCAGAGGGTTGTACGGGCTGGAGGAGGTTACAGAGATAGGGAGGGGTGTAGGGCTGGAGGAGGTTACAGAGATAGGGAGGGTTGTAGGGGCTGGAGGAGGTTACAGAGATAGGTTGTAGGGGCTGGAGGAGGTTACAGAGATAGGGAGGGGTGTAGGGGCTGGAGGAGGTTACAGAGATAGGGAGGGTTGTAGGGGCTGGAGGAGGTTCCAGAGATAGGGAGGGTTGTAGGGGCTGGAGGAGGTTACAGAGATAGGGAGGGTTGTAGGGGCTGGAGGAGGTTACAGAGATAGGGAGGGTTGTAGGGGCTGGAGGAGGTTACAGAGATAGGGTTGTAGGGGCTGGAGGAGGTTACAGAGATAGGGAGGGTTGTAGGGGCTGGAGGAGGTTAGAGATAGGGAGGGTTGTAGGGGCTGGAGGAGGTTACAGAGATAGGGAGGGTTGTAGGGGCTGGAGGAGGTTACAGAGATAGGGAAGGTTGTAGGGGTTGGAGGAGGTTACAGAGATAGGGAGGGTTGTAGGGGCTGGAGGAGGTTACAGAGATAGGGAGGGTTGTAGGGGCTGGAGGAGGTTACAGAGATATGGATGGTTGTAGGGGCTGGAGGAGGTTACAGAGATAGGGAAGGTTGTAGGGGCTGGAGGAGGTTACAGAGATAGGGAGGGGGTGAAATTTTAAAACAAGGATGTAAACTTAAAAATTGAGGCATTACTGAACCAGTAGCTGATGTAGGTCATTGAGCACAGTGGGTGATGGGTGACTGGGACTCGGTGCAAAGGGTTTTGGATGAGTGAGAGTGAGGCACAGAAAGCAGCTGGTACCTCAAAAAAAGTGACTGTGTGTCTCTGTCCCTCTTCATTTGCAGCTGATTTTGGTGTCTCAGCAGAGCTCACCGCCTCAGTGGGCAAGAGGAAGTCATTCATCGGTACACCATACTGGTAAATAATAATCTCAGCCTGAATATTCACCTCAGCAACTGCACTAAGCTGCACTGTCGGAGGGTCAGTGCTGAGGGAGCGCCGCACTGTCGGAGGGTCAGTGCTGAGGGAGCGCCGCACTGTCGGAGGTTCAGTGCTGAGGGAGCGCCGCACTGTCGGAGGGTCAGTGTTGAGGGAGCGCCGCACTGTCAGAGGGTCACTGCTGAGGGAGCGCCGCACTGTCGCAGGGTCAGTGCTGAGGGAGCGCTGCACTGTCGCAGGGTCAGTGCTGAGGGAGCGCCGCACTGTCGGAGGGTCAGTGCTGAGGGAGCGCCGCACTGTCGCAGGGTCAGTGCTGAGGGAGCGCCGCACTGTCAGACAATCAGTACTGAGGGAGTGTCAAGACCTCTGCCCTCTTGGGTGGGTGTAAAAGATCCCACGGCCACTATTGGGAGAAGAGCAGGGGGGAGTTCTCCCCGGTGTCCTGGGGCCAATATTTATCCCTCAACCAACATCACTAAAGACAGATGATCTGGGTCATTATCACATTGCTGTTTGTGGGATCTTGCTGTGCGTAAATTGGCTGCTGCGTTTCCAACATGATTGGAACGCTCTGAATGTGTTTGACTGGCTCTGAAGCACTGTGGGAAATTGCTGTATGGTTGGGACTTCTGTCTTTTTTCTATTTTGGATTAAGTTGGTCATTTGTAGCGTTAAATTGGCCATCACCATTTCCTTAATTCTCTGAGTGCAATTCCCAATTATGGTGTCACCTTTGGGGAAGTTCCACACCCACTCCAGACTGAATTGAGATTTTTCTCGACAAGTAACTGAAACATTAATCCCATCTGGCGTGATCGATATGGGTGAGGTTGTGCAGTGGGTTACTGTGCACCCTCTGTCCATCCCACCTTCAGATCGGCAAGTTCAGGTTCTGGCCCCACAGTCTGTTAATCTCTCTCCTTTTCCACTTAGGATGGCTCCAGAGGTAGCTGCTGTTGAGAAGAAGGGAGGTTACAACCAGCAGTGTGACATCTGGGCAGTTGGCATCACAGCCATTGAGCTGGCAGAGCTCCAGCCTCCCATGTTTGACCTGCACCCAATGAGGTGAGGAAGTACCTGAGAATAAGACAGATGGTGACAATGATGCTGCTCCATTGACGGTTTCCACACCAAGCCCCAGGGGTTTTTAAACCTGAGCTTGGAGCCATGCGTTCTTTGTCCCCTCACCCCTGTCCCACTCTTCTGGCTCCTGGTTTTTCCCTTGACTCATACTGGCAGTACCAACCCAACCCAACCGAATTTACTCCAATCCAACTCTACTCAACCCAACCCAATTCAAACTCTACTCAACCCAACTCTACTCAACCCAACCCAATTCAAACTCTACTCAACCCAACCCAATTCAAACTCTACTCAACCCAACCCAATTCAAACTCTACTCAACCCAACCCAATTCAAACTCTACTCAACCCAACCCAATTCAAACTCGACTCAACCCAACCCAATTCAAACTCTACTCAACCCAATTCAAACTCTACTCAACCCAACCCAGTTCAAACACTACTCAACCCAATTCAAACTCTACTCAACCCAACCCAGTTCAAACTCTACTCAACCCAACCCAATTCAAACTCTACTCAACCCAACCCAATTCAAACTCGACTCAACCCAACTCGACTCAACCCAACCCAATTCAAACTCTACTCAACCCAGTTCAACCTCTACTCAACCCAACCCAGTTCAAACTCTACTCAACCCAACCCAATTCAAACTCTACTCAACCTAACCCAATTCAAACTCTACTCAACCCAGTTCAAACTCTACTCAACCCAACCCAATTCAAACTCTACTCAACCCAACCCAATTCAAACTCTACTCAACCCAATTCAAACTCTACTCAACCCAATTCAAACTCTACTCAACCCAATTCAAACTCTACTCAACCCAATTCAAACTCTACTCAACCCAATTCAAACTCTACTCAACCCAACCCAATTCAAACTCTACTCAACCCAACCCAATTCAAACTCTACTCAACCCAACCCAATTCAAACTCTACTCAACCCAACCCAATTCAAACTCTACTCAACCCAACCCAATTCAAACTCTACTCAACCCAACTCGACTCAACCCAACCCAATTCAAACTCTACTCAACCCAACCCAATTCAAACTCTACTCAACCCAACTCTACTCAACCCAACCCAATTCAAACTCTACTCAACCCAACCCAATTCAAACTCTACTCAACCCAATTCAAACTCTACTCAACCCAACCCAATTCAAACTCTACTCAACCCAACCCAATTCAAACTCTACTCAACTCAACCCAGTTCAAACTCTACTCAACCCAACCCAATTCAAACTCTACTCAACCCAACCCAATTCAAACTCTACTCAACCCAACTCTACTCAACCCAACCCAATTCAAACTCGACTCAACCCAACCCAATTCAAACTCGACTCAACCCAACCCAATTCAAACTCTACTCAACCCAACCCAATTCAAACTCTACTCAACCCAACCCAATTCAAACTCTACTCAACCCAACTCTACTCAACCCAACCCAATTCAAACTCTACTCAACCCAACCCAATTCAAACTCTACTCAACCCAACTCTACTCAACCCAATTGAATCCAATCCAACTCTGCTCAACCCGCCTAACCCAATTTTATCCAACTTTACTCAGCCCAACCCAACCCAATTTAATCCAATTTTACTCAACACAACTCTACTCAACCCAATCCAATCCAAGTCAACACAACCCAACCCAATTCAATTCAATCCAAGTCTACACAACGCAATCCAATCCAACTCTACCCAATTCAACCCTTGGTGGCTACTTGCATGCCCAAGAGAGTGAACCTTTTTTATGAATTAATTCTCAAGAAGCGTGTGAACGGATGAATTGATAAGGGGGTGTATAATGTGCTTCGTCTCATTCTTCTCCTGTTCTTCTAGGGCTTTGATGTTAATGTCAAAGAGTAACTTCCAGCCCCCGAAACTGCGAGATAAATTGAAGTGGTAAGTGTCCCTCACGCCTGATCTACGGTTCCTGCACATTGTGGGGTGGAGCAGCGAGTGGTGTTGCAGCCATGAGGCTCCCCTCAACAAAAAGAAGTTACTCCATCTCAGTGGCTCTGAACAGAACTGAGACTTGTACTGGGATGTGGGCATTGCTGGCAAGACCAGTGCTCCCCCTAGTTGCCCCTTGAGAAGGTGATGGTGGAAGGGAAGTGCTTTTTCTACAATTGAGGGGCTTGTGTGAGCTACTTCAGAGGGCAGTTAAGATTCAACCAGGGTGATTGCGGGGGTGAGGGGGAGCATTTGTGGAGAACCAGAGCCACGTACAGGACCAGACTTGGAAAAGGGCTGCAGATTTCCCTCCCTGAGGGGCAGTTAGTGAACGGGTCAGGGCAATCACGGTCACCTTGACTGGCATCAGCTGGTCGTTCAAAATGCCCGCGGCAGGATTTGAACGCTCAGTCTTTGGGTCGTGAACCCTTACCCTCCTGCACACTACTCCTCCCCAGTCGGAGAAGGGGCTTGGCAGCCGACCCCCACTCTCTCACCTGTTCGTGCTTCTGTTCACAGGTCATCGGAGTGTCACAGTTTCATTAAGATGAGCCTGAGAAAAAACCCCAAGAAGCGTCCCACGGCGGAGAAGCTGCTCCAGGTACCTGCTCGGAGAGGGAACAGAAACAGTAAAACTCCTCAACGTTGGCTTGATGAACAAGTAACTGTGTTGTGTCAAGGAGTTTGACTGAACGCAAGTCCATTTTTAAATTTATTTGTTCATGGGATGTGGGCGTCTCTGGGCAAGGCCAGCATCTGTTGCCCATCCCTAATTGCCCTTGAATGGGAATGGCCTGCTTGGCCATTTCAGAGGGAGGTTAAGAATCAAGCACATGGCTGTGGGTCACATGTAGGCCAGACCAGGTAAGGAGGGCCGATTTCCTTCCCTAAAGGGGACATCAGTGACCCAGATGGGTCTTTCCGACAATCGATGATAGTTTCGTGGTCACCGTCACTGAGACTAGTTTTCAATTCCAGGTTTATTAACTGAATTTACATTCCACCAGCTGCCCTGGTGGGGTTTGAACCCCTGTTCCCCAGAGCATTAACCCGGGCCTCTGGATTATTAGTCCACTGTCCCACCATCTCCTTTACATGATTAGTTCACAAGGGTGGGCCTGAAGACTTGGAGATCCCCGGTGGACACTAACCCAAAGTGCAGGATATCCCATCCCAATCCAAAATGGGAAGCAGATAGTTGGGCCTGCGTGGGGTGTCTCTCCCCCACCACTTGCACCCAAACCCAAAGATCTTCAGCCCTTGGAGAAGGTATGGAGGAGATTTCCTAGAATGTTCCCAGGGATGAGGGGACCTCAGTTCATGTGGAGAGACTGGGAGAAGCTGGGATTGTTCTCCTTAGAGCAGAGAAGGTTAAGGGGGAGATTGAATCGAGGCGTTCAAAATCAGGAAGGGTTTGGATAGAGTGAATGAGGAGAAAGTGTTCCCAGTGTCAGGAGGGTCGGTAACCAGAGGGGACACAGATTGAAGAGAATCGGTAATAGAGCCAGAGGGGGAGATGAGGAGAATGTTTTTTTTACACAGCGAGTTGTTGTGATCTGGAAGGCGCTGCCTGAAAGGGCGGTGGAAGCAGATTCAATAGGAACTTTCAAAAGGGGGAATTGGATAAATACTCGAAAAGGAGAAATTTGTTGGGGAAAGAGCTGGGGGAGTGGGGACTAATTGGATAGATCTTTCAAAGAGCCAGCAGAGGAATGATGGGCTGAATGACCTCCTCCTGAGCTGTCAGATTCTATCCTATGATGCTTGATCACCTGTCCAGTGACCAAGAAAGTGGATATTTGGATGATGAGACGAATGGGAACATGGGAGAAGGAGTGGGCCTTCGAGCCTTTCCTGTCCGTTCTGCCACTCATTCATGACTCCTCCATGGCTGAATGTCCCACCAGTGGTGGACTGACGTTATGGCTGGCTGTTGTGTCACCGGCTGCATTATCAGGATTACCGCTGCCCAATTTGGTAGCGAGCCCATGTTGATAGTGATGTCCTTTCTCCTCAGCACCCGTTTGCCAATCAGGCACTCAGCAGGATCCAAGGAATTGAACTATTGGACAAAGCAACTAATCCAGACCCAAGCAGCTGCTCCCTCACAGAAGACAGCGATTTGGAGGTACTGGGGGTGTGCGATGGGGTGGGAGGGTTTAACTCGGACCAGGTTGTATGCGAAGCATGTTGGCAACAATATTACGGCTGCGTCCGTTAATGGCAGTCTAGAGTCGGCGGGTAGCACCTACTCTCTCAGCTCTGAGTCAAACTCCAGAGACCTGAGGCACTTAAACCTGGCAGACAGGCCTCATACGTAGACAGCACTGTCGGAGGGTTAGTGCTGAGGGAGCGCCGCGCTGTCGGAGGGTCAGTGCTGAGGGAGCGCCGCGCTGTCGGAGGGTCAGTGCTGAGGGAGCGCCGCACTGTCGGAGGGTCAGTACTGAGGGAGCACCGCGCTGTCGGAGGGTCGGTGCTGAGGGAGCGCCGCGCTGTCGGAGGGTCAGTGCTGAGGGAGCGCCGCGCTGTCGGAGGGTCAGTGCTGAGGGTTGGAGGGTCAGTGCTGAGGGAGTGCCACGCTGTTGGAGGGTCAGTACTGAGGGAGTGCCGCGCTGTCGGAGGGTCAGTGCTGAGGGAGCACCGCACCGGCGGAGGGTCAGTGCTGAGGGAATGCCGCGCTGTCGGAGGGTCAGTGCTGAGGGAGCACCGCGCTGTCGGAGGGTCAGTGCTGAGGGAATGCCGCGCTGTCAGAGGGTCAGTGTTGAGGGAGCGCCGTGCTGTCGGAGGGTCAGTGCTGAGGGAGCGCCGCACTGTCGGAGGGTCAGTGCTGAGGGAGCGCCGCACTGTCAGAGGGTCAGTACTGAGGGAGCACCGCGCTGTCGGAGGGTCAGTGCTGAGGGAGCACCGCACTGTCGGAGGGTCAGTGCTGAGGGAGCACCGCGCTGTCGGAGGGTCAGTGCTGAGGGAGCACCGCGCTGTCGGAGGGTCAGTGCTGAGGGAGCACCGCGCTGTCGGAGGGTCAGTGCTGAGGGAGCATCGCGCTGTCGGAGGGTCAGTGCTGAGGGAGCGCTGCGCTGTCGGAGGGTCAGTGCTGAGGGAGAGCCGCGCTGTCAGAGGTGCCGTCTTTCAGGATGGGGCATTAAACCGAGGGAGGGAGCGATGGACAGGGCAGGCGTGAGGAAGGGAGGGAGGGAGGGACGCGTGAGGGAGAGAGGGAGGGACGGATGGGGAGGGAGGGAGGGAGAGAGATGAACAAAGACAATGGGAGAGATGGAAAGACAGAATAAATGTGACTTGGATTCTGTAAACGTTCCAGCTCTTTTCAGCACCTCGGGATGTTCCAAAGCATTTCATAGACAATGAAGAATTTTTTTTTTTGAAGTGTAGTCACTGTTGTGAATGCTGCAGCCATTTTGTGCACAGCAAGATCCCACAAAGAACAAGGTGACAGTGACCCAGCTGCTCGATTGTAATGAAGCTGGTGGAGATGTAAATATTGGCCCCACAACATGGGACTGAGTGATTGGTCAGACCTGAACTCTTAAATATCAACGCTCCGCCTTTCCCCGCCTCCCTCCTCCCCCTCCCCCACCACCCCCCTCTCCCCCGCCCTCCCGCTCCCCGTGCCGTTGCTGGAGAAGCTGAAATGTAACATGGCGGGGGGAGGCACCTGGCTGCCACTTTGAACATGGCACCTTCCCCAGTTGACCCCGCGCACGCCGGTTTCACCCTCAGAGAACAGCCCCATTGGCAGAGGGCCATGGGAGGAGTGCCAGAAGCCATTCAGCCCCTCTCACTCTCTCTCTCTCTCTCTCGGCGCCATTTAGTGGGTCACGTGACTGCAGCACTGGGCAGGGTCCTCTCGAGAGGAGTGGGCGAGATGTTGTATTCAAAGGCTTTGACCCTCCAGTTCTGATTGCCTTGCAGCCCTGTGATGCCTTCCCCGACAAAATCCACTCTCTGGGACCACACATGAGAGCAGAGAGGACACGCTCAGAGATCCAGTGTAAGTCTCTAACTTCCACGTGGCTGAAAACAGAAATTTATCAAATGTCTTTAGCATTAGGACACAAAAAGAGTGGCAAGGCAAAGGATGGGTAGGGCCAGGTCAGGACAGTACAGGGAGAGATCTGCTCTACACAACAAATTCCATTTAACATATCACACTGGGCACAATAAAACATCTCTGAGGTGCTCCACAGGAGCATCAATCAGGCAGAATCTGACCCCGAGCCAAATACGGAGATATGAGGGACAGGGGAACAAAAGCTCGGTCGACGGGGTTGGTTTTAAGGAGCGTCTTAAAGGAGGAGAGAGGGAGAGGGAGCGGGAGAGAGAGAGAGAGACAGAGAGAGAGGCGGAGAGGTTTACAGAGGGAATTCCAGAGCTCAGGGCCCCAGGCAGCTGAAGACACGGCCGCCAATGGTGGAGCGATGGGAATCGGGGGATGGTCAAGAGGCCGGAATTGGAGGAGCGCAGAGATCTCGGAGGGTTGTAGGGGCTGGAGAAGGTTACAGAGATAGGGAGGGGTGTAGGGGCTGGAGGAGGTTACAGAGATAGGGAGGGTTAAAGGGGCTGGAGGAGGTTACAGAGATAGGTAGGGGTATAGGGGCTGGAGGAGGTTACAGAGATAGGGAGGGTGGTAGGGGCTGGAGGAGGTTACAGAGATAGGGGTGTAGGGGCTGGAGGAGGTTACAGAGATAGGGACGGGTGAGGGGCTGGAGGAGGTTACAGAGATAGGGAGGGTTGTAGGGAGTGGAGGAGGTTACAGAGATAGGGAGGGTTGTAGGGGCTGGAGGAGGTTACAGAGATAGGGAGGGTTGTAGGGGCTGGAGGAGGTTACAGAGATAGGGAGGGGTGTAGGGGCTGGAGGAGGTTACAGAGATAGGGAGGGGTGTAGGGGCTGGAGGAGGTTACAGAGATAGGGAGGGCTGTAGGGGCTGGAGGAGGTTACAGAGATAGGGAGGGTTGTAGGGGCTGGAGGAGGTTACAGAGATAGGGAGGGCTGTAGGGGCTGGAGGAGGTTACAGAGATAGGGAGGGTTGTAGGGGCTGGAGGAGGTTACAGAGATAGGGAGGGCTGTAGGGGCTGGAGGAGGTTACAGAGATAGGGAGGGTTGTAGGGGCTGGAGGAGGTTACAGAGATAGGGAGGGTTGTAGGGGCTGGAGGAGGTTACAGAGATAGGGAGGGGTGTAGGGGCTGGAGGAGGTTACAGAGATAGGGAGGGTTGTAGGGGCTGGAGGAGGTTACAGAGATAGGGAGGGTTGTAGGGGCTGGAGGAGGTTACAGAGATAGGGAGGGCTGTAGGGGCTGGAGGAGGTTACAGAGATAGGGAGGGTTGTAGGGGCTGGAGGAGGTTACACAGATAGGGAGGGTTGTAGGGGCTGGAGGAGGTTACAGAGATAGGGAGGGGTGTAGGGGCTGGAGGAGGTTACAGAGATAGGGAGGGGTGTAGGGGCTGGAGGAGGTTACAGAGATAGGGAGGGTTGTAGTGGCTGGAGGAGGTTACAGAGATAGGGAGGGTTGTAGGGGCTGGAGGAGGTTACAGAGATAGGGAGTGTTGTAGGGGCTGGAGGAGGTTACAGAGATAGGGAGTGTTGTAGGGACTGGAGGAGGTTACAGAGATAGGGAGTGTTGTAGGGGCTGGAGGAGGTTACAGAGATAGGGAGGGTTGTAGGTGCTGGAGGAGGTTACAGAGATAGGGAGTGTTGTAGGGGCTGGAGGAGGTTACAGAGATAGGGAGTGTGGTAGGGGCTGGAGGAGGTTACAGAGATAGGGAGGGTTGTAGGGACTGGAGGAGGTTACAGAGATAGGGAGGTGAGAAGTGAGGTACTATTAGAAATTAGTAATTTTCTTTTCTTTTTACTCAGTTCGTCAAGTGCAGTTTGGACGGCCGATGAAGAAGGAGACAGAACCAGAGAGCACGTTGGTGAGTAACTGGTCAGCAGCGTCTGACTCTCCTACCGTAAAACCCTGGAGCAGCTACAGGTGGTGTGAAGGATCTCTGTTCAAACCGTTCACCTAATCTCACTTTCCCATCTTTCACCGCCTCAGGACGTCCCAGAGTGTTTCACAGACAATGGGGGAATTTGTTTTGAAGTGTGGTCCCTGTTGTAATGTAGGAAACTCAGCAGCCCATTTACGCACAGCAAGATCCCACAAACAACAACGTGATAATGACCCAGATCATCTGTTTTTAGTGATGTTGGGTGAGGGATAAATATCGGCCCCAGGACACCGGGGAGAACTCCCCCCTGCTCTTCTCCCAATAGTGGCCGTGGGATCTTTTACCCCCACCCGAGAGGGCAGACGGGGCCTCGGTTTAATGTCTCATCCTGAAAGATGGCACCTCTGACAGTGCGGCTCCCCCTCAGCACTGACCCTCCGACAGTGCGCTGCTCCATCAGTACTGACCCTCCGACAGTGCAGCGCTCCCTCAATACTGACTCTCCGACAGTGCGGCACTCCCTCAATACTGACCCTCCAACAGTGCGGCGGTCCCTCGGTACTGACCCTCCCTCAGCACGATACTCCCTCAGTACAGACCCTCCGACAGTGCAGCGCTCCCTCAGCACTGACCCTCTGACAGCGCGGCCCTCCCTCAGCACTGACCCTCCGACAGTGCGGCGCTCCCTCAGCACTGACCCTCCGACAGTGCGGCGCTCCCTCAGCACTGACCCTCCGACAGTGCGGCGCTCCCTCAGCACTGACCCTCCGACAGTGCGGCGCTCCCTCAGCACTGACCCTCCGACAGTGCGACGCTCCCTCAGCACTGACCCTCCGACAGTGCGGTGCTCCCTCAGCATTGACCCTCCGACAGTGCGGCGCTCCCTCAGCACTGACCCTCCGACAGTGCGGCGCTCCCTCAGCACTGACCCTCCGACAGTGCGGCGCTCCCCCAGCACTGACCCTCCGACAGTGCGGCGGTCCCTCAGTACTGACCCTCCCTCAGCACGATACTCCCTCAGTACCGACCATCCAACAGTGCAGTGTTCCCTCAGTACTAACCCTCCAGCAGTGTGGCACTCCCTCAGTACTAACCCTCCAGCAGTGTAGCACTCCCTCAGTACTGACCCTCCGACAGTGCGGCGCTCCCTCAGCACTGACCCTCCAACAGTGCGCTGCTCCCTCAGTACTGACACTCCGACAGTGCAGGGCTCCCTCAATACTGACCCTCCGACAGTGCAGTGTTCCCTCAGTACTAACCCTCCAAAAGTGTGGCACTCCCTCAGCACTGACCCTCCGACAGTGCGGCGCTCCCTCAGCACTGACCCTCTGACAGTGCGGCGCTCCCTCAGCACTGACCCTCCGACAGTGCGGCGCTCCCTCTGCACTGACCCTCCGACAGTGCGGCGCTCCCTCAGCACTGACCCTCCGACAGTGCGGCGCTCCCTCAGCACTGACCCTCCGACAGTGCGGAGCTCCCTCAGCACTGACCCTCCGACAGTGCGGCGCACCCTCAGCACTGACCCTCCGACAGTGCGGCGCTCCCTCAGCACTGACCCTCCGACAGTGTGGCGCTCCCTCAGCACTGACCCTCCGACAGTGCGGCCCTCCCTCAGCGTTGACCCTCCGACAGTGCGGCGCTCCCTCAGCATTGACCCTCCGACAGTGTGCCGCTCCCTCAGCACTGACCCTCCGACAGTGCGGCGCTCCCTCAGCACGGCGCTCCCTCAGCACTGACCCTCCGACAGTGCGGCGCTCCCTCCGTACTGCACCGAGTGTTCATCTGGTTTACGTACTCAGGTGTCTGGAGAGGGTACTGAAAAGCACAATCTTCCGACCAAGAGACCAGAGAGAGGGATAGAGTTCGAGTACACTACTTCCATGAATTAATTTGAGGAGTATTTTGCCGAATAGATTTGTGTTTTATAATTCACTGCTTGCTCTGGTTGGATATCTTGATCCAGCAAGCATTGCTGAAAGATTGACGTCCGCTGGTCTCGATTCCTGATATCATGACATTTACCTGGATATTGGGCACACTCCTTTGCGCAAGGGATGCCAGGTCCGCTTATGGGAACCATCGGTGTCGTCGAAGGTGTGTAAGGCAACCTTTAACCCCGGCAACATGAAACCGAGGGCAGGCCCCACTCCCCCTGTCACCGTCTCCTTTTGCTGTGAAAAATAACATAAGAAACAGGACCAGGAGGAGGCCATTCGGCCCCTCGAGCCTGCTCCGCCATTCACTAAGGTCATTGCTGATCTGTTTTGTGTTTCGAAATCCACATTCCCATCTACCCCCCCCCACCACCCCCTCGATCACCTTAGATCCTGGTTAGGCAAGGGAAGCTATCTATCTCCACCTTGAAAAAAATATTCAGTGACCCGGCCTCCACCGCCTTCTGAGGCAGAGAGTTCCAAAATCGCACAGCCCTCTGAGAGAAAATAATTTCTCCTCATCCCTGCCCCAAAAGGGTGACCCCCTCGTTTTAAAACGGTAGCCCCCCCCCACACCGGTTCTGGACTCACCCACAAGAGCGAACATCATTTCCATGTCAAGTCCCTTCATCCACATATCCCCCTCACCGTCCTAAACTCTCGCTCTCTCTCTCACTCTGCAACACAGTGAGTCAGGGAACAGAGGGAAGTGGCTCTCCCTCAGGAGCGGTCGTTCTAAACTCTCGCTCTCTCTCTCACTCTGCGAGACAGTGAGTAAGGAATCGGAGGGAAGTGGCTCTCCCTCAGGAGCAGTCGTTCTAAACTCTCGCTCTCTCACTCTGCGAGACAGTGAGTAAGGGAACAGAGGGAAGTGGCTCTCCCTCAGGAGCAGTTGACCACTGGACACTGCAGCTGGCGTTTGCCATCTTGAACCTCGTGACAGTTCCTCCCCTGATATCTGTTCAAATTTGCCGTTGCCTCCCTGCCTCATGATTAACCATAATTTCTGCTTTGCAGGATCCTGATCAGGATGAGGAATGGAAGCTAGAGGGGATCAGCGATGACAGTCTGTAAGGATCACAGTTACTGGAATGAAAGAAATTACATTAGCCCAGCACCCTCCCCCACCTGGCAGAGTCATAGCCTAGCACAGAGGAAGATGGTTGTGGTTGTTGGAGGTCAGTCATCTCAGCTCCAGGACATCACTGCAGGAGTTCCTCAGGGTAGTGTCCTCGGCCCAACCATCTTCAGCTGCTTCATCAATGACCTTCCTTCCATCATAAGGTCAGAAGTGGGGCTGTTCGCTGATGATTGCACAATGTTCAGCACCATTCGCAACTCCTCAGATACTGAAGCAGTCCATGTCCAAATGCAGCAAGACCTGGACAATATCCAGGCTTGGGCTGACAAGTGGCAAGTAACATTCACACCACACAAGTGTCAGGCAATGACCATCTCCAACAAGAGAGAATCCAACCATCTCCCCTAGACATTCAATGGTATTAACATCGCTGAATTCCCCCACCATCAACACCCTGGGGGTTACAATTGACCAGAAACTGAACTGGACTAGCCATATAAATACTGTGGCTACAAGAGCAGGTCAGAGGCTGGGAATCCTGCAGTGAGTAACTCACCTCCTGACTCCCCAAAGCCTGTCCACCATCTACAAGGCACAAGTCAGGAGTGTGATGGAATACTCCCCACTTGCCTGGATGAGTGCAGCTCCCACAACACTCAAGAAGCTCGACACCATCCAGGACAAAGCAGCCCCGCTTGATTGGCACCCCATCCACAAACATTCACTCCCTCCACCACCAACACACAGTAGCAGCAGGGTGTGTACCATCTACAAGATGCACTGCAGCAACTCACCAAGGCTCCTTCGACAGTACCTTCCAAACCCACGACCTCTACCATCTAGAAGGACAAGGGCAGCAGACACATGGGGAACACCACCACCTGGAAGTTCCCGTCCAAGTCACTCACCATCCTGACTTGGAAATATATCGGCCGTTCCTTCACTGTCGCTGGGTCAAAATCCTGGAACTCCCTCCCTAACAGCACGGTGGGTGTACCTACACCACAGGGACTGCAGCGGCTCAAGAAGGCAGCTCACCACCCACCTTCTCAAGGGGGCAATTAGGGATGGGCAACAAATGCTGGGCCCAGCCAGCGACACCCACATCCCATAATCAATTAAAAAGAAAAGCTCAAGACGTCCCAAAGCGCTTCACACAGTGAAGGACTTTTTTTGAAGTGTGCTCACTGTTCCATGAAACGCAGCGGCCAATTTATGCACAGCAAGATCCCACAAACAGCAATGTGATAATGACCCAGATTATGTGTTTTTAGTGATGTTGGTGGAGGGACAGTGGACGCTGTGAAGAATTTCCCTTCTTCCAAGTAATGCTAAGGGTTTGGGAAATCATCTAGGAATACACTGCTCAGTTACCTGTGCCTTACACAGAGAGAGAGAGACACACACATAGGGACAAACAGAGAGTGTGTGTGTGAGTCTGTGAGTGTGTGTGTCAGTGTGTGTGTGTGTGAGAGCGTGTGTGTGTGTGAGTGTGTGTGTGTGTGTCAGTGTGTGTGTGTGTGTGAGCGAGTGTGTGTGTGTGTGTGTGTGTGTGTGTCAGTGTGTGTGTGTGTGTGTGTGTGTGTGTGTGTGTGAGTGTGTGTGTGTGTGTGTCAGTGTGTGAGAGTGTGTGAGAGTGTGTCTGTGAGCGAGTGTGTGTGTGTGTGTCAGTGTGTGTGTGTGTGTGTGTGTGTGTGTCAGTGTGTGTGAGAGTGTGTGTGTGTCAGTGTGTGTGTCAGTGTGTGAGAGTGTGTGTGTGAGCGAGTGTGTGTGTGTGTGTCAGTGTGTGTGTGTGAGTGTGACTATATCAGTGTGAGGCTGAGGCTGGGGGTGGATGACTGGGGCTGAAAGTTTTCAGAAGTTGTGTTTTCACAACGTGATGTTTTTCCTTTGAGGAGCCTGCTGCAGACTGTCGAAGAAGCCCTGCAGCAAAGGTAAATATGGTCACTAATTCCCTGTGACTTTCACCCAACCTGACTCTCACTGGGGTACGGGTCCCACACACACTGACTCTCACTGGGGTACGGGTCCCACACACACTGACTCTCACTGGGGTACGGGTCCCACACACACTGACTCTCACTGGGGTACGGGTCCCACACACACTGACTGTCACTGGGTACGGGTCCCACACACACTGACTCTCACTGGGGTACGGGTCCCACACACATTGACTCTCACTGGGGTACGGGTCCCACACACACAGACTCTCACTGGGGTACGGGTCCCACACACACTGACTCTCACTGGGGTGCGGGTCCCACACACACTGACTCTCACTGGGGTACGGGTCCCACACACACTGACTCTCACTGGGGTGCGGGTCCCACACACACTGACTCTCACTGGGACACGCGTCCCACACGAACTGACTCTCACTGGGGTACGGGTCCCACACACACTGACTCTCACTGGGGTATGGGTCCCACACACACTGACTCTCACTGGGCTACGGGTCCCACACACACTGACTCTCAGTGGGGTACGGGACACACACACACACAGTGACTCACACTGGGGTACGGGTCCCACACTCACTGAATCACTCTGGGGTACGGGTCCCACACACACTGACTCTCACTGGGGTACTCGTCCCACACACACTGACTCTCACTGGGGTACGGGTCCCACACACACTGACTCTCACTGGGGTACGGGTCCCACACACACTGACTCTCACTGGGGTGCAGGTCCCACACACACTGACTCTCACTGGGGTACGGGTCCCACACACACTGACTCTCACTGGGGTACGGGTCCCACACACACTGACTCTCACTGGGGTACGGGTCCCACACACACTGACTCTCACTGGGGTACGGGTCCCACACACACTGACTCTCACTTGGGTGCGGGTCCCACACACACTGACTCTCACTGGGGTAGGGGTCCCACACACACTGACTCTCACTTGGGTGCGGGTCCCACACACACTGACTCACACTGGGGTACGGGTCCCACACACACTGACTCTCACTGGGGTACGGGTCCCACACACACTGACTCTCACTTGGGTGCGGGTCCCACACACACTGACTCTCACTGGGGTGCGGGTCCCACACACACTGACTCTCACTGGGGTGCGGGTCCCACACACACTGACTCTCACTGGGGTGCGGGTCCCACACACACAGTGACTCTCACTGGGGTATAGGTGGTAGAAATCACAGACACCCACTTCCTATCAAGCCAACAGTGAACAGGCTGTGTTTAAGTGAGAGGAAGAGTTTAATCAAGGGTTTGAATTGGTTTCTTTAAAACAGGTAACCTCTGATTGCTAATATCTTTATCTCATCTTTCAGCTACCAAACGATAAAACGAGGCCCCACGAAACAGCAAGTAAGTAAATGGGTCAAAACTGCAACGTGCGTAGAGTTTGTACCTGCAGAATACAGTCTGCAGTGACCTGGAACAGAACACTCCCCTCTCTCCAGCTCCTGTCACCCCCTCGGGACGTCCTAAAGGGTTTCACAGACAATGAAAGACTTTTTTTTTTGAAGCGCGCTCAATGTTGTGATGTAGGAAACTCAGCAGCCAACTTATGCACAATAAGATCCCACAAACAGCAACGTGATAATTTATTTAAAATTCATTTTACGGTTTGTGGGCTTCGCTGGCCGGACCCAGCATTTATTGCCCATCCCTAATTGCCCGTTGAGAAGGTGGTGGTGAGCTGCCTTCTTGAACCGCTGCAGTCCCTGTGGTGTAGGTACACCCACCGTGCTGTTAGGGAAGGAATTCCATTGTTTTGACCCAGCGACAGTGAAGGAACGGCCGATATATTTCCAAGTCAGGATGGTGAGTGACTTGGAGGGGAACCTCCTGGTGGTGGTGTTCCCCATGTGTCTGCTGCCCTTGTCCTTCTAGATGGTAGTGGTCGTGGGTTTGGAAGGTGCTGTCGAAGGAGCCTTAGACATCCTGAAAGATGGCACCTCCGACAGTGCGGCACTCCCTCAGTACTGACCCTCCAACAGTGCGGCACTCCCTCAGTACTGACCCTCCGACAGCGTGGCACTCCCTCAGTATTGATTCTGACAGTGCAGTGCTCCCTCAGCACTGACCCTCTGACAGTGCTGCGCTCCCTCAGCACTGACCCTCCGACAGTGCGGGGCTCCCTCAGCACTGACCCTCCGACAGTGCGGGGCAGTGCGGCTCTCCCTCAGCGCTGACCCTCTGACAGTGCTGCGCTCCCTCAGCACTGACCCTCCGACAGTGCGGCGCTCCCTCAGCACTGACCCTCCGACAGTGCGGCGCTCTCTCAGCACTGACCCTCCGACAGTGCGGCGCTCCCTCAGCACTGACCCTCTGACAGTGCGGCTCTCCCTCGGCACTGACCCTCCGACAGTGCGGCGCTCCCTCAGCACTGACCCTCTGACAGTGCGGCGCTCCCTCAGCACTGACCCTGCGACAGTGCGGCGCTCCCTCAGCGCTGACCCTCGGACAGTGCGGCGCTCCCTCAGCACTGGCGTTGGCCTGGATTATTGTGCTCGAGTTTCGGGAATGACTTTTGACTGAGACGAGAGGCAGAGTGGACGAGTCAGAGAGGGGGAGTGAGATGGGGGAATTGCAGCAGGAGAGAGGGTGAGACAGAATGAGAGTGAGGGGGAGATGGATGGCCACACACTGGCCCCTTCTGAGTTGCTGGGTGGGCAATTAGTGCTGGGATTTGCCCGTGACGCTCACATCCCCCGAATGATAGTGTGACCATTTCCAGTTAAAACATGATGTTGAATTTAGCAGCGTCGAAACAGGCCATTCGGCCCTACTTGAAGCACTGACTCGTTTCCCAATGTTATTCTTGCAGTTGGAACCAGCCTCGCTAGACGAGGAGAGCTGGAGCACGGAGGAGAAATGTTCCACAGTGAGACGCGCGCCGCAGCCCCGCCACCCCTCGGAGTCAGACCACTGCCCCAGGGAATGCCTGGCAACATTGGACAACCTCAGTCCCACGGCAGAACAGGGCATGGCTTACTCTGGCAAAGGTAAGGCCAACAGAGGACAAGGTACCCGGAAAAACTCTTCACCACCCTTTTCGCAGGAACAGGAGGAGGCCATTCAGCCCCTCTCGAGCCTGTTATACAGGAACAGGAGGAGGCCATTCAGCCCCTCTCGAGCCTGTTACACAGGAACAGGAGGAGGCTATTCAGCCCCTCTCGAGCCTGTTACACAGGAACAGGAGGAGGCCATTCAGCCCCTCTCGAGCCTGTTACACAGGAACAGGAGGAGGCCATTCAGCCCCTCTCGAGCCTGTTACACAGGAACAGGAGGAGGCCATTCAGCCCCTCTCGAGCCTGTTACACAGGAACAGGAGGAGGCCATTCAGCCCCTCTCGAGCCTGTTACACAGGAACAGGAGGAGGCCATTCAGCCCCTCTCGAGTCTGTTACACAGGAACAGGAGAAGTCCATCCAGCCCCTCGAACCTGTTATATAGGGACAGGAGGAGGCCATTCAGCCCCTCAAACCTGTTATATAGGGACAGGAGGAGGCCATTCAGCCCCTCGAACCTGTTACACAGGAATAAGATGAAGCCATTGAATTAGATCACTGCTGATCTGTATCTTAACTCCATCTACCCCACTCGGTTCCATAAACCTTAATCCCCTCACCCAACAAAAATCTATCAATCTCATTTTGACATTTCCAATTGATCCCCCAGCCTCGACAGCTTTTTTGGAGGGGGGGGAGCTGAGAGAGAGAGTTCCAGATTTCCACCCCCCTCTGTGTGAAGAGGTGCTCCCTGACATCACCCTGAATGGTCTGGCTCCCATTTTAAGGTTCTGCCCCCTTGTTCTGGACTCCGCTCCCCAACCCCACCAGAGGAAACAGGGTCGATAGAGAGAAACTGTCAGATCCTTTAATCATCTTAAACCCCTCGATTAGATCCCCCCCCCCACCTTTTAACCTTCTACACTTGAGGGAATACAAGCCCAGCCTGTGTGACCCACCCTCGTAATTTAACCCCTTCAGCCCCGGGACTATGCTGGTGAATCTGCGCTGAGCCCCCCCTCCAGGGGCAATATCTCCCCCCTGAGGGGGGCAGGGCCCAGGACTGGACACGGTTACACAGGATGGGGGGGTCGGAGCAGAGCTTTGTGGGAACCGCAGTGACAAGTCCACTACACTTTACGGACCTTAACCAGCAGGTCTTATAGAGAGAAAAGGAATTGTCTGGTGTATTCCTCGCTTGATGTGGGCTGAGTCACCAGATTGCGGTCCTGGGCCCTGACAGAGGTTACAGGCTGCCTCGGTCAGGAACAAGAGGGCATTCACAAAGTAAATTCAGTCCTTCCACCCCCCCCCCACCTGACACTCTGCCCCTGTGACAGGGATGGGATCTGCCCTGGTTGTGGGAGGTCTCCCTGAGTCAACTGACCCAACGTAACTTGCGACCCAGACAGGATCACAGAATGGTCACGCACACATCGAGGCCATTCGGTCCATCGCCAAATGAGCAGTTCACCGAGTGCCGCTCCCTCCCCATGTCCCTGTGACCCTGCACATTCTTCCTTTTCAGATAATAATCCTCTTGAAAGCCTCGATTGAACCTGCCTCCTCCCACACTCTCAGGCCGTGCATTCCAGACCCTAACCACTCGCTAAGTCAATAAGTTTCTCCTCCTGTCACCATCGCCTCTTATGCCAATCACCTTAAATCTGTGCCCTCTCGTTCTCGATCCTTCCACCTGTAGGAACAGTTTCTCCCTATCGACTCTGTCCTGACCCTCTCATCAATACCTCTCTCAAATCTCCTCTCAGCCGTCACTTCTCCAAGGGAAACAGTCCCGGCTTCTCCAATCCATCTCCGTAACTGAAGTTCCTCATCCCTGGAACCAGTCTCGTGAATCTTTTCTGCACCCAGTTATGGACTGGGTGCAGGTCAATGGGACTAGCGGAATAATATTACAGCACAGACTAGAAGGGCTGAATGGCCTGGTTTTCTGTGCTGTAGTGTTCTGTGGTTCTCTCTGATGCCTTCACAACCTTCCTAAAGTGTGTTTCCCAGTACTGGACACAGTACTCCAGCTGAGGCTGAACTAGTGACTTCTACAAGTTCAACACACCCTCCCTGCTCTTGTCCTCTAGGCCCCTATTAATAAAGCCCAGGATCCTGTTTGCTTTATTAACCACGCCTTCAACCTGTCCTGTCACCTTTAATAACTTAAGATTAATACAAGCAGGTCCCTCTGCCCACCCTTTCCAGTTGTGCCCTTTACTTTATATTGTCTCTCCAGGTTCTACCTACCAGAATGAATCGCCTCAATTTTCTCCGCATTGAACTTCATCTGCCACTTCTCCGCCCATTCCACCAACCGGTCTATGTCCCTGTGAAGCTCTACGCTGTCCTCCTCACAGCTGACAATGTTTCCAAGTTGCATGTCATCCCCCAAGGCCGGCGGCTGAAGATTGGGAGAGGGGTGTGGGGGAGCAACTGTGTCCCAGCAGGTTGGGTGTCACAGGGATGCTGGAGTTACTGGACTCACAGTCTGGAAAACAGCTCAAACCCCAATGCCAGGCAGTTGGAGAATTTGCTTTTCTGTTTTGGTGGGAATCTGGGATTAGCAAAAAGCGCAGCAAAGCTGTCAGATTGATGTTTAAAAACCCACCTGGCTCCCCAATTCTTTCACAGGATGTGGGCATCGCTGGCCAGGCCACCGTTTGTTGGCCACCCCTAATTGCCCCCTTGATGGCTTTGCTCGGACACTTCAGAGGGGCAGTTAAGAGTCACCCTTACATCGCTCTAGGTCTGGAGTCACATGTGGGCCAGACCGGGTAAGGAGGGCAGATTTCCCTCCCTAAAGGGGACATCAGTGACCCAGATGGGTCTTTCCAACAATCGCTGATAGTTTCGTGGTCACCGTTACTGAGACTAGTTTTCAATTCCAGATTTATTAACTGAATTTACATTCCACCAGCGGCCCTGGTGGGATTTGAACCCTCGTCCCCCTGAGCATTAGCCCGGGCCTCTGGGTTACTAGCCCAGTGACATGACCACTAGGCCACCGTCTCCCCCACAACGTCCATTTAAGGAAGGGTCTGGGTCTCCATGACTCCGAACCCGCCCGGCGCAAGCAGGGTAACTCTAACCCTGCCCTTTGACTTGGACCAGCAAGCCCAGTCAGTCACCGTGGTTAGGGGGAGGAGGCCCGCTATCGCCCTCTCGGCCTTGCCTCCCACGGCTGCGTCCCCGAGGAGGCGCAGTAGAAAGGGCCGGAGCTCTGGGCAGGGGGTGAGCTTTAACAAGACGGGGGGAAACGGCTAACAAAGCAACTCGATAACGCTGCTGATGTTGTCGTTGTTGGCAGGGAGAGCGGCACCAGAAGAGTCTGCAGGCACGGCCCAGGAAGGGCCTGAATCCCAGCAGCCATCGGAAGAGACTGCAGCGTTGCACAGTCAGGGAGCACAGGTGAGTGATCTAGAAAATGGTTCCCAGTGCTTTTTCACCCCTCCTCCTCACAGTCGTCCTCCAACAACCTGCATTTATCTAGCGCCTTTAACCCAGTGAAACGTCCCCCAGGCGCTTCAGAGGAAGGTCAAACAGACAGAATCTGACCCCGGATACGGAGATATTAGGGACAGGGGACCAAAAGCTCGGTCACAGAGGTCGGTTTTAAGGAGCGTCTTAAAGGAGAGAGAGAGAGAGAGAGAGAGAGAGGCGGAGAGGTTCAGGGAGGGAATTCCAGAGCTTAGGGCCCCAGGCAGCTGAAGGCACGGCCGCCAATGGTGGGGCGATGGGAATCGGGGGATGGTCAAGAGGCCGGAATTGGAGGAGCGCAGGGATCTCGGAGGGTTGTAGGGGCCGGAGGAGGTTACAGAGATAGGGAGGGTTGAAGGGGCTGGAGGAGGTTACAGAGATAGGGAGAGGTGAAGGGGCTGGAGGAGGTTACAGAGATAGGGAGGGGTGTAGGGGCTGGAGGAGGTTACAGAGATAGGGAGGGTTGTAGGGACTGGAGGAGGTTACAGAGATAGGGAGGGTTGTAGGGGCTGGAGGAGGTTACAGAGATAGGGAGGGGTGTAGGGGCTGGAGGAGGTTACAGAGATAGGGAGGGGTGTAGGGGCTGGAGGAGGTTACAGAGATAGGGAGGGGTGTAGGGGCTGGAGGAGGTTACAGAGATCTCAGAGGGTGGATATCATCTCGAAAGAGTCTGGGCAATGACTCATCGCCATTATTAAACCTGTAACTCAATGTTGGGGTGGTGGCACACTCAGTTTTGATCAGAATTCCCCTTAATGGAGAGATCAACCTCCACTTGGAAAATATTGGGAGCACCGCAACCTCAGTGTGTGTGTGTGGGTCTGTGTGTGTGTGTGTTGGTCTGTGTGTGTGTGTGGGTCTGTGTGTGTGTGTGGGTCTGTGTGTTGTTGAGAAGACATTGTAAAGGCTATGCTCCTTCCAGGGTGCCAGTCAGTGTGTTTTACTGTTCTCTGTGTGAGTGCTTTGATTAAGATGAACTGTTATTAATTTACAGAGAGAAATCTGTCATGGTTTGCCTCCAACTCCACAAGTCCATGTAAGTACAAATGTGAATGCTTTAATATGTTCCTTGACATTCAACGGCATTACCCTCACTGAATCCACCACTATCAACATCCTGGGGGTGACCATTGACCAGAAACTGAACTGGACCCAGCCATATAAACACTGTGGCTACAAGAGCAGGTCAGAGGCTGGGAATCCTGTGGTGAGTAACTCACCTCCTGACTCCCCGAAGCCTGTCCACCATCTACAAGGCACAAGTCAGGAGTGTGATGGAATACTCCCCACTTGCCTGGATGAGTGCAGCTCCCACAACACTCAAGAAGCTCGACACCATCCAGGACAAAGCAGCTGCTTGATTGGCACCACATCCACAAACATCCACTCCCTCCACCACCGACACACAGTAGCAGCAGTGTGTGTACCATCTACAAGATGCACTGCAGGAACTCACCAAGGCTCCTTAGACAGCACCTTCCAAACCCACGACCACTACCATCTAGAAGGACAAGGGCAGCAGACACATGGGGAACACCACCACCTGGAAGTTCCCCTCCAAGTCACTCACCATCCTGACTTGGAAATATATCGGCCGTTCCTTCACTGTCGCTGGGTCAAAATCCTGGAACTCCCTCCCTAACAGCACGGTGGGTGTACCTACACCACATGGACTGCAGCGGCTCAAGAAGGCAGCTCACCACCACCTTCTCAAGGGCAACTTGGGATGGGCAATAAATTATGGCCCAGTCAGTGATGTCCACATAGCATGAATGAATAAAAAGTAGTGCTGTATTTTAGATTGCTGTTGCCATAATGTTGAACATCAGTAGAAGGGCAGGGATACTTTGTGTACACTCAGCTTTACCATTGATATCTCTGCGTGTTACAGATGGGAGCCTGTTTCTCAAAGGTGTTTAACGGTTGCCCTTTGAAGATCAACGCTTCAGTTTCCTGGATCAACCCAAAGACCAGAGGTAAGAGAGGGGAGTGAGGTTATAAACCAATCACAGTTCACAGTGGATCACTTGAGGGGAGGGATTTGGGAATGAGCCACATCAGGTCCCGGACCGACAGCTTCTCCATTGTAAAATTTTCATCCTTATATTCCAGTCCCGCGACAGAAACCCCCTCTCTCTGTAACCTCCTCCAGCCCCTACAACCCGCCCTAGCTCTGTAACCTCCTCCAGCCCCTACACCCCTCCCTATCTCTGTAACCTCCTCCAGCCCCTACACCCCTCCCTATCTCTGTAACCTCCTCCAGCCCCTACACCCCTCCCTATCTCTGTAACCTCCTCCAGCCCCTACACCCCTCCCTATCTCTGTAACCTCCTCCAGCCCCAACACCCCACCCTATCTCTGTAACCTCCTCCAGCCCATACAACCCTCCCTATCTCTGTAACCTCCTCCAGCACCTACACACCTCCCTATCTCTGTAACCTCCTCCAGCCCCTACACCCTCCCTATCTCTGTAACCTCCTCCAGCCCCTACACCCTCCCTATCTCTGTAACCTCCTCCAGCCCCTACAACCCTCCCTATCTCTGTAACCTCCTCCAGCCCCTACAACCCTCCCTATCTCTGTAACCTCCTCCAGCCCCTACAACCCTCCCTATCACTGTAACCTCCTCCAGCCCCCAAAACCCTCCCTATCTCTGTAACCTCCTCCAGCCCCTACAACCCTCCCTATCTCTGTAACCTCCTCCAGCCCCTACACCCCTCCCTATCTCTGTAACCTCCTCCAGCCCCTACAACCCTCCCTATCTCTGTAACCTCCTCCAGCCCCCAAAACCCTCCCTATCTCTGTAACCTCCTCCAGCCCCCAAAACCCTCCCTATCTCTGTAACCTCCTCCAGCCCCCAAAACCCTCCCTATCTCTGTAACCTCCTCCAGCCCCCAAAACCCTCCCTATCTCTGTCACCTCCTCCAGCCCCCAAAACCCTCCCTATCTCTGTAACCTCCTCCAGCCCCCAAAACCCTCCCTATCTCTGTAACCTCCTCCAGCCCCTACACCCCTCCCTATCTCTGTAACCTCCTCCAGCCCCTACAACGTTCCCTATCTCTGTAACCTCCTCCAGTCCCTACACCCCTCCCTATCTCTGTAACCTCCTCCAGCCCCTACAACCCTCCCTATCTCTGTAACCTCCTCCAGACCCTACAAACCTCCCTATCTCTGTAACCTCCTCCAGCCCCTACACCCCTCCCTAGCTCTGTAACCTCCTCTAGAACCTACACCCCTCCCTATCTCTGTAACCTCCTCCAGCCCCTACAACCCTCCCTATCTCTGTAACCTCCTCCAGCCCCTACAAACCTCCCTATCTCTGTAACCTCCTCCAGTCCCTACACCCCTCCCTATCTCTGTAACCTCCTCCAGCCCCTACAACACTCCCTATCTCTGTAACCTCCTCCAGCCCCTACAACGCGCCCTATCTCTGTAACCTCCTCTAGAACCTACACCCCTCCCTATCTCTGTAACCTCCTCCAGCCCCTACACCCCTCCCTATCTCTATAACCTCCTCCAGCCCCTACATCCCTCCCTATCTCTGTAACCTCCTCCAGCCCCTACAACGCTCCCTATCTCTGTAACCTCCTCCAGCCCCAAAACCCTCCCTATCTCTGTAACCTCCTCCAGCCCCTAGAAACCTCCCTATCTCTGTAACCTCCTCTAGCCCCTACACCCCTCCCTATCTCTGTAAGCACATCCAGCCTATACAACCCTCCCTATCTCTGTAACCTCCTCCAGCCCCTAAAATCCTCCCTATCTCTGTAACCTCCTCCAGCCCCTACAACCCTCACTTTCTCTGTAGCCTCCTCCAGCCCCTACAACCCTCCCTATCTCTGAAACCTGCTCTAGCCCCTACAACGCTCCCTATCTCTGAAACCTGCTCTAGCCCCTACAACGCTCCCTATCTCTGTAACCTCCTCCAGCCCCTACACCCCTCCCTATCTCTGTAACCTCCTCCAGCCCCTACAACCCTCCCTATCTCTGTAACCTCCTCCAGCCCCTACAACCCTCCCTATCTCTGTAAACCCCTCCAGCCCATACAACACTCCCTATCGCTGTAACCTCCATTGGGCCCTACACCCCTCCCTATCTCTGTAATCTCCTCCAGCCCCTACAACCCTCCACATCTCTGTAACCTCCTCCAGCCCCTACACCCCTCCCTATCTCTGTAACTTCCTCCAGCCCCTACAACCCTCCCTATCTCTGTAACCTCCTCCAGAACCTACAACCTCCCTATCTCTGTAACCTCCTCTAGCCCCTACACCCCTCCCTATCTCTGTAACCTCCTCCAACCCCTACACCCCTCCCTATCTCTGTAACCTCCTCCAGCCCCTACAACCCTCCCTATCTCTGTAATCTCCTCCAGCCCCTACACCCCCTCCTTATCTCTGTAACCTCCTCCAGCCCCTACAACCCTCCCTATCTCTGTAAACACCTCCAGCGCCTACAACCCTCCCTATCTCTGTAACCTCCTCCAGCCCCTACAACCCTCCCTATCTCTGTAACCTCCTCCAGCCCCTGCAACCCTCCCTATCTCTGTAACCTCCTCCAGCCCCTACAACCCTCCCTATCTCTGTAATCTCCTCCAGCCCCTACACTCCTCCCTATCTCTGTAAACTCCTCCAGCCCCTACACTCCTCCCTATCTCTGTAACCTCCTCCAGCTCCTACCACCCTCCGAGATCTCTGCGCTCCTCCAATTCCGACCTCTTGACCGTCACCCAATTCCCATCGCCCCACCATTGGGTCGGTGCTGAGGGAGCACCGCACTGTCGGAGGGTCAGTGCTGAGGGAGCGCAGCACTGTTGGAGGGTCAGTGCTGAGGGAGCGCCGCACTGTCGGAGGGTCAGTGCTGAGGGAGCGCCTCACTGTCGCAGGGTCAGTGCTGAGGGAGCGCCGCACTGTCGCAGGGTCACTGCTGAGGGAGCGCCGCACTGTCGCAGGGTCAGTGCTGAGGGAGCGCCGCACTGTCAGCGGGTCAGTGCTGAGGGAGTGCCGCACTGTCGGAGGGTCAGTGCTGAGGGAGCGCCGCACTGTCGGAGGGTCAGTGCTGAGGGCGCGCCGCACTGTTGGCGGGTTAGCACTGAGGGAGCGCCGCACTGTCGGAGGGTCAGTGCTGAGGGAGCGCCGCACTGTCGCAGGGTCAGTGCTGAAGGAGCGCCGCACTGTCGCAGGGTCAGTGCTGAGGGAGCACTGCACTGTCAGCAGGTTAGCACTGAGGGAGCGCCGCACTGTCGCAGGGTCAGTGCTGAGGGAGCGCCGCACTGTCGCAGGGTCAGTGCTGAGGGAGCGCCGCACTGTCGCAGGGTCAGTGCTGAGGGAGCGCCGCAATGTCGCAGGGTCAGTGCTGAGGGAGCGACGCACTGTCGCAGGGTCAGTGCTGAGGGAGCGCCGCACTGTCGCAGGGTCAGTGCTGAGGGAGCGCCGCACTGTCGCAGGGTCAGTGCTGAGGGAGCGCCGCACTGTCGCAGGGTCAGTGCTGAGGGAGGGCCGCACTGTCGCAGGGTCAGTGCTGAGGGAGCGCCGCACTGTCGCAGGGTCAGTGCTGAGGGAGCGCTGCACTGTCGGAGGGTCAGTACTGAGGGAGTGTCGCACTGTCGGAGGGTCAGTGCTGAGGGAGCGCCGCACTGTCGGAGGGTCAGTGCTGAGGGAGCGCCGCGCTGTCGGAGGGTTAGCACCGAGGGAGCGCCGCACTGTCGGAGGGTCAGTGCTGAGGGAGCACCGCACTGTCGGAGGGTCAGTGCTGAGGGAGCGCCGCACTGTCGGAGGGTCAGTACTGAGGGAGCGCCGCACTGTCGGAGGGTCAGTTCTGAGGGAGCGCTGCACTGTCGGAGGGTCAGTGCTGAGGGAGCGCCGCACTGTCGGAGGGTCAGTGCTGAGGGAGCGCCGCACTGTCGGAGGGTCAGTGCTGAGGGAGCACCGCACTGTCAGAAATCGGCTGCTGTGTTTCCTTCATTACAGCAGTGACCATAGTTTTAAAAAAAAGTCCTTCGTTGTCTGTGAAACTCTTTGGGACGTCTCGAGGTGGTGAAAGGAGCTGGGCAGATGGGGACTGTTTGTTACTTCTCCCAGCCTGTTGACCCTCACTCTGGGCTGGGGTGTGGTGAGGAGAATACTGGCCTTGGAGAAATACAAGTCTTTCATTCTATCTCCAGATCAGTATTTAATCCTGGGTGCAGAAGAAGGAATCTACACACTGAACCTAAATGAACTCCATGAGGACACAATAGAAAAGGTAAAAGATTTCTCTTCCTGCTCTTGTTTACACCCCCCTAAAAACTCTCACTGGGGTACGGGTCCCACACACACTGACTCTCACTGGGGTACGGGTCCCACACACACTGACTCTCACTGGGGTATGGGTCCCACACACACTGACTCTCACTGGGGTGCGGGTCCCACACACACTGACTCTCACTGGGGTACGGGACACACACACAGACTCTCACTGGGGGTACAGACACAGTGAATCTCCCAATGAAAGCTTGAATTAATGTCCCTTCTTTTCACAGCTGCTCCCTCACAGATGCTCCTGGCTGTTTGTCCTGAACAATGTCCTCATGTCCGTCACTGGTGAGTATTCTTTTCTTCTTCCACGGGAAGTGGGCCCAGCATTTATTGCCCATCCCTAATTGCCCCTCGAGAAGCTGGTGCTGCTGCTGTCAATGGTGCGCCCACTGGTTGCCGAGAGATTTAATAAATGCTGCATCTCTCAGCATTGGGCAGGTCTTCATTGTCGAACTGCCATGCTGCGTGGCATAGGTGACGGGCGTCTTACAGACATTCCGCTGACAGCGACATCGGTGGCCAGCCTGCCTGCGGAGTTCTGTTTAAGCCCGTTTTTCATGTTCTTCCCTCGCTGCCGGCCCCTTGCTCCCCTCCTCTTCATCCCTGTGGTGGTGAGAAGGCACTCCAGCCACTCTGCACAGATAGCGTGTGCACAGAGCTGGCCTTTCACTCGCTTTGACGATGTAAGAGTTTCTCTCGTTCTCCCCGCCCCACTCAGCCCTTGCTCTGTTTCTCCTGTACTCCGCCCTGCCTCGGGTCCTCCTGAAATGCCACGTTTTGACCCTTTGACTGGCCGATTCTGGGCTTGGTTGGAGGAGATACCGTTCTGTGTGAGATTTCGGGATCGGAGTGCTCCCCGAATATTAAGGCATGGAGGCTTGAGGAGCACAAAGAGCTCACATTTTGTAGATTACTCTCGGGGGAATGTTCCCCTTGGATCAGTCCCCCTGTTCGCTGGACAAGGGAGCTCCACCGTTTAGAGGCAGGTAGAGACAGGGGTACAGGGGGTGTCGGGGTGATGATGGAGGGGGGGAGGGTACAGAGGTTGTCAGGGTGATGACAGGAGGGGGGTACAGGGTGTGATGGGGGTATAGGGAGGTTTCGGGGTGATGATGTGGGGACAGGGTGTTGGGGTGATGATGGGGGTAGAAGGAGATCGGGGTGATGATGGGGGGTACAGGGGGTGTCGGGATGATGATGGGGGTATGGGAGGGTGTCAGGGTGATGATGCAGGTAGAGGGGGTGATGATGGGGGTAGGGGATGATGATGGGGGTAGAGGGGGTGTCGGGGTGATGATGGGGGTAGAGTGGGTGTCGGGGTGATGATGGGGGTAGAGGGGGTGTTGGGGTGATGATGGGGGTAGAGGGGGTGATGACAGGGGTACAGGGGTGATGATGGGGGTGTCAGGGTGATGATGGGGTATCGGGGTGATGATGGGGGTACAGGGTTTGTTGGGGTGATGACGGGGGTACAGGGGGTGATGACAGGGGTACAGGGGGGATGAAGGGGGTACAGGAGGTGAGGATGGGGGGTACAGGGAGTGATGACGGGGATACAGGGGGTATCGGGGTGATGACGGGGGTACAGGGGGTGATGATGGGGGTGATGATGGGGTGATGATTGGTAGACGGGGCGATGGGGGTACAGGGGGTGATGGGTATACAGGGGGTGATGATGGGGGTACAGGGGGTGATGATGGGGGTACAGGGGGTGATGAAGGGTGTACAGGGGGTATCGGGGTAATGATGGGGGTACAGGGGGTGATGATGGGGTGATGATGGGGATACAGGGGGTGATGATGGGGGTACAGGGGGTGATGATGGGGGTACAGGGGGTTGATGATGGGGGTACAGGGGGTGCTGATGGGGTGATGAAGGGGGTACAGGGGGTGATGACGGGGGTACAGGGGGTGATGACGGGGGTACAGGGGGTGATGACGGGGGTACAGGGGGTGATGACGGGGGTACAGGGGGTGATGATGGGGGTACAAAGGGTGTTGGGGTGATGAAGGGGGTACAGGGGGTGATGATGGGGGTACAGGGGGTGATGACGGGGGTATAGAGGGTGTTGGGGTGATGAAGGGGGTACAGGGTGTGATGGGGGTATAGGGAGGTTTCAGGGTGATGATGTGGGGACAGGGTGTTGGGGTGATGATGGGGGTAGAAGGAGATCGGGGTGATGATGGGGGGTACAGGGGGTGTCGGGATGATGATGGGGGCATGGGAGGGTGTCAGGGTGATGATGCAGGTAGAGGGGGTGATGATGGGGGGTAGAGGGGGGTGTCGGGGTGATGATGGGGGTAGAGTGGGTGTCGGGGTGATGATGGGGGTAGAGGGGGTGTCGGGGTGATGATGGGGGTAGAGGGGGTGATGACAGGGGTACAGGGGTGATGATGGGGTATCGGGGTGATGATGGGGGTACAGGGTTTGTTGGGGTGATGACGGGGGTACAGGGGGTGATGACGGGGGTACAGGGGGTGATGACGGGGGTACAGGGGGGGATGAAGGGGGTACAGGGGGTGAGGATGAGGGGGTACAGGGAGTGATGGGGATACAGGGGGTATCGGGGTGATGACGGGGGTACAGGGGGTGATGATGGGGGTACAGGGGGTGATGATGGGGTGATGATTGGTAGACGGGGAGATGGGGGTACAGGGGGTGATGGGTATACAGGGGGTGATGATGGGGGTACAGGGGGTGATGATGGGGGTACAGGGGTTGATGATGGGGGTACAGGGGGTGATGAAGGGTGTACAGGGGGTATCGGGGTAATGATGGGGGTACAGGGGGTGATGATGGGGTGATGACGGGGATACAGTGGGTGATGATGGGGGTACAGGGGGTGATGATGGGGGTACAGGGGGTGATGATGGGGGTACAGGGGGTGATGATGGGGGTACAGGGGGTGCTGATGGGGTGATGATGGGTATACAGGGGGTGATGAAGGGGGTACAAGGGGTGATGACGGGGGTACAGGGGGTGATGACGGGGGTACAGGGGGTGATGACGGGGGTACAGGGGGTGATGATGGGGGTACAAAGGGTGTTGGGGTGATGAAGGGGGTACAGGGGGTGATGATGGGGGTACAGGGGGTGATGACGGGGGTATAGAGGTTGTTGGGGTGATGAAGGGGGGTACAGGGGGTGATGATGGGGGTACAAAGGGTGTTGGGGTGATGAAGGGGGTACAGGGGGTGATGATGGGGGTACAGGGGGTGATGATGGGGATATAGAGTGTGTTGGGGTGATGAAGGGGGTACAGGTGGTGATGATGGGGGTACAGAGGGTGTTGAGGTGATGAAGGGGGTACAGGGGGTGATGACGGGGGGGTAAGGGGGTGATGATGGGGGTACAGGGGGTGATGATGGGGGTACAGGGGGTGATTATGGGGGTACAGGGAGTGATGACGGGGGTACAGGGGTGATGACGGGGGTACAGGGGGTGATGACGTGGGGGGGGTACAGGTGGTGATGACGGGGGTAGAGGGGGTGATGAAGGGGGTACAGGGGGTGATGACATGGGTACAGGGGGTGATGACGGGGGGTACAGGGGGTGATGACGGGGGTACGGGGGGTGATGTTGGGGGGGTACAGGGGGTGATGATGGGCGGGTACAGGGGGTGATGACGGGGGGCGGGTACAGGGGGTGATGACGGGGATACAGGGGGTGATGACGGGGGGTACAGGGGGTGATGACGGGGGGGCGGGTACAGAGGGTGGTGACGGGGGGGTACAGGGGGTGATGACGGGGGTACAGGGAGTGATGACGGGGGTACAGGGGGTGATGATGGGGTGTCGGGGTGATGACGGGGGTACATTGGGTGATGATGGGGTTACAGGGAGTGACGGGGTTACAGGGGGTGATAGGGGTATAGGGAGGTGATGGGGTGATGATGGGGGTAGAGGGGGTGTTGGGATGATGATGGGGGTACAGGGGTGTCGGGGTGATGATGGGGGTACAGGGGGTGTCGGGGTGATGATGGGTGTACAGGGGGTGTTGGGGTGATGATGGGGGTAGAGGGGGTGTTGGGGTGATGATGGGGGTAGAGGGGGTGATGATGGGGGTACAGGGGGTGTCGGGGTGATGATGGGGGTAGGGGGGTGTTGGGGTGATGTTGGGGGTAGAGGGGGTGATGATGGGGGTACAGAGGGTGTCAGGGTGATGATGGGGGCAGAGGGGGTGATGATGGGGGTAGAGGGGGTGTCTTGGTGATGATGGGGGTACAGGGGGTGATGAAGGGGGTACAGGGGGTGATGACGGGGGTATAGGGGTGATGATGGGGGTACAGGGGGTGATGATGGGGGTACAGGGGGTGATGACGGGGGTACAGGGGGTGTCAGGGTGATGATGGGGGCAGAGGGGGTGATGATGGGGGTAGAGGGGGTGTCTTGGTGATGATGGGGGTACAGGGGGTGATGAAGGGGGTACAGGGGGTGATGACGGGGGTATAGGGGTGATGATGGGGGTACAGGGGGTGATGACGGGGGTACAGGGGTGATGACGGGGGTACAGGGGTGATGACGGGTACAGGGGGTGATGATGGGGGTACAGGGGGTGATGAAGGGGGTACAGGGGGTGATGACGGAGGGTACAGGGGGTGATGAAGGGGGTACAGGGGGTGATGATGGGGTGATGACGGGGGTACAGGAGTGATGATGGGGGTACAGGGGGTGATGACGGGGTGTCGGGGTGATGATGGGGGATAGCAGGTGTCGGGTTGTGTGGGGGTTTTGTCCTGTTAGGGATGGCCAGTTTCACTCCTCCTTCATTTTGCAGGTAAGTCTCTGCAGCTGTACTCCCACAACCTGGTGACACTCTTCGATCAGAGGAAGAACGTTCACAACCTGCATATCTCCCTCCCAGCCAATAAGCTGACCGACAGAATCATCCCCAAGTAAGGATTGTTTTCATCTCCCTATCCTGGCTCTCACCTCCCTCCTCTCTCTTTCCCCATCACAGCCTCTCCCTATTGCATTGATACAACTCCGCTTAGTCCCCTTTCATCCCTCTCTCGCATTCATTCCTCACAATCTCCACAGCCCGCTCTCCTCTTCCTCCTCCCCGCATCCTCGTTCTCACTCAACCGAGTCCATTCAGCCCATCCCCTCTGCTACCTCATCGTTCCCAAACCTGCTGAAGTTCTGAGCTTCCTTTGACAGAGCTGTAACTGTCAAGCCTGCAAGTAACCGCACTGACACTCTGATCCCATTGCAGGAAATTCGCACCCTCTTTGAAAATTCCAGACACTAAGGGCTGCCGAAAGTGCTGTGTAGGTAAGAACTAGACTGCGGAGGAACACTCCCCATCGAGCTATTGTCTTCCCATCTGTCTGTGTGTGATGTTCTGCAGGATTACCTAGTAGATGTGTTCCAGCTCGCCTGTACTGCTCTCCTGTTATTCTACACACCATCGGTTATTCTATATATAATCCAACCCGAACCACTCGATTAGATTCCAGTCTGTAACTCAGTCCCGGGTATCTGTTATTCTATATATAAACGCCCCGAACCCCTCGATTAGATTCCAGTCTGTAACTCAATCCCGGGTATCTGTTATTCTATATATAAACCCCCCTGAACCCCTCGATTAGATTCCAGTCAGTAACTCACTCCCGGGTATCTGTTATTCTATATATAAACCCCCGAACCCCTCGATTAGATTCCAGTCTGTAACTCACTCCCGGGTATCTGTTATTCTATATATAATCCAACCCGAACACCTCGATTAGATTCCAGTCTGTAACTCACTCCCAGATATCTGTTATTCTATATATAAACTACCTGAACCCCTCGATTAGATTCCAGTCTGTAACTCTCTCCAGGGTATCTGTTGTTCTATATATAAACTACCTGAACCCCTCGATTAGATTCCAGTCTGTAACTCACTCCTGGGTATCTGTTATTCTATATATAAACCACCTCAAACCCCTCGATTAGATTCCAGTCTGTAACTCACTCCCGGGTATCTGTTATTCTATATATAAACCCCCCCGAACCCCTCGATTAGATTCCAGTCTGTAACTCACTCTCGGGTATCTGTTATTCTATATATAAACCACCCCGAACCCCTCGATTAGATTCCAGTCTGTAACTCACTCCCGGGTATCTGTTATTCTATATATAAACACCCCCGAACCCCTCGATTAGATTCCAGTCTGTAACTCACTCCCAGGTATCTGTTATTCTATATATAAACCACCCTGTACCCCTCGATTAGATTCCAGTCTGTAACTCACTCCCGGGTATCTGTTGTTCTATATATAAACACCCCCGAACCCCTCGATTAGATTCCAGTCTGTAACTCACTCCCGGGTATCTGTTATTCTATATATAAACCCCCGAACCCCTCGATTAGATTCCAGTCTGTAACTCACTCCCGGGTATCTGTTATTCTATATATAAACCCCGTACCCTTCCATTAGATTCCAGTGTGTAAGTAATCACATCCAGTGTGGTACCCGAGATCCATGCACACAGAACAGGAAAATGCCAGACTCTGCTGTCTGACCTGATCACAGGCCAGGGTAGCCAGCAGTCAAAGGCTACAATTGGCCTCGGCCTCAACCGGGCTGCCTGGAATCCCCCCCACCCACCCACCAGCTCCCCCCCTCCCCAATCCCCTGATACACCTAGTTTAGCGAAGGGGGTCAAATGTACCAGGGTTGCTGTTCCTGATCTCTGTCAAGTGTCACCAGCCCCTTCCACTCCACCTTGCATCATTGGGGAGCCAGAAGGAGGTCAGGATCAGTGGACTGCGATGCCCACCAGAGTCGAGCAGCCTCCAGCACACGATGCCATTTCTTTCTGGTGCCCTGACTCTGGGGCTGCGCTCGCTGTGCATTTGAACGAGCAGTGCAATGGTCTGTTCTGTGTGTTACAGTGAGGAACCCGTACACAAGGTCCACATTCCTGTGTGGTCTACTGGACAGTGGCATTATCCTTCTGCAGTGGTATGAGCCCCTCCAGAAATTCATGCTTCTCAAGGTAAACTCTGTCTCTCGTTGTTCAGCAAGTAGCAAGCTCTTTCTAGAAAAGAATCCTATGACTATCGTTAGAGTTACACCCAGTACCGTGCAGTTAACTGTTAGTATGTCCAAGGTCTGGGCGGGGAAAAGACAGCTCGCGATCCCTTCAGCTAGCGCAACACTCTGATCGGCAGGGCTCAATGTGGTACAACTGTCGGAGGGTCAGTGCTGAGGGAGCGCCGCACTGTCGGAGGGTCAGAGCTGAGGGAGCGCCGCACTGTCGGAGGGTCAGTGCTGAGGGAGCGCCGCACTGTCGGAGGGTCAGTGCTGAGGGAGCGCCGCATTGTCGGAGGGTCAGTGCTGAGGGAGCGCCGCACTGTCGGAGGGTCAGTGCTGAGGGAACGCCGCATTGTCGGAGGGTCAGTGCTGAGGGAGCGCCGCACTGTCGGAGAGTCAGTGCTGAGGGAGCGCCGCACTGTCGGAGGGTCAGTGCTGAGGGAGCGCCGCACTGTCGGAGGGTCAGTGCTGAGGGAGCGCCGCACTGTCGGAGGGTCAGTGCTGAGGGAGCGCCGCACTGTTGGAGGGTCAGTGCTGAGGGAGCGCCGCACTGTCGGAGCGTCAGTGCTGAGGGAGAGCCGCAGTGTCGGGTCAGTGCTGAGGGAGCGCCGCACTGTCGGAGGGTCAGTGCTGAGGGAGCGCCGCACTGTCGGAGGGTCAGTGCTGAGGGAGCACCGCACTGTCGGAGGGTCAGTGCTGAGGGAGTGCGGCACTGTTGGAGGTGCCGTCTTTCAGTATGAGACATTAAACCGAGGCCCCGTCTGCCCTCTCGGGTGGGTGTAAAAGATCCCACGGCCACTATTGGGAGAAGAGCAGGGGGGAGTTCTCCCCGGTGTCCTGGGGCCGATATTTATCCCTCACCCAACATCACTAAAAACAGATGATCTGGGTCATTATCACATTGCTGTTTGTGGGATCTTACTGTGTGTTGTGGCTGCTGCATTTCCTACATTGCAACAGTGATCACACTTCAAAACAAAGTCCTCATTAACTGTGAAGCACTTCGGGACGTCCCGAGGTGTAGAAAGGTGTTATTACTCCTGGGATCTCAGGGTACGAATTCCATCAGGAAGCAGCGGTGAACGTTTAATCCGTCCCTACACCGGCCCTGCCCCACTCCCCTCCCGCGAGCCCTACTTCTGATCGGCTGAACTCCTGTCCTTACCCTGGAGCGTGAGAGGTGGTAACCTGGAAAGTCTAGCCCTCGTGATCTCATCCTTGGAGAGCTTGAGAGGTAGAAGATCAGCTGTGCTCTTATGGTATTACACAGCAGGTTTGAGTGGCTGAATGGCGTTCTGCTGCAGCAGGTTCAAGGGGCCGAACGGCCTTCTGCTGCAGCAGCTTCAAGGGGCCGAATGGCCTTCTGCTGCAGCAGATTCAAGGGGCCGAATGTTCTTCTGCTGCAGCAGGTTCAAGGGGCCGAACGGCCTTCTGCTGCAGCAGGTTCAAGGGGCCGAATGGCCGTTACAATAACTGGTGATTCCCCGTTGCTTTCCCCATGGCCTGGCTTCAGCCAATTCAAGTTGACGTGCCAACCAATCAGTACTCTCTTCTCCCCTAGTATAAATTGTTGTGAGAGTTTGGAATTTGGTGTTCTTGCATTTGTCCTGATGAGTGCCGGATATGTAAAGTTGCAGCAGGAGGAGGTCTCTCTTTTCAGTGATATCTGACCATCTTAAACCTGTCTTGATTCTCCTCCCAGCAATTTAACCTCACGCTCCCAAACCCGCTACAAATCTTCGAGCTGCTGGTCTTCCCAGATGAGGAGTACCCACAGGTGTGCCTGGGAGTGCGGGCCCCAACACATCCCAAACAGGTCTTACAGTTCGACACCGTTCAGCTCAAGTCCTCTGGCTCGCTCGGCCCTGCGACACAGTCAGGTACGGTGAACTCCGACAATCAAAGGCAGCAAAACTTACATTGCTGTAGCGGCCGTTAACGTCCCCTCAGCTGTGCGGGGGGACCGTTGTCAAATTTTGCCCCTGAGCCACAAGTGCAAATGTTCAGACCAAAGCTCGGTCAAGGAGGTCGGTTTTAAGCAGCATCTTAAAGGAAGAGAGAGAGAGAGGGAGGCGGAGAGGTTTACAGAGGGAATTCCAGAGCTCAGGGCCCCAGGCAGCTGAAGGCACGGCCGCCAATGGTGGAGCGATGGGAATCGGGGGGTGGTCAAGAGGCCGGAATTGGAGGAGCGCAGAGATCTCGCAGGATTGTAGGGGCTGGAGGAGGTTACAGAGATAGGGAGGGGTGTAGGAGCTGGAGGAGGTTACAGGGATAGGGAGGGTTGTAGGGTCAGGAGGAGGTTACAGAGATAGGGAGGGTTGTAGGGTCAGGAGGAGGTTACAGAGATAGGGAGGGTTGTAGGGTCAGGAGGAGGTTACAGAGATAGGGAGGGTCGTAGGGTCAGGAGGAGGTTACAGAGATAGGGAGGGGTGTAGGGGCTGGAGGAGGTTACAGAGATAGGGAGGGGTGTAGGGGCTGGAGGAGGTTACAGAGATAGGGAGGGTGGTAGGGGCTGGAGGAGGTTACAGAGATAGGGAGAGGGGACGAGGAATTTGAAAATGAGGATAAGAATTTTAAAATCGAGGCAGTGTAGATGAATGAGCACAGCAGGTGATGGGTGGCGGAGTTCAGAGTAGGCTGAGGTTTACAGGAGGCCAAAACTGTGTTAATCTGGAGGTGACAATGTAGAGAGAGCTTTACTCTGTATCTAACCCCGTGCTGTACCTGTCCTGGGAGTGTTTGATGGGGACAGTGTAGAGGGAGCTTTACTCTGTATCTAACCCCGTGCTGTACCTGTCCTGGGAGTGTTTGATGGGGACAGTGTAGAGGGAGCTTTACTCTGTATCTAACCCCGTGCTGTACCTGTCCTGGGAGTGTTTGATGGGGACAGTGTAGAGGGAGCTTTACTCTGTATCTAACCCCGTGCTGTACCTGTCCTGGGAGTGTTTGATGGGGACGGTGTAGAGGGAGCTTTACTCTGTATCTAACCCCGTGCTGTACCTGTCCTGGGTGTGTTTGATGGGGACGGTGTAGAGGGAGCTTTACTCTGTATCTAACCCCGTGCTGTACCTGTCCTGGGTGTGTTTGATGGGGATAATACTTCATTTTGTAACCAATCCTTGTGAACTCAGGTTACAACTAATTCACAGTTGTTCAATCTCTTCATACTTTTTTTTAGAGACCTCACTGATGAATGCAAGCCACGTGTCACAGCTGGACCGGGACAGTGTTCTCGTCTGTATTGACAGTAAGTCTTTTGTATCTCACTCATGTTGGACAAAATGCCCCTGCTTGTTGTCAGTGAGCACTCTATTATATCAGACACCCCATGTCAGCATCAAAGTTGTGGGTTTCAGCATCTGGAGATATCAACCCCAAAATGCAAGCCGACACCCCCGGGGTCAGTGCTGAGGGAGCGCCGCACTGTCGGAGGGTCAGTGCTGAGGGAGTGCCGCACTGTCGGAGGGTCAGTGCTGAGGGAGCGCCGTACTGTCAGAGGGTCAGTGCTGAGGGAGCGCCGCACTGTCGGAGGGTCAGTGCTGAGGGAGCACCGCACTGTCGGAGGGTCAGTATTGAGGGAGCGCCGCACTGTCGGAGGGTCAGTGCTGAGGGAGAGCCGCACTGTCGGAGGGTCAGTGCTGAGGGAGCGCCACACTGTCGGAAGGTCAGTGCTGAGGGAGAGCCGCACTGTCGGAGGTGCTGCTTTTCAGGATGAGACATTAAACCGAGGCCCCGTCTGCCCTCTCGGGTGGGGGATCCCACGGCCACTATTGGGAGAAGAGCAGGGGGGAGTTCTCCCCGGTGTCCTGGGGCCGATATTGATCCCTCACCCAACATCACTAAAAACAGATGATCTGGGTCATTATCACATTGCTGTTTGTGGGATCTTACTGTGCATAAATTGGCTGCTGAGTTTCCTACATTACAACAGTGACCACACTTCAAAACAAAGTGCTTCGTTGTCTGTGAAACACTCTGGGACGTCCCGAGGTGGTGACAGGAGCTGGAGAGATGGGAATTTGTCTAACCGTTTTTTAACCGTTTTCAGATTGTGTGAAGATTGTGAACTTGCACGGAGAGCTGAGTCACAGAATAGGGGCCGAACTGACCTTCCGATTTTGCGTTCAGACAGTCGGTGAGTACCCGGGTGTGAGAGCTGCCTCAGCCTGTTTCCCTGAGAGCCGCGGAGAATTGTGACCGAGTACCCTTCCCAGGACCTGCAGTTTTGGGCTGTCTGTCAACTCAGTCTGAGTTCGCTATTCCCCATCAGGATGGAGATGATCAGGTAACTGTCCTGTCAACTCCTGCTCAGAGCTCGCAGCCCTGTAGATTCTTGCAATTGTGTCCATCAGCTATCCTAGTATAGCATCTTCCACTGACTGTACTCTGCTGGGGAAAATCATTTCTCTGTAATCCACAGATAGTGCTGCAGCACCAGTCACAAGTTCTGTTGTCGGTGGTAATGATTCTTCAAATACACTGTCTTTTCTGTTCTGTTTGCTCTTTAACTAGACTCTATCTTTGAGACAGAGTGAGGCAGGCTGTGAACACTGTACATTTACTTACAGAGCTGTTTTCCTTTGTGTAGTGTGCCTGCAGGACAGTGTTCTTGCCTTCTGGAGACATGGGATGCAAGGCCAGAGCCTCCAGTCAAATGAGGTAATATTTACAACTTCATTGGGGGTACAGTACTGGTGGGGACAGGTCTGACACTGTATAACACTGGGGTACAGTACTGGTGGGGACATGTCTGTCACTGTATAACACTGGGGCACAGTACTGGTGGGGACAGGTCTGACACTGTATAACACTGGGGTACAGTACTGGTGGGGACATGTCTGTCACTGTATAAGACTGGGGTACAGTACTGGTGGGGACGGGTCTGTCACTATGTAACACTGGGATACAGTACTGGCGGGGACATGTCTGTCACTGTATAACACTGGGGTACAGTACTGGCGGGGACGGGTCTGTCACTGTGTAACACTGGGGTACAGTACTGGTGGGGACAGGTCTCACTGTACAACACGGGTACAGTACTGGTGGCGACGGGTCTGTCACTGTATAACACTGGGGTACAGTACTGTTGGGGACGGGTCTGTCACTGTATAACACTGGGGTACACTACTGGTGGGGACGGGTCTGTCACTGTGTAATACTGGGGTACAGTACTGGTGGGGACAGGTCTGTCACTGTATAACACTGGGGTACAGTACTGGTGGGGACAGGTCTGTCACTGTATAACACTGGGGTACAGTACTGGTGGGGACAGGTCTGTCACTGTATAACACTGGGGTACAGTACTGGTGGGGACAGGTCTGTCACTGTATAACACTGGGGTACAGTACTGGTGGGGGCAGGTCTGTCACTGTGTAACACTGGGCTACACTTAGGGCGTATCGCAGAGGTGCCGTCTTTCAGGATGAGACATTAAACCGAGGCCCCGTCTGCCCTCTCGGGTGGGTGTAAAAGATCCCACGGCCACTATTGGGAGAAGAGCAGGGGGGAGTTCTCCCCGGTGTCCTGGGGCCGATATTTATCCCTCACCCAACATCACTAAAAACAGATGATCTGGGTCATTATCACATTGCTGTTTGTGGGATCTTCCTCTCCACAAATTGGCTGCAACATCATGACTGTCCCGCTTTAGAAAACAAAGTGCTTCATTCATCGTCCTGAGGTGGTGAATGGTGCTATGGAAATGCAGGTTCTCTCAGACTGACAGAATCCTGTAAATTGGAAACGGAATAAGCTGAGGTTTGTGTGAACCTGGGCAGAGCAGGGTGATAATAATTCTGGTTTTAAACTCCCTCTGCAGATAACTCAGGAGATAACAGATGAAACGAGAATGTTCCATGTGCTGGGGACCCAGAGGTGAGCAGTTGAGGCAGTGTTTGTCCTGTCCTGAGTCCGCGGGGCTATGCCGGGGAGAGACGGGGTCTCAGACTGAACCCCGATTAGCAAAGAGACAACTCCCTGCAGCTCAGTTAGGGATTGGCGAGGGGTGTCAGCGACCCCCAGAGAGAGGCCGTCAGCAGCCCAGTTCAAGTGCAGCCTTCAGCAGTTGAATGTCGCTCTGCTTACGTAAGTGAGCAAGAAGATCCTGCACTGCGCTGCCAGTCCGGGGTGACAGGTAACTCACCACCTTTAGCCGGGCATTCTCCGGATCGGGGGGGAGGGGTGGGGAATGATCTTAGGGGGTTCCTCACTCCTGACCACCAGGCTGTGCACCCGCAACTCCCCCAGCGCCCCACCTCAAAAAATCCTGGCTGCAAAGAGGATACTTGTGGGGGGGGGGTCAGCCATGATGCCTACTGCAGTCAATCAGCAGGAAGACCCGCCGTCTGCCAAAGAGAGCGCTCAGAATCAAAGGGCAACATTCAGAGGGTGGTGGGTCGAGATTAGCACTGCACCATCACCAACTTCTGGTAGGAAATGAGAACAGCAAGGATACCCCCCCCCCCCCCCAATCAAACCCAGTATCCTATCATGGGACTTTTCTGGAGAGATGTGCCTCCTGACCTCACCCCTGAACGGCCTGGTTCTCATTTTAAGGTTCTGCCCCCTTGTTCTGGACTCCAACTTCGCCCTTTCCTTCAGAAACTGTGCTCCCCTCCTCGTTCTAATACCCCCACGAGGGGGAAACATCCTCTCAGCCTCCACCCTGTCAAACCCCCCCCCCCCACCCCCCCCTCGGGATCTGATATGTTTCAATAAGATCACCCCTCATTCTTCTAAACTCCAATGGGTACAGGGCCCAACCTGCTCAACCTTTCCTCATGAGACAAACCCCCTTCATCCCAGGAATCAGCCGAGTGAACCTTCTCTGAACGGCCTCCAGTGCGAGTCTATCCCTCCTTAAATAAGGAGACCCAACTGCGCACAATACTCCAGGTGGGGTCTCAACTGTAGCAAGACTTCCTGACTTTGGAAGCAGGGAACTTGAAAAGTAAATATGTGGAAAGGACAAAGTTGCAGGATTACAGGGAACAGGCAGAATGGAGTGGGGGCGATTTGGTTAGATGGGTGGGTCACATGGCCAGCTCCTGAGGGGTGGGTGTTGTGTGTGGTTGTCAGACTTGTGCCTCCTAATATTGATGGATTATCTTCACACAGAGATATTATTCTGGAGAGCACCCCTACAGACAATCCAAACGCTCAGAGTAACCTCTACATTCTCACAGGCCACAAGAGCACCTACTGACACAGCAACTAGGACGTAGGGCATCCGGAATGTTGGTGTACGAGCGTGAGAGCTTCGGAAGAGACAGAACACGTCGGTGATCAGAAAAGCCTTTAGTTAATTATTATTTAAGTGATGTGTATATGTGCAGATTAAAGTGGAAGTCAACTTTCTGATGAAGCATTATTCTTGGATTTACGTTAACTTAAAAACAAGATCTTCTGTCCGGGAGCCTATTGCCCCATCTCTGTAACCTCCTCCGGGCCCCTACACCCCTCCCTATCTCTGTAACCTCCTCCGGGCCCCTACACCCCTCCCTATCTCTGTAACCTCCTCCAGACCCTACAACTCAGATTTCTGTTAAGGTTTACTGGGAGAGGCCAATTCCGGCCTCTTGACCATCCCCTGATTCCCCATCGCTCCACCATTGGCGGCCGTGCCTTCAGCTGCCTGGGGCCCTGAGCTCTGGAGTTCCCTCCCTAAACCTCTGTTTCTCTCTCCTCCCGCAATGCTACCTCTTATTCGAATGAGCTCCTGTCCACCTGTCCCTAATGTTCCTTTGGCATTCCCATGGAGACCAATAGATAAAGCAATGAACCTCCCAGCGAGCGCGTGTCAGAAATAACTGAAGGACCAGATTTCATGTTTTAAGACCTTTACTGCACCAAACACCATAAATCAGCAAACATCAAATATTAGTTAACAGGCTGGAATTACTCCAAACTAAAAAAAAAGATAGCTTGGTTGGGTTAATTAGATATTGCCAAGCTACGTTTTCGAACCCCTCTCCTTCTGCCTCACACTTCTGGCAGATATGCAGCATTGCAGGAACATTCCCTCTGTCACTCCCGGCCTCTCCAGCAAGCAGGCTCTCCGCTCCCTGCCACGCGTGGCCGAATCTTCCCAGTGCCTTTCGAAAGTCGTCCCACTCTGCCCGTGTCATCAAGGCCCAGCTTGGTCACTCCTTGTTCCTTCAATCCCTAGAACTCCTGTCAGCTATGTCCCCTTCCTTCTGGGCAGGAAGCAAGCTCTCAAGCATCCTAGTTAACGTTTTGAGAGCGTACGACCCTTCTTCGGCGCTTACGGACCGGAAACGTTAACTCTGCCTCTCTTTCCACAGGTGCAGTCAGACCTGCTGAGTTTTCCCCAGCAATTTTTGTTTTTATTTCAGATTTCCAGCCTCTGCAGTATTTTGCTTTTCTCTCGAGCCTTCTGCTTGGCTGCTCGCACAAAACAGCCCTTCTCTGCCTCTCCACTACAGCGCTATCTACTTTGAGGCACGGGGAGAGAAAAACAAAGAAAAACCGCTGTCCCTTCCCTGCGCTTAACTGTATCAGGGTACGAGAACTAGCGCTTCTTATTTGAATAGGTCTATTGGAATTCCTACTCCATTGTCACGAGATCACATGGGCCTGTCTCCAAGCAGAGGTGTTATTTATGACCTCGCCAATCCCCTTTTCAGAAGGTTCTGTTTCCCCTTAAGTTAAAAGGATAAATCTTTCAAAGAGCCAGCATCCACACAATGGGCCAAATGGCCCTCTCCTGCACTGTTAGATTGTATGGAAAAATCCAATGGTAACATACTGTGATTTATGGCCCCTAATCGAAGCTGTGACATCTTCAATAATTATGATCAAGGTGCAGAATATTTAAGATATTTGCCACTACCAAACACATCTTCCCTTCACCCCACCCACCCTGCTACCCTGGCGGCATTCCGCACAGATCGTTTCCTCCGGGACACCCTGGTCCACTCCTGCATCACCCCTCTACACTTCAACCCCCTTCCCACGGCACCTTCCCATGCAACCGCAGAAGGTGCAACACCTGCCCCTTTACTTCCTCTCTCCTCACCGTCCAAGGGCCCAAACACTCCTTACAAGTGAAGCAGCATTTCACTTGCACTTCCCTCAATTTAGTCTACTGCATTCACTGGTCCCAACGCGGTCTCCTCTACATTGGAGAGGCCAACTCCAGCATGATGCCACCACCAAACACATCTTCCCTTCACCCTCCTATCGGCATTCCGTAGGGATCGCTCCCTCCGGGACACCCTGGTCCACTCCTCCATCACCCCCTACTCCTCAACCCCCACCTATGGCACCTCCCCATGCCCACGCAAAAGATGCAACACCTGCCCCTTCACTTCCTCTCTCCTCACTGTCCAAGGGCCCAAACACTCCTTTCAAGTGAAGCAACATTTCACTTGCATTTCCCCCAAGTTAGTCTACTGCATTCGTTGCTCCCAATGTGGTCTCCTCTACATTGGAGAGACCAAACGTAAACTGGGCGACCGCTTTGCAGAACACCTGCGGTCTGTCTGCAAGAACGACTCAAACCTCCCTGTCGCTTGCCACTTCAACACTCCACCCTGCTCTCATTCCCACATGTCTGTCCTTGGCTTGCTGCATTGTTACAGTGAAGCCCAACGCAAACTGGAGGAACAACACCTCATCTTCCGACTAGGCACTTTACAGCCTTCCGGACTGAATGTTGAGTTCAACAATTTTAGATCATGAACTCTCTCCTCCATCCCCACCCCCCCTTTTTTTTTAACAAATATAACTTTTCTTTTCCCTCCCGTTTTTAAAATTTATTTCGATCTATTGTTTCATCTCCACCTTTTAGCCCATTTCGATCCCTTCCCCCCACCCCACCCTAGAGCCATCTGCCACTAGCTTGCTACCCTTAATGTCCCCATTAGCACATCCTTTAGATGATATCACCACCGTCAACACCCCTTTGTCCTTTTGTCTATGACATCATTGGCAATCTCTCCTTGGCCTCCACCTATCACTGGCCCCTCTATCCAGCTCTACCCACCCCCACCCCGCTAGGGCCATCTGCCACTAGCTTGCTACCCTTGATGTCCCCATTAGCACATCCTTTAGCCAATATCACCACTGTCAACACCCCTTTGTCCTTTTGTCTATGACATCATTGGCAATCTCTCCTTGGCCTCCACCTATCACTGGCCCCTCTATCCAGCTCTACCCACCCCACCCCACCCCCCCTTCACCCCCTCCCCTCCCCACCCCCCCAAACCAGCTTATATTTCACCTCTTTTCTATATGTCTTAGTTCTGATGAAGGGTCATCCAGACTCGAAACGTCAACTGTATCCCTCTCTGCAGATGCTGTCAGACCTGCTGAATTTTTCCAGCTATTTTTGTTTTTGTTTCGAATTTCCAGCATCTGCAGTATTTTGCTTTTATCTCAGTGATCAAATTAAAAGTTCCCCTCCCGCCCAGCTTCCCGGGTAGGCGTACCTGCCAACCAAGAAATTTATTTTCAGTTTGGCTGCATTGGCAGTGCAGGACAAAGGAGGTCGGCTATCCTTCCTGCCATTGGCTGCTTCTATGATTGACGGTGGGACGGGCCAATGGGCAAGTAGATCACGGCGACAGCGTGTCTGGCCAATGAGCGTGAACCAGGCTCAAACGAGGCCAATCCTATCAGGAGGAGCGGGGTCCCACCCAATCAGAACGGGTAGGCGATGAACCAATGAGGTGGGACAGGCTTGCTCAATCAGAACTGGCAAGATGCAACCAATGGGCAGGCGCACAGGGTGGGAGCTGACCAATCAGAGCGGGATAGCGGCGCAGGGGCAGGACGAATGAGCGGCGGAAACCCGCCGCCGCACACGTTTGACTGACGCGCGGTGAGCCAATCATATCTGCAGAGGGGCCGGCGAGGGACTAATGAGCGCAAGGGGGAGGGGCGTGGATCGTCGAAGGGGGCGGCGCAAGCGCACTAGTCTCCGGCCTATTCCGCCGTGCCGAGATGCTCGAGGTCGAGTGAGCCGAACGCCGGGCCGACTGGGGAAAGAGGGAGTGAGGCCGCCGAGCAACGAGCGCCGGATTGTTTCAAACCCAAACCGACCCAGCCTAATCGACAAGGGGAAAAAAAGTCGATTGCTGCCGCTACTCACCGATGGAGGAGCCGGGCCGCTTCTACATGATGTCTTCGTTCGGTCAGGCACCGCGGGAGAGAGGTGAGGCGGCAGGGTGGGGGATGGGTAGCCAGGCGCTTTCTCTTTAAGTCTCTTTCAATCACCGCCCCAACACTTCCGGTCAATGATGGACAGCCGTGTCAACCAATCGGAGCTGGCCCTCCGATTTGACGGACGGGGTGGCAGCCAATGGGAGCCGAGCAATGCCGTCTGACGGACGGGTAGGGTGGAGGGCGTTGATCAATCGGAGACGTGTCCTGTCCGGATTGACAGGGTCTCAACCAATCGGAGTCGGCCGGTCCGTCTGACCGACGCTTCGGCCGCCAATCGCAGACGCCCGTCCCAATTGGTGAACGGCGCTTCGACCAATCGGCGAGATCTGTCCGGTCTGTCCCTCGCGGGGGCGGCGGCCGAACTGAGCCTCCGCTCCCCTCTGATAACGTGGACGGCGACCAATGGGCGTCGACCGCGCGGGTCGATTGACAGGCCCCCCCGTCCCCTCTCGGCCAATCGGCGCCGGGTTCGGGGGTGCGGGGCGGGGTGGGTTTCCGACGTGGGTGAAGCCCCGCCCCCTTCCCGCCAACGGCTGCTCCCCACCCCCCCTCCCCCCCTCCCTCCCTCCCTCCCTCGCGGCCGCCATGTTGTGGCGGCGATACCGAACCGACTCGGCCCCGTTCCCCGCCGCCTCCCGGGCCCTCGGCGACTGACGGCCGGCACTTCACCTCAGCTTTCGGCTTCCCCCGTCGGGTGGCGACCTTTAAAACCGAATAACGCCGGCTGTAAATAAATAGACACCAACCCCCCTCCCCCCCCACCCCCCCCCCCATCCCCCACCCCCTCCTCCCTCCGTCCCTACCCCCTCCGCCTCTGCCTCCCCCGGTGAAAAGCGGGAGGAGGAGGAGGGGGAGGGGGAGGGGGTGAAAATGGCGACCGGGGCCAACGCCACCCCCGTGGGCAGCAAGATGCACCCGGCCGTGGGCACCAAACACGGCCTGGAGAGCCAGGCGCCTGACGGTGAGTGCGGGAGCTCAGGGTGGGGGTGGGGATGGGGGTGAGGGTGGGGGGGAGGCTGTGGATGGAGCTGGGAAACTGGGTGAGAGAAGCCCCTCCATTCCCCAGTTCAAATCAGTCATATAAATCAGCTTGACTGCCCAAAGGGGCTGGGTTAAGTTTAACCTTTTTTTGCTTGGGAGTTGGACCTCCCCCTCCCCCCCCCCCCCCCCCACCTCCACAATTTTATGTAACACTGCATATTTCTTTTCCGCTGACATCTACTTTCATTTTATACACGTGCCTGTTAAAGTTTCAGGCTCCAGCTTCGCCAGGGGAGATTTCCCGTGTAAACATGTCACGCCAGCAGTACCGGCCTCCCGCCACCAGGGCGGCGCTGCCCCCACCTCTCCTCCTCCGCAGTTCCCAGGCGTCGGTCGCACTGAGTCGGCAGCAGCAGCCCCGTCGGTCGGGGGGGGGGCGGGGGTTTACCCCTGGGGGGGGGGGAGGGGGGCGGGGGTTTACCCCTTGGGGGGGGGAGGGGGGCGGGGGTTTACCCCTGGGGGGGGGTGGATTTCCTACGTAAACGCGTCACGGCGCCGGCCCGGCCTCCCACCGCAAGGGCGGCGCCGCCGCCACCGCCAGCGCGGTTCCCTGGGATTGCTCGCATTCAGTCAACAGCACAGAAGTGTGCCCGTCAGCCAAGTTTACAATGTAAACGCGTCACGGCGCCGTCCCAGCCTCCCACCGCAAGGGGCGGCGCCGCCAGCGCGGTTCCCTGGGATTGCTCGCATTCAGTCAACAGCACAGAAGTGTGCCCGTCAGCCAAGTTTACAATGTAAACGCGTCACAGCGCCTTCCCAGCCTCCCACCGCAAGGGCGGCACTGCCCCCCTCCGCAGTTCCCAGGCGTCGGTTGCACTGAGTCGACAGCAGCAGCCTTGGTGGGGGGGGTTTACCCCTGGGGGGGGGAATTTCCTACTTAAACGCTTCACAGCGCCATCCCAGCCTCCCACCACAAGGGGCGGCGCCGCCATTGCGGTTCCCTGGGATTGCTCGCATTCAGTCCACAGCGCGGAAGCGGGCCCGCCGGCCAAGTTTACAATGTAAACGCGTCACGGCGCCGTCCCAGCCTCCCACCACAAGGGGCGGCGCCGCCATTGCGGTTCCCTGGGATTGCTCGCATTCGGTCCACAGCACGGAAGCGGGCCCGACAGCCAAGTTTACAATGTAAATGCGTCACGGCGCCGTCCCAGCCTCCCACCGCAAGGGGTGGTGCCGCCATTGCGGTTCCCTGGACTTGCTCGCATTCAGTCAACACGGAAGCGGGCCCGTCGGTCGGGGTTTACGATGGGAGATTTCCTATGTAAACGAGTCACGGTGCCGTCCCAGCCTCCCACCACAAGGGCTGCGCCGCCAGTGCGGTTCCCTGGAATTGTTCGCATTCAGTCAACGGCACGGAAGTGGGTCCATCGGTCAAGTTTACAATGTAAACAAGTCACGCCAAAGTCCCAGCCTCCCACCAGTCACGCCAAAGTCCCAGCCTCCTGTCACAAGAGCAGAGGTGCAGACGCTCCTGTCCAGGCCCAGAGTCGTTTCCCAGCGTGAATTGGGGACAATGGTACAGAAGCAGGCCATTCAGCCCATCCACTAGGGGTCCTAGTTTACAGTGGGGAATTTCCTATGTAAACACATCATGCTGCAGTCCCAACCTGTTCACCTCAACCGCTCGCTGTGGGAGTGACTTCCACATTCTCCCCACTGCCTGGGTAAGGAAGTTTCTCCTGAACTCGCGATCGGATTTATTAGTGACTTTCTCATATTGACGGCCCCTAGTTCTGGTCGTTCTTCCATCCCCCCACAAGTGGAAACATCTCCAAGTCTGTCCTACTGAAACACTTTCAGAATTTTATATGTTACCCCTCTTCTCATCGCACCATATGGCTGCCAGGACGGATGAACCTTGCTTTGTCCGGATCTTGTGATCGCCGTGTTACAGGTGTTACAGAGCAATATCTCTCCCCCCACCCCGCCCCCCCCGTAAAGACATCCCGAAAACACTTAGGTTTGGCAAATGCGTTGCACAACTGCAAGTGCAACATACCCCCCCCCCCCACAAAGGAGGAAGTACCCCAACACCGCCCCCCCCCACCTCCTTGGCAGTAGAAACAAGCTTAAGGTGCTGCAATGATTCGTCTTTGCAATAATTTCACACGTTTCTCTAACACGCAGAAGGAAGTTAAGTGTTTTCGGGATTAAAACGTTTTAATGTACTTATATGTTTTGCATAGACAATTACGGTGAATTGGGGTTAGGAATTGGTATCGCCTTGATGTTTGGATCTACTTTCGCACTCGGGGATCAGTCCCTCCCCCCACCCACCCCCGTTGTTCTTGGGTTTTATTGGGTCGCCGCTGGGTGAATCTGGCAGGTTTTACTGGCCAGGTTTCTGTTACGCGCTCGAGATCCGTGTATCGGGGTTCGGTGCCAGCATGTCGCTGGTGGGGCTGGGGGGGGGGCTGTGTACCGATAGGCGAATCACCCCTTTTCTGGTCACGTTCTCCCGGTGGTCGGGTGTGCTGTGTGCGCCGTGCTCTGACGCTCGCCTTGTCTGCTCTCCTTTCCTTCTCAAAAGATGATTTTGGGCAGAAGAGGAGGAAGCGAAGCCGCTGGAGCAACGAGACCTCGGATCAGAAGACGGTGATCCCTGGAATGCCGACTGTGATTCCTCCGGGACTGACCCGGGATCAGGAACGTGCTTATATTGGTAAGGATTCAAAGCGATTCCGCCGCTTGTCTGCCATCTCTGATAGATAATCCACATCTTAACAAAAAGTCTTAATCATTTTAAAGAGAGTCATGCACTGCAAATGTTCATGTATGGAAGATATTAAAGTTGCGGTGTGTAATTTTGCTGTAATCTCATTTTAAGTTATTGAATATATTGGGGATGCCACAATAATTAGTTGTCACTTGGTGATCTTTTATCCATTGCCGCCTTATTTTGATGATCATTACTTCTGCTTTTTACAGATGTGAAACAGGATGTTTTTAACCGAACTTTGCAAACGAATCTCGATTCTGTGCAGCAAAGCTGTTTGATCCACCTGAGGTGTTGTCACTAGGGTCTTGGTCAGCTTTTAACAGCGGGTGTGCGTGTGAAAATGCTCACGTGATATCCAATTGAACTGTGGCGAGTGGGAGCAAAAACACCCAAAAAGTGCCGTTCCAGAATTGTGCCTGTCCAAATTTTGGAGAGAGCATTTTTCGAGCTGTTAGGATGAAGCGTTGGTGCGTACCTGTCACCGACAGGAGCGGGCCAGCATGTCGGTTTAAACTGAAGGCTGTTTGTTGGCTTGAGCTGTCCCTTGGTCCACATAGACTGCAGGACAAGTGAGCCTAGTGACAACACTGCACGCGAGAGCAGAGGTTTCCTTCCTGAAGATGAGCAGGTGACATTGGCATTAAATGACACAGACTGTGATCCCTGAGCAGCCCGTGTCTCTCTAGCATGTCCGAAATGCTGTGGCAGTTGGAGGGATAATCCCAAACCTTGCATTGGTGTACAAACCGGCGAAAGTGTACGGGCTGTAGGTCATGTTGGGATGATACTTGGGATCTTAGAGCTCCGTTTCTGTGATTACTGGGGTACTTGGGCCAAATCCATATCTATACTGCAGACTGTCAATTAACTGCGATTGGAGTTTCCAATCCGTTCCATTCATTTCACGTGAATGTTTTTTTTTGAGATTTTATTAAAGGAATTTTTCTCTTTATTAACCCCTCCCTCCCCCTTTCCATTTCTCAAGCTTTGGAGATCATTAGAAAAAAGTTTGGATTGGGTCGGCCTTACATCCGGTTACCATTCTGTGCAGGACTTGAGGTGGCTGCCTGCACAGTCCTGTTTGGCTCCTGGGTGCACGGGTCAAGGATGGGAGTGAAGCTTCCAACAGATGTTAGCTTGAATATGAAGCTGGTTGCCTAACTGTATGATTGTGAATGTGTTGGGGAGAGTTTCTTTAAAGCAGCCAGTTAGTAGACTGTCTACTAAATCTCTGCTGAGTCTTGAAGTGATTTCTGTAAAGGCAGTAATGGCTCTGGTTGCACGATATCGTGGTGTCGTAACTTGTGTCGACTCGACCCCAATATTTTTCATTGCATGCTCCTGACGAAAAGATACGATTCCTAATCACCTGTATCGCATCTATCCTTCAACCGAATTGCCATGTGACGAAGATCCAGGGAGCCTCATAAAGGTTATCCAACTCCTGCCTTCTAACGAACAGTGGCCCCCCTCCCCTACCCCCAGGCTCCTGCCAGTCAGCCATTTTGCGGAGCTTTGTTGAATGGTACGTGCCAGTACACATCTAACACAGCCCGTTCCACCTGTTTCTGTGTAAAGCTTTGTGAGAGTTGCTTCTTGGTGCACAGTGTAGCATGTTCCCCAGCCCTTCTTCACCAGACGTCTGGCATTTAGACAGCCCTCCATTTTGTCTTCATACGTTCAGACTATTTGCGACCCAAGGTGACAGCCAGGTAATTTGGGGAAGCTGGTGATATTTTTCTGACGTTTTAAAACTGTTCCTTTTCATTATAACAGGGTATCCCTTTGTGTTCCTAAATGTGAAATTTTCCCCGCGTGAATATATCAGTGTGAACAGAAGCACTTTACCCTGCTGTGGCCCTTCTTCCACAATGACCTGGGTTGTCAGTATTTATGGAGTTCCCAGCTGGCATGCTTGGGCCCAGTTCTATTTGAAGACACAATGGGGTGTTCGTTTATTAAGATATGACATTGGTAGCGTGACCGCTCTGCCCCCTTGTACGCAGGAGTGCAAACGCTGAGTGGATCAGAACTAGCTGTTTCTGACAGTCGTTGGCTTGCATACCCCATTTATCTTCCCAGTATCAGCTTCTGAACAGCCAGATTGTGAATTCCAATCAGTATTGATCTTTTAATTCCTCTCCCTCACTGTTTCTGTACCCTCAGACCATTTATTCCTGCATTGCGGCAGCTTTTGAAGATGGCTGTGTGTGCGCGATAGAGGAAAGTTGTGCAGAGAAGCCTTAATCTAATATGCTAGTTGACAGAAATTGATGCTCTGGCTGGCTGCTGCTCATTGCTTAGTCTGCAGCTTCTGTTTTTAGAACAAACTGGGCCAATAAAGAAACCTGTGTACAATACGACGTCTAGTTGACACACAGCGATTTGTCCATGTCCTTAGACTAAAGTGCTTTGTGTTCATCCTCTGATACTGAAACGTAAGTGGCTGCTTACTGCTTCTGGCCTGTTTGGGATGCCCTGGTAATGCACTCCTCATTTTTTATTCCTGTTGACCAGTTGCTGTTGTCTGGGAAGGGAAAATTTACACCCCATTTCAGTCACTTCTTGACAGCTGGTGAAAGTGGAAAGTGTCGAGGGGAGAATCCCATTCCTATCTGATGTGGGTGACCTCCGCTGCTAAAAGATGACAGTGGATAAAATCAGACTTATGTTACACTTCCTTAACCAGAGTGACTGAGTCAGTCGCAGGCACGCAATCCAGACCTGGAGAGTGAGGTACAAGTGGGAGCTGCCCACCTGCTATTCAACCCATGGCCGCAATTACTTGGCGTTTGCGAACTCTTGAGGAGGGGCACGGGTAACCCAGTCGGGTTTATCTGTGGTGGGCTACACAGGAAGGGGTTTCCCTGCCTTTTACCCCCTCCCCCAATTAGCTGGTGCACTGAGGCATTGCTCTGCATGTGAACATTGTGAATGAAAGAACAGAATGGGCTCTTGTCTTGTGCAGCTGTTGAGCACTAATCAGGAACAGTTGAGATGAATTGGTGAATTTACATGACATTATCTTGATACAGTTCAATAACCAGTATTCACTGTCTCACCTGGGTTCCAAGATTTGAAACTGAGTGTAACCTGTAAAAATGGTAACCTTTCTTGAGTGTTTGAAGAGGTTTAATTGAGCGCTTGGGTTTCCTTTCCCTGCCGAGAAACACGTTTCTATTCTCCTCTAGTTTTTCTAAGGTTTGTCTGTTTCATTGAAAGCACTGTGCCTGACTGCCAGGTATAAGCACTGCCTGTTAAACCAATTGTGTCTCAAGTGTTAAGTTGAAATTGGCAGATTCCACCTGTACCAAGCATTCGAATTGGAATTCTAGATAATCCAAAAGAGTCTGAGCGATTAGGTGTGATCGGCGGCAGGGCTGGAAGTGTCACGTGGCCCCACGGTCCTGATCTGTTGGGTCAGCAATGCATTCGCTTTATCGTGCGTAGCTTCTCCCAATTCTGTTGGATGCATTGAGCTTGAATCGGATCATTAAACTACTGCATTGTCAAGACCCCTGTCTCTCCGGTACGGAAAGGTCTCCAGCTGAGGTGTTCGGATACTTTATTGCTGAGCCATTTTGGGAAAGTGCACGCGGAAAATAAATTGGTCTTTAAAAGTTGACCCTTTAGTTTGCTTTCTTTAATGCGGACAGAGTAATGCAAAGGCCAGATCTAACCAATCTTAACCAATTTAAAGGCAGTTCTTCCAGCCTTGAAGAAGCGACAAGCTCATGACTTAAATTAAACTCTATACTTTCAACAAAATTGTTTTCATATTGTGGCAACCCTAATATGAACTTCCCTAGTTGTAATATTGTTTTGTTTTGAGACTGTTACAGAGCACGTGTTTTAAAAGTTACCCAGTGTTAGGATTGTGTTGAAACATGGTGTCTTTAAAAATTTCATTACTGGTATCTTGTTTTTATGTTTTGACAAATGTTGATGCGGTTTTTTGAAACGTTCATTGCACTGTGCCTCCGAAGCTCCGTGCTGTGTTTTGTTAACGATTTGAGAATTTATGTAACTTCTCTTTTCCGTCCTTTTTTTTCCTAACCTGGTTTCTTCCAGTGCAACTACAGATTGAAGACCTGACTCGCAAACTGCGTACTGGAGACCTTGGTATCCCCCCAAACCCTGAGGACAGGTTGGGAAAGTTTTAAACCAGCTGACAGTAACAATTTTCCTTTTCAATACTTGGTGTCATCGCATAAGAAATGTGTGATGTGGTTTTTATTGGAGTTGGTTAATCTCATAATTGTGGTATCCTTTTACCTTGATGCTATTTTCAGTACAGGATTGGAAATGGTCACCATTTACATTATTTATTTTGTTCTCTTGAGGTTAAAGGTTGAATCATTTTATTTAAATTTTTTTTTTAAAAAAAGAAACGAACTGGGGGTAAGGGACAGCTGTGGTCTCAGTTCATAGCTTTTCTTTCGAGGAACAGGGTAGTTCAGATGCAAGACAGAGGGTGACGTGTAGGGTTGCGGCCTGGCAGCCTCTGGCCGGCTGGTGCAGGCCACTTTGCCGTAATGCGTTGGCTGCTGTGGTTGAGGCGGAGGGTCCTGCAGCTTTGCCGAGATGTTGGGAAGGAAGCCTGGTGTCCCGGTGTCCTTGATTTGCCACCCTGTGTACGCTTGGCAGGCCCAGTTTTGTAGCATGTTGGTGAGGGTCCAAATCTCTCTCTCTCTCACTCATTCACTCACTGCAATCTCTCCCTATGTGACCATCTCTTATCCCAGATTTCAGCTCCCTTGGTGCCTAGGCTCCTCATCATGTATTTCCCTTTTGCTGCCCCCTCCCTTCTGTTAGGTAGTTGACCCCCACCCCCAAAGAAACAAAGGCAGGAAATGTTGATACAGTTGCTGGCTTGACATTGCCTTAAAGGGCTGTTTACATTGGAAAGAAGGAAAAAGATCAGAACGTGTTTGCCTTAAGTTGGTTGAGTTTGTAATCTTCAGGCCTCGGGGCTACCTTTAGTGAAGTCCTGTCAGTTGGAAAACTCGTCGGGCAGGACAGCATGTTAAATATGCCGGCGCTAGCTGTTTACTCCCTGGTGCAAGAACCCCACTACCCCCTGGCTGGGAGTGGACATAGGATGGGAAACTCCTCGGAGGCAAACTATTAGGAAGCCCTTTTTTCCCTCCTCTCTGAGCATCTGTGCAATGGAACGTCCTTGTCCACTAAAAAGGCCACCGAAAGTCAGTGTCAGGTTGGACCATTTCACTCCACCGTCACAAGGCTTCCATAAATACTGTGTCAGCCCTCAGTGCCCCCCGCCCCCCCAGAGTTTTTAAACAGTAAATTGATCAGATTTGATTCGGCTCCTCCCCTTTTTGCACCTGCTGCGTCCACTGGCTCCTGCAGGTTTGCGTATCTGATCATGCAGCCACAAAAGATGAGTGCAGCCTGCTAACCCTTTCCACTAAGCAGTGCCCAGAGCACCACCGTCAGCAGCTGTCAGTGAGGCAAACTCCCAGGGCGGGAAGGTCCTGCTGACAGTTCAGGGCTCCTATCCTGACGAATCCCGAACTTTGCTCTTGTTCAACAGCGGCGTTGTCGTGAGCTGCTCTTTAAACTCCGCCCCAAGCTAGCGGATCTCTGTACAAAATACCTTCCAGAGTGCTGCCGCATTAACATTGCTGGGCTGTTTGCCTCGCGGGTGCACTGAGCTGCCCTCAGCCAGATTTCGGAGACCTGTGGGTCTGTTACTGTCATTGCTCACTCACCCGGGGATCGGTAATTGTCAGCTCGCACAGGTGAAGTCTGTCCTCGGAGCCTGACCGTTACCGTGTGTTCTCTCACACGCAGTGCTGTTAAGCTTAACTAAATCTCAGGGCACCCTCTTTAACATCATGTTCTAAATGTGTTTGGTAGCTGTAAAGCACAAGTTCTACATAAGTGCATGGTGGATAGTGATTTGCTTCGGAACCTTTTTAAGCAATCAATGTAATCCAGAATTTATTTTGTGCTCCATTTGCTTATTTAACTGTTTTATTTTCCAGTTAACAAATATGCCACTATTTCAATCCCATTGTAGTTTGAACAGTTTCTGGTGCTGGTTTTGGTTCAACCTTTTGACTTGTTGTAAATTTATTTCCCCCCCCCACCCCAACCTTTTGTTTTGCTGCCCCCTCTTTTTTCAGTGATGTTAGGAAGTGACCACAGCTGTCCTTGAGTAGTTGTTAAACTGTTAAATAAGTTTTAATGAGTAACAGGTTTTTTTTTGTTTGTATTAACAAGAGGAAAAAAAACTGGCTTTCTTGTTCTGACCTCCCTTTCTTGCATGCATGCCAACAGTCAATAATGCTGTAATTGTTCAGAAAACCCACTGGTCCTGTCAGCCCAGCTATTTTAGTTATTAAATTGGAAGTAGAGAGCCAAGCTTAAGAATGATTGATTGGAACACACACATGGTGTGACAATCAATCAAACACTCATCACTGGTCTAGGCACACATTTCTGTGGTTTTCAAACACAGGGTTAGAACTTATGTTTGCTGAATGCTTTACCTGCCACAGAATGGCCCAAGAAGTCTCAGGGTTTCACTTCCGGGTCTCAGTCAGGATAAGGCAAATGGAACAAAAACACACATACCTGGAAAAACTCAGCAGGTCTGACAGCGTCTGCGGAGAGGGATACAGTTAACGTTTCGAATCCGTATGAGCCTTCATCAGAAATGGACGTTTGCTTCCTTTGGGCGCAGATGAGGGCTCGGAGGTTAGGGCTCCCGCTCCAGTCCACGTGCGGGCAAGAACCGGGATCCAGCTGCAGTGCTTTCATGGCCAATAACGTCCTGCACCTTTGCCCATCTTGACGTTTTGCAATACTGAGTATGGGTCTGAGTCCAAGCATCTCTCAGACCGTTTGTAGTAAGAACCCAGTCTGCCTTCAAAACTAAGCATGATTTTTAAATTTAAACCAAAAAGACATTCAGAGGGGATTGGCTCCCCACCAAGGGCTAAACTGTAGGGGTACTCGCTGTCTGGCACACACCAATCCACCGTTATGTTAAAGAATCTTGTGTGTTACATCTCCACGAGCTGGAGAGCTGCCCTTTCCTTACCAAGCTAATGAAGGCTTCAATAGGATCATTGTTAATCCTGTAACAGACAGAAGTTAATTCCAGCCCTGGACTCTGCCATTTCCATATGCATATTGGTACAGTGAGTTACTGTGGAAGTATAATGTCTTAGCCAACGCCTCCCCTCCTTCACAACCCTAAAGAATTGATCTACACTTATCGGTTTCCAAACTGTCTTTTCCTCACAGTGATGCCCTGGGTGTTTGTGCCGAAAAGTCGGGAGTTCAGACGCAGCTGGTGGAAAGATGCTGGTCTTGGTTTTGGCTCTCCCCTTGCATGCAAGATTTGCTTTGATGAGCTGCAGGATAGTGATCAAAATCCAACCCTTTTCTTTTAAAAGAAAATGAAATGACTGTCGTTCACTAGAAACCTGCTGGTGACGTGTTTGGATCTCATTCCCCACTTGCAGTCCACTGGGTAAATACGGTTACTGTCGAGCCGCATCTCTCTCCCGCCCCTTCCCAGTAGGGTGGATCTCAGCAAGGGCAGCGGTTGGGATGTTTTACTTAGCTACATGGGCCTGCTGGGCTGCCCCTTGTTATCCCCTTGTGGATGTGGGAGACTTGGCCATAGTGCTCTTTGTAAAACCTGACAGCGCCCAGCAGCCTGGAAACGCACACTGAATAGTAGCCGTTTGGGTGAGGTGAGGTCACACTGGAGTCAGCACCTTCCATAGCAGAGGGAAATGAGGCTTAGTTTACAAGATCCATTAATCCCCTTCAAGCAGTTTAAACACTAATGATGAATTATCTCTCTTGGTGTTTAAGCCTCTTCATCCTAGGTAGAATAACCTGCTGTATTCTGTTATGTTCCAGGGTCACTATTTGCATGTAGCTGCCAATAGTAGGAGATGAAAGTGAGCCTTCCAGATAAATCTGAATGTAGAAAACCCATCATGTTCTGATTTAAACCGGGAGGATTTTGTAGGGGTTAAAAGCAGGTCTGAAATGGCTGGCTGCAGGACCAGTTGTTTTCTGTTGGCTGTTCCTGGCACAGGGCAGACTGATAACATTTTCCATTTTGTAGTTATACCCATGACCATTTAGTAGTTTGGCAGTCTCTTAATAATTTTTTAAGACAAATTTGGATTCCGTTAGCTGAAGCTGTGCAAGTTTAGCTTGAGACGGTACATGTCCAAGAGCTTCAGTCTATGGTACTCAAAGTGATGGCTTGTTAACTAGTAAGCTACTGAGAAAGGTGCCTCGAGTCCTTAGGGTTGCAACGATGTCACACGCAGCTAGTTATGATCCTTTTACATGCTCACCAAAGGCTTTGCTTTCAGTCTGATTGGATTCCACTTGACACCTTGAACATCTTTAGGGTAACTTGGAGCAAATAGATTTGAGGGAGTGACAGAGCAAATTAATTTTAATCACTCCACGTTACAGTTGCTATAACGTGTCAAATTTCAGTTGCAAAACGGAGACCACTCGTTGCAACCCTAGAAACACCGAGAGCTGTGTTTGAGATTGAAATGTTTAATGGTGCGTTTATTGACATACCAATCACCCCACACCCCATATCCTTTTTAATCAAAACCCCCCTTTGATGACTCCTTTGTAAAACCTCTTTTGGAATTTATATTTAGTGTAAACTAATAGCAGGGTTTACAGGTGCGCCGCATGGGATCCAAGCCTGTAATGCATGGTTTGGAAAGAAACTGTGCTTTTCCTGACCATTTTTTTTTCATTTACTCGTAAACAAAGGGAAAAGGGAGAGGGGAGTGAAGCAGTCTGGGACTGCTAGCAAGGCTTAACATGTCTCTTTAGCACAGAAACCGCTTTGAGAAGTAGCAGAACTAGTTGAGTAAATCCAGGAGAACAGGCTGCATCCCTTCAGTCGATGCCTGAAGAAGCTGGAAAAGGCCATTAAGTGTCTCGAATAACTCCTTTTTAACTTCTCAGTATGAAGCATGTACCAGCCAGTAGAAATCTTTTATTTTCTGTTTTAGTATATTATTTATAATGAGTTCTGTGCAGGTTTAACGTTATTGCTGGTAGAATTCTAAGCTGCTAGCTAGAGGTGAACTCAAAGCATCTAACCTTTTGTCTTGCCTCCTGATGAGGTTGCCACAGAATATAACAGCACTCACCCTTTATTGCTGAATTGTCGAACAGATTCTGAGATCCTGATTCCCTCTTTGGGTGGGATTAAAAGTGCACACACGCCTCTTGTTGACTGGGTCTGTGCTCAAAAGATCAAAAACCGCTCTGGAGCAAAATAGGGCCAGTGAAGGTTGGGGGGAGGCGGGGCGGGGGGTGTGGGGGGGTGTTGCTGCTTTGGCACCGGTACTGCACCAGCAGCTGGCACACATTCCAACCCTTACTGGGATGCTAACACCGAGGTCAGCTTCATACCATCCTTCTCCTGACACTAGAGAGGCTAGGTGGAAAACGAGTGCGGCTCATAGGGCTTCAAGCAGGCCTTAGTGCCCTGCTCATTCAGTCTCTCAGACCTCGGGTTTGCTCTTCAGATGAAGTGTAGTGTGAAAAGTCTTCCTACACTGAGACATCAACCCAAATTTCCAAAAAAAAAGCTTGCTGGCGCTAAGCCTCTGAACTGTGACTACTGGTGGGGAATTGATGGGTTAAAACCTGCCACCAATTCACCTGGCATTGATCTGGGTGTTTCTCTGCAGTGCTTAAACTGCTTGCTCTTCTCCCACAGGGGAGGATTATTTTTCCACTCTTAAGAACCATCTAGAATGATGAACCTCGAATCCAGGGTTACTCTTGGGAGGAAGGAGTACAGGGAATAAGTGGCCTGTAGAGAGATGCTGAACGTTGTTGTATCTCTGCTGCTAAGGTGCGCACCGCAGAGCCTCGGGAATCACGAGTGACGGTTCAGTTTGTGCTTCGTTAGTCTGTATACATCTCGAGTTGTTTTTACAGACGGGTTCAGTAAGGCAATGATCCGACCTCCAGACCCAGAAGGTTCAGTCTGGACAAAGCAGCAACTAAACCGTGTGATAAAGGACGGAGTAGCCTGAGATTGGATAGCTGACCCAGTGGACCCGCCCCTTCCTGTATATATTGGCGTCGGGCCAAAAGGTTCTTCAGCTAGGGCAGGAGAGGAATGAAAACGTTGCTGCTAAAACAGTCCAGCAATGCGAGAACCAGAAATAGTCTTGCTAGGAGATCGAGTACAGAAGTGAGGGAGCACTGTTAGCATTAGGGTTATCAGACTTTGTGTTTCTCAGTCTAGACGGCCAAGTTGTCCCTGTAATGAAAGTGTCAGTAATCCGTAGTTAGCCCTGTTTAGTGCTCATCATTACACAGTTCAGCACGTGTTGCTGTCACAGCTGTGTGAGGGATGGGTGCGGACTCAAGTGAGCCAGCTTGGCTCTTACACATTCTGTGTGGATTCGGACAATCTGGAAAGAAAGGGTGCCCGTTGGGATTTTGAGATTGCTCTAGTCAACAAGAGGGGTATCCCGGTCTGCTCAGCTGACCTCGAGTTGGTTTTGTAATGTAAACTGTTACCTGATTTTTTTTCTTAATCTCTTAAATCTGTCTCATTAACTCCCTGTTCACAGCCTTAGTGCAATTCAAAATCTGCTTGAGTTTAACGTAGTTTACTACTCTCCAGCCATACAATGTCGATATGGGTGTGAGCACTGAGTGTTAATTGTCGTCTACAACCTGTGGTGCTCACCAGATCAACTGTTTAGAAACGCAACTTTCAGCTCAGGTTAACAACAACTTCCTCATCTCAGTGTCTTGTATCAAGTGCTTAAAAGTTAAGATAACCCATCTTGAGGGGAGAAAAGGTGATAGAGAATTAGGAAAGTGTAGGAGAGGTGCATTTTTTAAAAAAAAAAAGATTGTTGCAATAGAATTTCTAAGATGCGTGGGGTCACGAGTGAGGTGGTTGTGACGCCTTGTGATCCCTGTACAGGTCTCCCTCCCCTGAGCCAATCTACAACAGCGAGGGCAAGAGGCTGAACACCCGTGAGTTCAGAACTCGGAAGAAGCTGGAAGAGGAGAGACACAATCTCATTCAAGAGATGATTGCCCTCAATCCTGACTTCAAGCCTCCGGCAGATTACAAGTAAGTTTTTTTTTGTTAAAAGTAATGTATATGGGTTGGGGAAGTTCCGTCCCCGAGATTGAGAGTGGGACTGGTGCATCTAACTGCTCGCCATATCCTTTTCAAACAAGGGCTGAATTTGGGTGTGTAACAAAGTGACAGGGACTCTGCTAACCCTGGACGGGGTGTGGATACTGGAACAGAAACCTAGATGAAGTTGCTAGCTCAGTTTTGATATGCGGCTTATCCTTGGCCTTGTGTGCTGTCCCTCATTGTGGTTTGTCGGGGTGCCGTTGTTATCTCTTCCTTCGCTACCCTCTTGCAGATAGGCTGTTAACCTTCCATTCCTTTCCCACAGGCCACCAGCCACGCGTGTGAGCGACAAAGTGATGATCCCACAGGATGAATATCCAGAAATAAACTTTGTTGGACTCCTGATCGGCCCCAGGTAAAGCGGCAGACTCCGACCTTGTTCTCAGTCTTGTGGGGAGTAAACCATTTGGGTGGTAAATGAAAGGTTGCTGTCCTTTCCAGACTGTGTCGACACCGCCAAGTGTCGTGAGCTCAGGCTGCTGCTTGTGCTGCGCGACAGCAGAGAGAATAGGGTGAGCTTCCGTGTCCTCGGGGTATTGCTAAATGCTTCAAAGCCAGTGGAACGTAGTCACGTTGTCTTCTGAATTTTCCACTGGGTTGGTGATGCTTGGTTTTCCTGTCCTCAGGAGCTTTTAATATACGTTCTCCGGGTGAGAGCGAGCGGGCTAAGCCGGGCTGCAAGCTGTCCTTTCACCCCTGAGTGTTCCTGGAGATTAGTGACCCTCCCTCACAATCGCGCTCTCTCTCTCTCTCTCTTTCAGAGGCAACACACTGAAGAACATCGAGAAAGAATGCAATGCCAAAATCATGATCCGAGGCAAAGGCTCGGTGAAGGAGGGGAAGGTGGGCCGCAAGGACGGACAGATGCTTCCGGGGGAAGACGAGCCACTGCACGCACTGGTCACGGCAAACACTATGGAGAACGTGAAGAAGGCAGTAGAACAGGTAGAGTGTTTCTGCTCAAATACACCATCTAATACACACCATGGGTGCTGTCAGCTGGCAAACCTTGCATACGTAGCTGTGTGTGTGTGTGTGTGGCTGTCTAACCAGTTATCGCATCACAAGAAGCCCAAACAGGTCCTTGTCTCAACATCAACTTGTTCCACTTCCAGCATCAATCCCTGGATAGTAATCAGTACCTCCCCCAGTTTAGTGAGAGATCCTTTCATGTATATGGCCAACTCCCAGCCTGTTCACTTCTCTTTTCATAGTTCTAAACATAACATAAGAATTGGGAGCACGAGGAGGCCATTCGGCCCTTCGAGCCCGCTCTGCCATTCAGTGAGATCCTGGCTGATCATCTACTTCAACAGCATTTTCCCTGTACTATCCCCAGATTCCTTGATGTTTTTAAATATGTAGAAATCGATCGATCTCAGTCTTGAACATACTCAGTGACTGATCCTCCGCAGCCTCTGGGTTAGAGAATTCCAAAGATTCACCACCCTCTGAGTGAAGAAATTCCTCCTCATCTCAGTCCTAAATGACCTGCCCCTTTCTCTGAGACTGTGTCCCCTGGTTCCAGACCCCCGCAGCCAGGGCAAACACCCTCCCTGCATCCACCCTGTCGAACCCGGTCAGAATTTTGTTCCTTTGAATTAGATCATCTCTCGTTCTTCTAAACTGCAGAGTATAAAGGCCCAGTCTGTTTAATCTTTCCTCTTAGGAGAATCTCTCCATCCCAGGAATCAGTCTGGTGAACTTCTGTTGCACTCTTGCAATGGCCAGTATATCCCTTCTTAGATAAGGAGACCAAAACTGCACACAGTACTCCAGGGGTGGTCTCACCAAGGCTCTCTATAATTGCAAAAGACATCTTTATTCCTGGACTCAAATCCTCTTGCAATAAAGGCCAACATAACATTCGCCTTCCTAATTTCTTGCTGTACCTTCACGTCAGCTTTCAGTGAGTCATAAGCAAGGACACACGGGTCCCTTTTGAAGTTCAACACTTCCCAGCCTCTCACCATTTAAGAAGTACTCTGTGTATTTCTGTTTTTCCTACCAAAGTGGATAACCTCACAGTTCTCCACATTGTGTTCCATCTGCCAAATTTTTGCCCTCTTGCTTAGCCTCTCCAAATCTACTTGAAGTGTCTTTGCATCCTCCACACAGCTCGCATTCCCACCTAGTTTTCTGTCATCCGCAAAGTTTGGAAATAAACAACACATCCAAATGATTGATATAAATTGTGAATAGCTGGGGCCCAAACACTGATCCTTGCGGTACCCCACTAGTCTCAGCCTGCCGGATCCATCCCTTCAGTCACTGCACGCGGGGCTGTATGCAGAGAACTGTAACTGGGATTTAGGACTCTGAATCTCTCTCATACCTCAGTACACTTCTCTCACACACACACACACACACACACACACACACACTATTGTTTTGACGTGCAGTCACTGCTGTGTAAGCCTATGTCTTTCGAACAAGACAGATAGAACTTGAGATTGCAGAATATTTCGATGTGCTTTGCGTTGTCAGACAAAAATTGACAGCCACTTAAGAGATATTTAATTATTCCCTTTAATTATTGGTAACGTGCGACGGCCAAGAAGCAAAGAGAAGATGCGGGTCAGCTATAGTGGTGTTTCTTGTTCTCTGTAGATCCGAGGTATCCTGAAGCAGGGGATTGAAACTCCCGAGGATCAGAACGACCTTCGGAAGATGCAGCTGAGAGAACTGGCTCGCCTCAATGGCACTCTGCGAGAGGATGACAACAGGTGAGCTCTTGTACCTCAGCGGGTTTGGGTGTCTGTCTGTTATTCGGGAGACTTGTGACTGGTGCCTTACCTCCCACGCTGCCCCCACTCCAGTCCCCTGGAGGATTGGAATGCAGCATCGACTATTCCTGAAAGCGCAAAGTATGTTTGATCCTGACAGAAATGATGGGATATCCCCCTCTGAATCTCTGGGTGACAACCCCTTACCACAGGTTCATTAGGACTGGATTCGTTTTTGACCAGCGCACACAACGACTACACCAAAGGGTGGTCAAAGGATGGAATAATTCCCATTTCAACCACCCAGTGTGGACAGTGAACAATTCCCGGTCAAGTACAGGGCCAATTAGTTTTTCATTTATATAGCCACTTCCATGATCTCAGCACATCCCAGTGCACTTGCAGCCAATGAAATACACACTTTGAAGTGTAGTCACTGCTGTACAATAGGAAATGTTGCAGCAAGCCTGCACACAGCAAGCTCTCAACAAACCTTTGTATATTTCCTGCATCGGGTACCCTGTGGTCAGTTCAGGAAGTTGCTGTTCAGGGGCATTGTGTTACTTTGTGCTTGCACTTAACAAGGGCCTGGGTTACAACTGGCCCGGCTCGGTTCAGGACCCTTACGGAGTGAGGAAGCTGTGCAGTTCCACCAGCGTAAAGATGTTGTGCTAACCCATTGGTGCCACCTTGACAGTTGGCATCTGTCTGAGCTGCTCGATTCACAGTAATTTCCCCAGTGAATCTCCTCCTGGCCCCCAAACTTGTTAGAAGCTCCTGGAAAAGTGAGAAGTATTTGACTTGACTGTCTTTTCCCCAACCTTTGCCATGCAGGATACTGAGACCATGGCAGAGCACAGAACCACGAAGCATCACCAACACGACGCTGTGTACCAAGTGTGGCGGGGCTGGGCACATTGCTTCCGATTGCAAATTTTCCAGGTCAGTCATTTAATGTTTTGAAACCCTGCTCGCTGATTGTTAGAGATGATAGAGAATTAAACAGAGAATCGCAGGGTTTAGAGGATGGGATTTGATGGGGATGTGCGAATCAATGATGAACCATCATTGGTAGTTCTTTGTCACTAAAGGGTCATAAATTTGAGAGTGAGGGGCTGGTATGGAATGAGTTTTTGTTAGTGGAGTGTGTGTGTGTGTTTTTGTTAGTGGAGTGCGTGTGTGTGTGTTTTTGTTAGTGGAGTGCGTGTGTGTGTGTTTTTGTTAGTGGAGTGCGTGTGTGTGTGTTTTTGTTAGTGGAGTGCGTGTGTGTGTGTTTTTGTTAGTGGAGTGCGTGTGTGTGTGTTTTTGTTAGTGGAGTGCGTGTGTGTGTGTTTTTGTTAGTGGAGTGTGTGTGTGTGTTTTTGTTAGTGGAGTGCGTGTGTGTGTGTTTTTGTTAGTGGAGTGCGTGTGTGTGTGTTTTTGTTAGTGGAGTGCGTGTGTGTGTGTTTTTGTTAGTGGAGTGCGTGCGTGTGTGTTTTTGTTAGTGGAGTGCGTGCGTGTGTGTTTTTGTTAGTGGAGTGCGTGCGTGTGTGTTTTTGTTAGTGGAGTGCGTGCGTGTGTGTTTTTGTTAGTGGAGTGCGTGCGTGTGTGTTTTTGTTAGTGGAGTGCGTGCGTGTGTGTTTTTGTTAGTGGAGTGCGTGCGTGTGTGTTTTTGTTAGTGGAGTGCGTGCGTGTGTGTTTTTGTTAGTGGAGTGCGTGCGTGTGTGTTTTTGTTAGTGGAGTGCGTGCGTGTGTGTTTTTGTTAGTGGAGTGCGTGCGTGTGTGTTTTTGTTAGTGGAGTGCGTGCGTGTGTGTTTTTGTTAGTGGAGTGCGTGCGTGTGTGTTTTTGTTAGTGGAGTGCGTGCGTGTGTGTTTTTGTTAGTGGAGTGCGTGCGTGTGTGTTTTTGTTAGTGGAGTGCGTGCGTGTGTGTTTTTGTTAGTGGAGTGCGTGCGTGTGTGTTTTTGTTAGTGGAGTGCGTGCGTGTGTGTTTTTGTTAGTGGAGTGCGTGCGTGTGTGTTTTTGTTAGTGGAGTGCGTGCGTGTGTGTTTTTGTTAGTGGAGTGCGTGCGTGTGTGTTTTTGTTAGTGGAGTGCGTGCGTGTGTGTTTTTGTTAGTGGAGTGCGTGCGTGTGTGTTTTTGTTAGTGGAGTGCGTGCGTGTGTGTTTTTGTTAGTGGAGTGCGTGCGTGTGTGTTTTTGTTAGTGGAGTGCGTGCGTGTGTGTTTTTGTTAGTGGAGTGCGTGCGTGTGTGTTTTTGTTAGTGGAGTGCGTGCGTGTGTGTTTTTGTTAGTGGAGTGCGTGCGTGTGTGTTTTTGTTAGTGGAGTGCGTGCGTGTGTGTTTTTGTTAGTGGAGTGCGTGCGTGTGTGTTTTTGTTAGTGGAGTGCGTGCGTGTGTGTTTTTGTTAGTGGAGTGCGTGCGTGTGTGTTTTTAGTGGAGTGCGTGCGTGTGTGTTTTTAGTGGAGTGCGTGCGTGTGTGTTTTTAGTGGAGTGCGTGCGTGTGTGTTTTTAGTGGAGTGCGTGCGTGTGTGTTTTTAGTGGAGTGCGTGCGTGTGTGTTTTTAGTGGAGTGCGTGCGTGTGTGTTTTTAGTGGAGTGCGTGCGTGTGTGTTTTTAGTGGAGTGCGTGCGTGTGTGTTTTTAGTGGAGTGTGTGTGTTTTTGTTAGTGGAGTGCGTGCGTGTGTGTGTTTTTGTTAGTGGAGTGCGTGTGTGTTTTTAGTGAAGTGCGTGTGTGTGTGTGATTTTGTTAGTGGAGTGCGTGTGTGTGTGTGTTTTTGTTAGTGGAGTGCGTGTGTGTGTGCGTTTTTGTTAGTGGAGTGCGTGTGCGCGTTTTTGTGTTGAGGTTTCTCGGAGAATTGAATGAGCTGCAGTTCCTTGTAATTTATCCTCGTCTCCCTGCTGCATGGTTCACCCCTTGCAGTGGGGCCTCGTTCAGCAGGCCGGGAGACCCTCAGTCAGCTCAAGACAAGGCGCGAATGGACAAGGAGTACCTGTCACTGATGGCCGAGTTGGGAGAAGCCCCGGTCCCGGCATCATCGTCCTCGGCCCATCCGAGCTCCACACAGCAGACCATCCCACGGACTACAGGACCTGCCAGTAGCCAGCAGCAGCTTCCAGTGAGTGAGGGGATTCCTTCCTCCTGTTTTCTCTCTCCCACCCCCTCCCCTCCGTTTCTCTTCTCCTGAGGGTGTAACTTGTTGATGTACAGTTATATGGTGTCAGTAGACATCTGCTGTCTTTCCTGCCGTCTGTCTCTTTGTGCCCCCCTTCCCTCTGCCTCTTTGTAATAATGTGCCTTTATAGGCAATCTGATTTGTGATCCAGTTTAATGGATGTCGGTGTCACGGTGGCTGGTGTCTGTTAGACCCTTTGACAGACGTCCCAATGGCGGCTGAGCAGCAGTGAAAGGGCTAAATGAATTCAGAAACCACAGGGATAAGGCGGAGGTAGCTTTTCTTGTCAGTACGGAGTGGTAAGGATTGGTGAAGGACTTAGAGAGTAGTGCAGAAACCTCTTCAGAAGCTCTGTAGTAACACAGCACCGGGCAAGTGCTTGCCAGGTTTCTAACAAACGCAGGAGACCTTTACCCTGCTCCTCCTGAACACCTGGCGCATCCTGGACAGTGACATTGTTTCTCATTGGGTGCTGGGGACGAAGCTTATCCAAAACTGCCAGCTTGCAAATGTCGACACTGTGTTCTTTTCCACCCCATACAGAACAGACCTCCATGGATGAGCTCCGGGCCCTCGGATACCAACAGACCCTACCACGGGATGCACGGTGGTCCCAGCGGGCCGCACCCAGGTTTCCCTCCGCCGATGCCCAACATGAGCGGGCACCCGATGCCGCACAATCCCAATGGACCTCCGCCACCTTGGATGCAGCCACCACCACCTCCGATGAACCAGGGTCACCCACCCGTGCACCCACCTATGAGTAAGTGAGAGGCTGCGTTTGGCCCGGGCAGTGTTTGAGAAGCGGGTGTGGGTACAAGACAGAAAGCTTCAGGCCTACTGCCTCGCCTTGTGTCTGTGGGTTCTTTTAGGACAGCTGTTCAGTTTTCTAATGTTTAATATCTAACCCAGGCAGCTGCAGTTTATTCATCCCAACTGTGAGGTGAGGCCTTTCAGAGTAAGAGCCCGGCTCAGGGTGCAGTTGAAGCAGTAGAAAAGAGATGATGTAAAAGCAGCGGTTAGGTGAACACCTGGGTCTGGGGGTGGTGGTTGGGGGGGGGTGGGGGGGCGGGGGGGGGGGTTAGTTTAAAGACCTAAACATTGTAGAAGGGACGGAGAGCCCAAAGCAGAACTTTAGTTAGTTAAGGGAGTGAATGTCTTTTGGGAGATTTTGAGCTCAGGAGGATGGGGGGTTGGGGGAGGACAACTGGCCACTGAGATAACACTGCAAGTCTCAGGAGAAATAATTAATTCCACTGCTTAACACAACCTGGAGAGTGGGCTCAGGATTTTCAGTGAGGACTGTGTACATGCGAATAGCTCTGATCCGTTTTTTTATTAAGGATATTGAGGCATTGGAAAAGGTGCAAAAGGAACTGAAGAGGCTGATCCCAGAACTGAGAGGTTATAACTGTCAGGAAAGATCGAACAGGCCGGGGCTGAGGGGTGATCTGGTAAAATGAGGGAGGGGGTTTCGATAGGGTCGATGTAGAGAAGATGTTTCCCCTTGTGGGGCGGTGGGGGGGGTGGAAGAGACCAGAACTAGGGGCCATCGATATAAGACAGTCACTAATAAATCTGATGGGGAATTCAGAGGAAACTCCTTCACCCAGAGAGAGTGGGGAGAATGTGGGACTCACTCCCACAGGGAGTGGTGGGGGGTGAATAAGAGGAGAGGGGCCAAATGGCCTGTTTTGTGTGGTAGATACTTGGGTTGCGACGAAGGCTTGTTTCTCAGTGATTCATGTACAAAGAACCCACTGGGATCCCGAAGTCTTGAAACTGTAGTGTTTTTGTATAGATGTCTCCTGCTGTTCCATGAAAACTTCTTCTGTGTGAACTTGACCAAATCCTTTATGTTCCTGTGACAGACATGATGCCCCACCCAATGGGGATGATGCCTCCTCCACCCCCACCTCCAGCTAGCCAGCCTCCTCCCCCACCCACCGGCCCCATTCCACCCTGGCAACAGCAGCAAGCCCAGCAGCAAGCACCACCACCACCTCCCAGCAGCAGTATGGCCTCCAGTGCACCCTTACCCTGGCAACAGAGTGAGTAAGGATGCATTTCTAAACTTCATTTGTTGTTTTCTCAAAAGCTTTCAGTAAATGCTTGTTAATGGGCAGTGACCAGTCTTTTCAAAAAATATATATTTGGTGCTTTTCAGTCTGAAGTCTCTTATCTGTCTCTCTCCCTCACTTGCTCCTGTCCCCGCCCCTCCGCACCTCCTCTCTCTCTCCTCTTCCCCCCTTCCCCCTGTACGCCCCCTCATTGCCTGCCCCCTCGCAAGCCCCTCTATTTCTGCCTATCACCCTCCATCTCTGTCCACCCCCTTAATACCTGCCCCCTTGCACCTCCCCCTCTGTCCACCTCCTCTCTGCTGCCGCCTCCCCCCCCCCCATCCACCCACCTCACCTCCATCCCCTCTCTCTCTACTCACACCCCCTTCGCTGTCTTCCCACCCACGCCTTTACGGGCCCTTCCCCCCCCCCACCCCCACCCCCCATCTATGCATGCCCCCATGCCCCCCCCCACTTCTCTTTCTCCCCTCCCCCCCAATGCCTTCATGGCTTCCCCGTCTCTTCTCTCCTCCCCCACCCCCCCCCCCCCCCCCCCCCCCCACACTCCGACGTTCATGAACGCCTCCTCTCTGCCCCCACCCACGCCTTCTCTCTCTCTCTCTCTCTATCTCTCTCTCTCTCTCTCTCTCCCACTCTTTGTCGCTGTGTTTGAGGTGAACAAACTCAGCAGTGGCTTACGATTGAGTAAGCATCATCTTCTCTATTCAAGTGCCTCAGTTCTGCACTATACAAACCCGGAGCCACTGCGGGCAGTTTTGCTGATCAGTCGGGTTTTTTTTTTTGGCTGTTTTAGCGATCTGCCTGCACAGAAGGGGGTCTTAACTGCCTCAGTAACTAGCCTGTCCTGGAGCTGAATTCCCAGTTTGTGCTTTGCGCTCACTTTCCAAGTGACTGCCTCTGTGCCTCTCTCTCTCGTTTTTTTCCTCTTTCAGATACCAGCACCACAACGACTACTACAGCGAGCGTCCCACCATGGCAGCAGCAGCAGCCACCGCAGCAGCCGCCGCAGCAGCCGCAGCAGCAGCAGCAGCCGCCGCCGCCGCCCCAGGTGCAGCCCACCCCCGCCTCCAGCGCGGCCCCTCCCCCGCCCATGCCTGCCGCCCCTTCTATGGTCCCTCCTCCCCCTGGGGTCCAGCCTCCCCTCCCTCCCGGGGCGCCGCCCCCTCCGCCCCCTCCCCCGCCCGGCACAGCCGGCATGATGTACGCTCCGCCTCCGCCGCCCCCCATGGACCCGTCCAACTTTGTAATGATGGGGATGGGCGTGCCAGGGATGCCGCCCTTTGGAATGCCCCCGGCTCCTCCCCCTCCTCCTCCCCAGACCTAAAGGACCCCTATTTCAGTTACCCGTACCCTCGAACCATGTTCAGATAGAGAAAGGAATTCACTCTAGGGGGAGCCAGGGTCATGGTGTCATAAATGGCACCTGAGCTTGTCAGGACACACTCACACTATTTTTTTTTAAAGTTTTAGAATTAAAAAAAGAAAGCCAGACATACAGAAATACTAGTGAACAGCCTCTGCACCTCGTTGGGATAGAACTGATTTTTGAAGCCTTTCGATGAAGGTGGTGGTTGTGGAGAGGAGTTTGACCTGGCCTGAAAGCAGTATTAAAACCATGAGTTCTCTCCCTCTCTCTTGTAAATGTTACCATTCATTCTCTCTGCATCTGAAGCTTCCATCTGCACTTGGGGTTTTGGGTTTATTTAAAGAAAAGCAAGTGGTATTCTCTTTTTTTTTAGCCGCGGTTGGTTTGAAACCTGTTTTATTTGCAATGGTGCAGGGCAGACCGTTTTAAGGGTGCTTTGCACAGGAAGGGGTTTTGGGTGGAAACGCTGTCTCCTGGTCACACTTCCACACACCCCCCTCCCTCCCCACCCCACCCCCCCCCCACACACACACACACACACACACACACACACACACACACGCCCTTTCTTTGCAAAATCTAAGAGAAACTTTCAGAAGCTGGACTTGCGATCCTATACTTGCCTCCGCCCACACGGCGTTCTTCCGACGCTCGATCACCTTTCGACCGAGAAGGCGTTGGACACCCGCGAGGATTCGGACTGAATTGTATAGAGCGGAAGCAGACTGGACCCGCCTTGCCTGTCTGTCGTCTTGGTCGGAGCGGTGGTGGTTGTAGGGTGGACATCGTAATGGGAGAGATTGGAGGAGAGAGCAAAGCGTTTGTGCGGATGCTATTAAAGGCGACAGTATCTCCTGTGCTTAACCTGTGGTTCCCCGCCATCACTCTTTGGAAACAGTTTCCACAGTGACTTCCCAGTCTTTGTAAAATGGCTGTCGCCGTGCTTGTCGGTAACTCATTCTCAGTGCTCTGTCTCTCACCCAGTGACTTGTTTTTAAACAGTGTGTTCATTTTTTTTTTTCTTTTTGTGAAATGATGTAAACCATTTTTGACAGTTGTGTTAAGCATTGCACAGCAATGGCATTTTATTTCGTACCCTCGCCTTTTTTCCCACCCCCTCCCCCCCCTCCCCTCCCTCCCCCCCACTCAGCTGCGGTTTATTTTCCCTTGCGTTCCCCACCTACCGCCCTGGGTGGTGCACAGTGTTGCAAGCAAGTAGGGCATGAGGAGGAGTAAAGAGGGGGCTTGTGTCTTCCCAGCAACACTCCTCTCTCCGCTCGCACCACCCCCCCCCCCCAAAAAAAAAAAATCGCAGGACTTGTGAGCACACCTCCGTTTTCCAGGAGGTGCAGAGTGAAAAGGGGGCCTATTGAACACTGCCGGATCCTGAGCCAAGAGAGTAGGTGGGCCAGAAGTGCAGCAGCGACTCCCCTAACAGTTGCACGCTTCACTGTGAGCTGCTGATCTCCAGCACGCTCTGCTTGCCGTTCCAGGTTACTGCCCCATTAAACTGACTACTTTTGTCTCGGGGGGGGGGTTCCTTCCCTGTGTGTGTCACAATCGCACAGGGAGCAAACACGTAAAAACATTTTTTTTAATTTTGAGCTGGAGGTTGGAAGCCCTGGGGCAGTTCCACAATTTTTCCTCATGCTCTCTCTCTCTCTCTCTCTCGATGTGAAATGTTTATTGAAAAATGGGTAAAGGGGGGGGGGGGGCAAGATTCATAAAATAAACTACGTTTTCTTACTTGTCACGTTTCACTCTCTTTTTTAAACCTGACTGCAGGAGCACGGGAACCGTTCAAAAAGCATACAGTAGCCTAGGCTTTATTAATAGGGGCATGGAGTATGAGAGCAAAGAGGTTACGTCAAACTGGAACAAAAACAGAATTACCTGGAAAAACTCAGCAGGTCTGGCAGCATCGGCGGAGAAGAACAAAGATGAAGGGTCATGAGGAACGTCAACTCTTTTCTTCTCCGCCGATGCTGCCAGACCTGCTGAGTTTTTCCAGGTAATTCTGTTTATGTTTTGGATTTCCAGCATCCGCAGTTTTTTTTTTGTTTTTACGTTAAACTGGCCTTAGCTGAGGTACTGCATCCAGTTCTGGGTGCCACACTTCAGGAAGGATGTGAAAGTGTTGGAGAGAGAGTGCAGAGGAGATTCACGAGGATGGTTCCAGGGATGGAGAACTTCAGTTACGTGGATAGATGGGAGAAGAAAAGGCTAAGAGGAAATTTAACAGAGGCATTCAAAATCAAGGGGTCTGGTGGGGGAGAAACTGTTCCCACTGGTGAGAGAATGGAGAACCAGAAGGGACAGATTTAAAGCAATTGGCAAAAGAAGCAACGACACCATAAGGAGAAACTTTTTCACACAGCAAGTGGCTAGCACCTGGACTGCGCTGCCGGAGAGTGCAGTGGAGGCATATTCAATCGAAGCGTTCAAGAGGGAATTGGACTTATCTGAAAAGGAAGAATGTGCAGGGTTACAGAGAGAATAGCACTGAGTGAGCTGCTCAGTTGGAGAGCCAGTGCAGACGTGATGGGCCGAATGGCCTCCTGTGCTGTAATGATTCCGCGTGGCTGCTAGTGTATTGGGGCTTCTGTGCAATGTGCTTTTACTTAAAGGAATGTGCTATGGGTTTTTTTCTTTTTAAAACTTGCTATTCATCGGTGCTTTAAGACCCCTGAAGGTTGCTTTTTATTTTTTCAAACTGGAGTTTGTGTTCTGCTGAGCACACAGATGGGCAGCGTGTCTGGGTTTCAGTGCTGGAGCGAGGCCAGGTTTGTATTTGTACATCTCAGTAACTGGCGGCACATCCCTCCTGCTGTTCGCAATAGGCAGAGTGCGAACTGTATTTGTGCTTGCAAAACTCAAGGGTGTAATGTCTCAGGTCAGATGTGATTCCGATATTGGACAGCAGTTACTGAACAATCCCGAGTGCGCTAAGAATTACACTAACAACCAGTGTAATATTATGGCTGGGCTCGCAGTGTAGCTCGCTTCCACTTGCTACACATTCAGACACAGGCACCTGTCCTCTGTAAACAGAGAGAAAATACGTTCAGGCATTGTACCCTCATGAAATTAAACGAAAGCTGGGGGTGGGGTGGGTGGGACAATGGTTCCCTGGTGCATTCTTCATGGCGATGCTTCGACCGGTCACTCTTTTCTCATATGTGAGTTAGGAGTAGGTTATTCAGCCTGCTCCGCTATCCAGTAGGATCATGACTGATCTGACTAACCACCTGCCTACCCCTCCACCCCCTTGTTTATCTGCCTTGAAAACATTCAAAGACTTTGCCTCCACTTCCCTTTTGAGGAAGGGAGTTCCAAAGACTCTACCCTCCGAGAGAGGGGGGGTAAAAAATTCTTCTCATCTGTGTCTTAGCTGGGTGACTCCTAACTTTTAAACAGTGACCCCCTCATTCAGGATTCTCCCACCAGCGGAAACACCCTCTCCACATCGACCCTGTCAAGACCCCTCAGGATCTTGTATGTTTTAATCAACCTGTCTCTTACTCTCCTAAATTCCGGTGTCTACATGCCTAGCCTGTCCAACCTTCCCGCATAAGTCAATCCGCCCATTCCTGGTATTAGCTTAGTAAACCTTCTCCGATCTGCAGATGCATTTGCATTTCTCCTTAAATAAGGAGGCCAATACTGTACACAATACTCCAGATGTGGACTCACAAGTGCCCTGTACCACTGAACTGTAACCTCATTACTTTTATATTCAATTCCCCGCACAATTTAAAAAAAAAATAACATTCCATTAACTTTCCTAATGACTTGCTGTACCTCTGATTCATGCAGGAGGATACCTAGATCCCCCTACACCTCAGATCTCTGCAATCTCTCATTTAGATAAGAAACTTTTTCTTTATTCTTCCTGCCAAAATGGTCAATTTCACAATTTCCCACGTTATATTCCATTTTCCAGATCTTTGCCCATTTGCTTTTGTCCCCTTGCAGCCTCCTTATGTCCTCTTCACAACTTACTTTCCTACCCATCTTTGTATGATCAACAAATTTAGCCACCATACCTTAGGTGCCTTCGTCCAAGTCATTATATATATAAATTGTAAAAAGTTGAAGCCCCAGCACTGATCCGATCGATCCCTGTGGCACACCATTCATCACATCCTACCAACCAGAAAAAGACCCATTCATGGCTACACTGGTTTCCTATTAGCCAGCCAATCTTCTATCCATGCTGATACATTTACCCCCTATACCATGAGCTTTTATTTTCTGTAATAACCTTTGATATGGCACACTATCAAATGCCTTCTGGAAATATAAATACAGTACATCCACTGGTGTCCCTTTATCCACAGCATGTGGAACCAGGCTGACCAAAGGGAAACTTGGCCAAGATATCACAACGATTTGCAATTTATAGTTTATTATGAGAAGGTATGTGTACTGAAGTCAAAAGTAAAGATTCCACTGCCACTTTTGAAGATTTTAAATATTAAATTAAAACATTTATTAACAAAAGAAAAAACTTAAACATGAGATTAGTTACAGTTAAATTTAGTCTTATAACATTTCCCTAAAGATTTCTACTTAGCTAGATTCACAAATAAACCAATAGGCTCTGAAGAGGTCACATGGACTCGAAACGAGAACTGTTTCTCTGTCTATGGATGCTGCCAGTTGAGTTTTTCCAGCATTTCCTGCTTTTATTTCACAAATAAACACCCTTTTCCAGGCAACGGTCCCTATAAATTCCTAATCTATAAAACATCCAGTAATATTACCGCAGGGCACCCACTGCCGCTATATGGGAGATGTTTCACAAGATTCCCTCTCCCTCAACAATGGAAATCCAAAGCTTATAACAAATCCTCATTTTCTGGACCAACCAGACACTTCTCTGGGCTGGCTGGAAGCTGCTTCCTATACAAGACTGGGCTTGCACAGCACCTGGCCCTCACATACAGCTTTCAATCTTTCCTCAAATACGTCTTATTCTCTTTTCATTTTTAAACCCATTGTTCTAACACCCCTTTGAAACTCAAACCCTTCCAAATGTAAAATCTTTCATGCTTCCATCTGGTCTTTGATCTGGGGCCAATAAAAACATCATATCCCCCACTACTTGTTTACTTAGGAGCTCCTGCAAGATGCATACATTTTCCTTGCCGCCTTCTAATACCCCTTTGAAATTCAAACAATCTCTCAACTTGTCTGCAAATGCAAACGTTGGCTCTGAACCCAGCGCCTTTTAACCTTCCCACCTTTCCAGACCAAACTCTGCCCGGCTTAATTAAATTACACTCTTGACATCCAGCCTCCTCTACAGGTTAGCACAATATTCCCCAAAAATATTTTTTAGAACCCATTCTCTCAGATGATCCCTTCAAAGAACTCCAATAAATTGATTCAACGTGGTTTCCCTTTCATAAAAACCACGTTGACTCTAGGTGAGCGGAGAAGAACAAAGCTGACGTTTCGAGACCTCTCGTGACGCTCCAGCAGAATTGAGTATCCTATTTTTACTCAGTTCTGTCGAAGGGTCATGAGGACTCGAAACGTCAACTCTTTTCTTCTCCGCCGATGCTGCCAGACCTGCTGAGTTTTTCCAGGTATTTCTGTTCTTGTTTTGGATTTCCAGCATCCGCAGTTTTTTTGTTTTTATTGTTTTGACTCTGCGTGATTGCCTTGAATTTCTCTAAGTGCCTTGCTATTAACATCTTTAATAATAGGCTTCCAACATTTTCCCTGTGACGGATGTTTGGCTAACTGGCCGGTAGTTTCCTGCTTTCCGTCTCCCTTTTTGAATAAAGGAATTATATTTGCTATTTTCCAATGGAATCTAATGAGTTTTGGGAAATTAAAACCAATGCATCAACTATCTCTCTAGCCGCTTTCAAGACACTAGGATGAAGTCCATCAGGACCCGGGGATTTGTTAGCCCGCAGCTCTCAACAATTTACTCAGTACCACTTCCCTGGTGATTTGTAATTTTCCTGAGTTCCTCCCTACTTTCCACTCCCTAATTTGCAGCTATGTCTGGGATGTTCCTTGTGAACTGGCGAATGAGGTTAAGGGGCAGATCAGTGGAGACGCAGTGGTAGACACTTAAAAGTTTGATAAAAACCAAGAAAACTGTGGATGCTGGAAATCCAAAACAAAAACAGAATTACCTGGAAAAACTCAGCAGGTCTGGCAGCATCGGCGGAGAAGAAAAGAGTTGACGTTTCGAGTCCTCATGACCCTTCGACAAATTTGGGCCACCTGCTCTGCAAGCCTCTCATATTCAGCAAGCTCCCTGTGCTTTGTCGAAGGGTCATGAGGACTCGAAGCGTCAACTCACTTAAAAGTTTGAGATGCTTTTATGCTGTTGTATTCCAACACCGAGTGGGTATTCTGCCCACCCATCAAGAATCGGTGGACTAGGAGCCAAAGGCTAGCAGGAAGGAGAGCGGGCTTAGGTGTGTTTGGAAAGGGGCAGCAGAGTTTTGGAGAGTTGAGGGTGGGACAGAAGAGAGTAAAGACCCAGTGTACATTTGTAGGGTGAAGTCTTTGTTTGGTAGAAACTCAAGACATGGGTGACAAGATTATTTTTAAACCCATTAGGATTTACTTTTATTTAGCTCCACCAACAGTGCATGCACAGGTTGTTATTTTAATTTAATGACATCACTTAGTATACAGCAGGACATTATTTTGAAATCTTCACAATTGCCTCAGTAGTGGGGGTGGGAAACGCCACATGCAGTTCCTTCAGTCAACTGTTTTAAATTTAATTAAATCCCAATCCAGCCTCGCCCCTCCCCCAAGTTCCTCACCAAAACACCACTCGGTAAGATTCAGTCACTGAATTTGCAAGCGCATCTTTACCTGCCCTGCCCGAGGACACCGGCTCTCGCTGGGGTGTCGAGGGTCCCATCGCACAAGTAGCAGCCCCTCTCATTCGGTTCTTCCCGGGCAAGATTATTGCATGGCTGTACTCTCTATCGCGGCTGGATTCAGGCAGTCCTGTTGGAAAGGTTCCTGCGAGCTTGAGATCGCTTGCATTGGCCTTGGTTCCATAATAACCCCAAAACAACCTTAAGAAGAAATTTAGCACCACCACTCCCTAACCCCCCACCCCCCCCCCCCGCCACAAAACCTGAGGTACCCATCCTCAACAGAGAGCAGCAACATCTCCCCGACTTGGTTTCCAATCTCCGTATCCCACACTCGGAGTTACCGTGCACAGTCCCCAGTCTCCGTATCCCACACTCGGAGTTACCGTGCACAGTCCCGGTCTCTGTATCCCACACTCGGAGTTACCGTGCACAGTCCCGGTCTCTCTATCCCACACTCGGAGTTACCGTGCACAGTCCCGGTCTCTCTATCCCACACTCGGAGTTACCGCGCACAGTCCCGGTCTCCGTATCCCACACTCGGAGTTACCGTGCACAGTCCCGGTCTCTCTATCCCACACTCGGAGTTACCGTGCACAGTCCCGGTCTCTCTATCCCACACTCGGAGTTACCGTGCACAGTCCCGGTCTCCGTATCCCACCCTCGGAGTTACCGTGCACAGTCCCGGTCTCCGTATCCCACACTCAGAGTTACCGTGCACAATCCCTGTCTCCATGTCCCACACCCATGTGGGGTGGTGGGGGGGGGGGGGGGGAGACCAGAACTAGGGGCCATCGATATAAGACAGTCACTAATAAATCCGATGGGGAATTCAGGAGAAACTCCTTCACCCAGAGAGTGGGGAGAATGTGGGACTCGCTCCCACAGGGAGTGGTCGAGGGGAATAGTATCGATACATTTAAGGGGGAAGCTGGGTAAACACATGAGGGAGAAAGGAGTAGAAGGATATGGGGATAGGGGGAGGTTGGGTGGGGGGGGGTGGGTGGGAGGAGGCTTGTGTGGGGCAGAAACATGAGCAGATGGGCCGAATGGTCAGTTTGCACATTTGATGATGAACACTGGGGCACTTGCCCACTGGCAATACTGCACTGGAGGCTGAACACCCGAACACTCAATGGGATATGTGGCTGCAGAGCGCATCACAGGAGAGAGAGAGATTGCTCCCCCCCCCCCACAGGGTGGGCTCCTGGGTGACTGATCCAAGACTATCAGTAATACTCTGCTAAGAGAAAAACTCATCAGCCTCAACATTTAAAATTATCCAGCTCACACCTTCTCCGGGACAGAGTTGCACACCTCTACCAATTTATTTCGGATGAAGTGGGCTTCGCTGGCCGGGCCCAGCATTTATTGCCCATCCCTAATTGCCCCTTGCGAAGGTGGGGGTGAGCTGCCTTCTTGAGCCGTGCTGTTAGGGAGGGAGTTCCAGGATTTTGACCCAATGACAGTGAAGGAACGGCCGATATATTTCCAAGTCAGGATGGTGAGTGACTTGGAGGGGAACTTCCAGGTGGTGGTGTTCCCCATGTGTCTGCTGCCCTTGTCCTTCTAGATGGTAGTGGTCATGGGTTTGGAAGGTGCTGTCTAAGGAGCCTTGGTGAGTTGCTGCAGTGCATCTTGTAGATGGTACACACACTGCTGTTACTGTGTGTCGGTGGTGGAGGGAGTGAATGTTGAAGATGGTGGATGGTGATCTAAGCTGCACTCTTTCCAAAGGCAAAACATCCTTTTTACAGTATCCTGTTACCGTACAGTTACTCCAGATGTGGACTACACAGGGCCCTGCCAGGCTATGGCTAAACTTCCAACCTTGAATTAAAAAGACAAAACATTCCATTAACCGGGTGAGTGAGGGGTAGCAGATCATAAAAAGTCAAGCGAAGAGCAAGTGTTTTTTGTTCACTAGTTGAATTCGGCAGTGAGGCGAATTGCCCGCTGTCTGGGTGTCTGTCTCACACCCTCCTCCCACCAACAACCTGACAGACCCCCAAGCTCAGCCTGAGTGAGTTCGACGATCCTTCCTGCTCACCGATTTGTTTAGGTCGGGCTTTCGATCGGAAGGAGAGAGGGGGGGGGTGGTGGGGTTTGTTTCCGAAGGGGATCTATCAGCAGTCAGCAGTGGGCTGGTTGTCTGCCGTGCCCCTCCCAGGGAAGTAGCACATCACCTTTCGGTAAAAGGTGGTCACAATCGCCCCGGCACTCTTGGAGATGCGAAGCCCCTGTATCAGGAGAAAAGACATGGAAGGTTCATTCGCCGATCGCCCAGGATTTTGGAGCCCCTTCCCCCCCCCCTCTCCAGCAACCCCCCCCCCCAACCCCGTCCGCCCCCAGCACCGCCGCTTCATCCCAGCTCATCTCGGTTGAAGGTCAATCTGGTTACAGATTCCAAAGTGACAGCTTCTCACCAACACTCCCCCCGAGTGGAGGCTCTTCATGGTGTCAGCGGCTGCCACACACACACGCTCTTCCTCACTGTCCCTTTCACTCTCCGCCCCTCTCCTTTTCTCTCACTCCTTCCCTCCCTTTCTCACTCTCGCTCTCCCATTTGTCACTCTCGCTCATTCCCTTTCTTGCTCTTGCATTCTCCTTTTCTCACACCATCTCTCTCTCCCTTTCTTATTCTCTCTCTCACCATTTCTCACTTTCCCTTTCTCACTCCCTCTCACTCTCCCTGACTCTCCCTTTCTCACTCTCTCTATACCTTTCTCAGTCTCGCTCATTACCTTTCTTACTCATGTTCGCCCCCTTTCTCACTCTCTCTTCCTCTCCCTTCCTCGCTCTCTATCCCTTTCACTCTCACTTCCCCTTTCTCTCATTCACTGTCTCTTTCTCACCCTCTCTTGTTCTCTCCCTCACTTCCGAGATTGGAGGGCATGGAATCAAACCCCCACAGCAGAGATTCTGGCGCCACAAAGCAGGACAACACATCAAGTACTGAGGGAGCGCCACACTGTCGGAAGGTCAGTGCTGAGGGAGAGCTGCACTGTCAGAGGGTCAGTACTGAGGGAGTGCCGCACTGTCGGAGGGTCAGTACTGAGGGAGCGCCGCACTGTCAGAAGGTCGGTGCTGAGGGAGCAGCGCTCTGCCGGAGGGTCGGTGCTGAGGGAGTGCCGCACTGCCGGAGTGTCAGTACTGAGGGAGCGCCGCACTGCCGGAGGGTCAGTGCTGAGGGAGCGCCGCACTGCCGGAGGGTCAGTACTGAGGGAGCGCTGCACTGTTGGAGGGTCGGTGCTGAGGGATCGCCGCACTGTCGGAGGGTCGGTGCTGAGGGAGCGCCGCACTGTCGGAGGGTCGGTGCTGAGGGAGCGCCGCACTGTCGGAGGGTCGGTGCTGAGGGAGCGCCGCACTGTCGGAGGGTCGGTGCTGAGGGAGCGCCGCACTGTCGGAGGGTCGGTGCTGAGGGAGCGCCGCACTGCCGGAGGGTCGGTGCTGAGGGAGCGCCGCACTGCCGGAGGGTTGGTGCTGAGGGAGCGCCGCACTGTTGGAGGGTTGGTGCTGAGGGAGTGCCGCACTGTCAGAGGGTCAGTGCTGAGGGAGCGCCGCACTGTTGGAGGGTCGGTGCTGAGGGAGTGCCGCACTGTCAGAGAGTCAGTACTGAGGGAGAGCTGCACTGTCGGAGGGTCAGTACTGAGGGAGCGCCGCACTGTCGGAGGGTCAGTGCTGAGGGAGTGCTGCACTGTCGGAGGGTCAGTGCTGAGGGAGCGCCGCACTGTCGGAGGGTCAGTGCTGAGGGAGAGCCGCACTGTCGGAGGTGCCGTCTTTCAGGATGAGACATTAAACCGAGGCCCCGTCTGCCCTCTCGGGTGGGGGTAAAAGATCCCACGGCCACTATTGGGAGAAGAGCAGGGGGGAGTTCTCCCCGCTGTCCTGGGGCCGATATTTATCCCTCACCCAACATCACTAAAAACAGATGATCTGCGTCATTATCACATTGCTGTTTGTGGGATCTTGCTGTGCGTAAATGGGCTGCTGAGTTTCCTATATTATAACAGGGACCACACTTCAAAAACAAACCCTTCATTGTGTGTGAAACACTCTGGGACGTCCCGAGGGGGCGACAGGAGCTGGAGAGATGGAGGTCTTGCCAGAGACGGAAGGGTAGCTGAGGAGGGGGCCGGGTGGGGCGCGGCGAGTTGGCTCGGTGTGGTGGGGGGGGGGTGGGGGGGGGGCGAGGTTGGCAGTGCCGGGGACAAACCTTGTTCTGGTCCAAAGTGGAGACAAACTCGTCGCTCATCCTGCGGAGCTCACGTCCGTACCGAACAGCCAGCCAGAAGTTGGGAGGCTCAGACCTCGTCCGGCCCCTGAGCGTCGAGGTGCCCTCCAGCAGCTCCACTTCAGGTAGGGACACCCTCCGAGCTAGGGGAACGCCATCGTGAAACACAATCGTCTCAGCCGCTGTGGGGAGGGGGGAGAGAGAGGGAGAGAGATATTGGAGTGAGCGTGGATACCAGGGGGGCAGAATTTCCAGCCTGTCGGGCCCCGACTCAACCCCCGGCGGGAGGGGGAGCCAATCCCCGCCGCCATTTTACCCGGGCGGGCCAGCTAAGGCCCACCCAGCGTGGTGTCCGGCGGGACGCGCTCTGTGCGAGCGGGGAGCGGGGGCGGATGCCCCACAAGCGAGAGCGCGCTCCTGCCACACAAACGCACACAAACGGAGCGCACACCTCCCTGAGGCTAAGTGCAGCCTCAGGGAGATCGCTGACGCCCCGAAAAATATTAAAGAGAGAGAAAACTAATAATTCCCTAACATGTCCCCCTCATGTGACACGTCCACAAGTTACAGGGTAACTTTAGTCGCATGGTTAAAACCCCCTGTGTGAAACCCCGTCCCGCCGCTGGATGAGGTTTCATGTTTCCTCTAGCTCCCGCCGGGAGCTCCTGACCTGAAGGTTGGACGGGCAGTTCCTTTCCTTGTTTCGTTGATCCTGTCGATGGCCTCAGTTGGCCACTGACAGGCCGGCGGTCCCGCAGCTGATTTTGCTGCACCCCAGCCTTCCTGAGAATTGAAATGGGGCGGGGTGACCTCGGGGGTTCCGCCTGACACCATCCTGCATCGTTTTACATGTTGGCCCCCCGGTCACCAACGGCTAAGACTCAGCCCAGAAAGTTTGCATGGCTCTCTGCCTTTGTTAAGACCAGCGGCACCCATCCCCTGTCGACTGGGGTTCACGCAGGCAGTCACCCACGGCACTCACTACTTCCCGCTCTTCTCAATCAGAAGGTCGTGTTCTCGAGCCCCCACGCCAGAGACTCGATCCCCAAAGACCAAACTGACAGTCCCCAGTCCCATACTCTGGGAGTGCCGCACTGTCGGAGGGTCAGTACTGAGGGAGCGCCGCACTGTTTGACGGTCAGTGCTGAGGGAGCGCCGCACTGTCGGAGGGTCAGTGCTGAGGGAGCGCCGCACTGTCGGAGGGTCAGTGCTGAGGGAGCGCCGCACTGTTTGACGGTCAGTGCTGAGGGAGCGCCGCACTGTCGGAGGGTCAGTACTGAGGGAGCGCCGCACTGTTTGACGGTCAGTGCTGAGGGAGCGCCGCACTGTCGGAGGGTCAGTGCTGAGGGAGCGCCGCACTGTCAGAGGGTCAGTGCTGAGGGAGCGCCGCACTGTCAGAGGGTCAGTGCTGAGGGAGCGCCGCACTGTCAGAGGGTCAGTGCTGAGGGAGCGCCGCACTGTCTGACGGTCAGTGCTGAGGGAGCGCCGCACTGTCGGAGGGTCAGTACTGAGGGAGCGCCGCACTGTCGGAGGGTCAGTACTGAGGGAGCGCCGCACTGTCGGAGGGTCAGTACTGAGGGAGCGCCGCACTGTCGGAGGGTCAGCGCTGAGGGAGCGCCGCACTGTCGGAGGGTCAGCGCTGAGGGAGCGCCGCACTGTCGGAGGGTCAGCGCTGAGGGAGCGCCGCACTGTCGGAGGGTCAGTGCTGAGGGAGCGCCGCACTGTCGGAGGGTCAGCGCTGAGGGAGCGCCGCACTGTCGGAGGGTCAGTACTGAGGGAGCGCCGCACTGTCGGAGGGTCAGTGCTGAGGGAGCGCCGCACTGTCGGAGAGTCAGCGCTGAGGGAGTGCCGCACTGTCAGAGGTGCCGTCTTTCAGGATGAGACATTAAACCGAGGCCCCGTCTGCCCTCTCGGGTGGGGGTAAAAGATCCCACGGCCACTATTGGGAGAAGAGCAGGGGGGAGTTCTCCCCGGTGTCCTGGGGCCGATATTTATCCCTCACCCAACATCACTAAAAACAGGTGATCTGGGTCATTATCACATTGCTGTTTGTGGGATCTTGCTGTGCGTAACTGGGTTGCTGCATTTCCAACATGACAACTCTGAGCACACTTCAAAAGAAAAGAATTGCATCATTGTGTGTGAAACACTCTGGGACGTCCCGAGGAGGTGACAGGGGCTGGAGAGATGGGATATTCCTATCACCACACCAGGGATGAAAGGCAGGAGTTGAGTTTTGGACCTGATGCACAGGCGTGGTGAGACCGAAGGGGCCATGTTCAGAAGAGAATGAGGACTGGGACCCAACTGAAATGGCAAGGATAAATGCAAAACACCGCAGATGCTGGAAACCTGAAATAAAATACAGGAAGTGCCGTAAAACCTCAGCAGGTCTGGCAGCATTGGTGGAGGGAGAACCAGAGTTAGCGTCTGGAGTCTGTGTGAATCTGCTTCAGAACTGGAGGGAGGTAGAAATGCGATGAGTTTTATGGTATTGGCAAAAAGCAGAGGGAGGAGGTGGAGCAAAAGAGGTGTGGGATAGGGTGGGGAGCAGGGCATATTAAATACCAACGGTGAGATGGACCACAAGATATAGGGAGCAGGAATGGTCGTGGCAAAGAGACAAAGTATTGGCCCAGAGTGAGTGTGAACGGCAGAATGAAGGACAGCTCTGTGTGAAAGCAAAAAAATTACATCGTTTGAAACTAGATTCAGACCCGCACATGGCAAAATAACAAAACAGGGGGACAGAGCTCACCGTCCGAAGTTGTTGAACTCTTGATAATCTTTTAAAATGAAAACAATTAAACTAAATCAACAAAATCGGGATAAATCAGGCACAGCCCCTAATTCAGCGTCAGCAGTAAAATCAAGGACAAAGTTTAAAGGAACCTTACAAACTTTAAATCAAAATGTGATTAATGGGGTCAACAAAACGCCCCAGTCCCCGCGGTGCCCACCGAGCACGGAAGGCCTCGAGAGTGCCAGCAGACACCGCGTGCTCCCTCTCCAGGGACATCCGGCCGCGAACGTAGCCGCGGAAGAGGGACAAACAATCGGGCGGGACTCCCCCGTCGATTGCCCGCTGCCTGGACCTGTTAATGGCCAACTTGGCCAGGCCCAGGAGCAGGTTCACGAGGAGGTCCTCCTCCTTCCCGACCCCCTTCCGCACCGGGTGCCCATAGATCAGGAGCGTGGGGCTGAAGTGCAAACAAAACATCAATAAAAGGTTTTTCAAATAACTAAAAAGGGAGTGCAGCCTACAACACCCTATGTATACATGGTCCACGGACTCCACAAGACCGCAAAAAGGGCACGTGTCCTGAGAGTCCGTGAACCTATGCATCCTCTTATTATAGGGGACTGCTGCATGCAACACCCTCCAACCCAGGTCCCCGATAGAAAGGGGGAGGACACCTCCGTAGAGGGCCTCCCATCGGGGGCCTCCGCCGCCGGACGGCAACAAGGCACGCCAGGGCGTATCCGGGCGGCGGACAAGGGCGAGAAAATGGAAGGTGTGCAGCAGCAGTCCGTACAAAAAGCCCCTCTTTGCCATGCCAAAAGGCACGGAGGGCATGTCCCCGAGGCGGCTCATATTGCGGGGCACCAGCACCCGAGGGAGGGTTCGGGGCTTGGGGCCAATGTGGAATTCCGTCCGAACAGGGGAACGTTCAGACGGAAGACCACCGCGCACCTGGGCTCCGAAGTTGTTGAACTCAATATTCAGTCCGGAAGGCTGTAAAGTGCCTAGTTGGAAGATGAGGTGTTGTTCCTCCAGTTTGCGTTGGGCTTCACTGGAACAATGCAGCAAGCCAAGGACAGACATGTGGGCAAGAGAGCAGGGTGGAGTGTTAAAATGGCAAGCGACAGGGAGGTTTGGGTCATTCTTGCGGACAGACCGCAGGTGTTCTGCAAAGCGGTCGCCCAGTTTACGTTTGGTCTCTCCAATGTAGAGGAGACCACATTGGGAGCAACGAATGCAGTAGACTAAGTTGGGGGAAATGCAAGTGAAATGCTGCTTCACTTGAAAGGAGTGTTTGGGCCCTTGGACGGTGAGGAGAGAGGAAGTGAAGGGGCAGGTGGTACATCATTTGCGTGGGCATGGGGTGGTGCCATAGGAGGGGGTTGAGGAGTAGGGGGTGATGGAGGAGTGGACCAGGGTGTCCCGGAGGGAGCGATCCCTATGGAATGCCGATAGGGGGGGGGGTGAAGGGAAGATGTGTTTGGTGGTGGCATCATGCTGGAGTCGGCGGAAATGGCGGAGGATGAGATTAGAATGTGGAGAGAAGGTGGGGCTTGTTAACCTATCCAGGAATGGTTGGCAGGGGTTAGAATAGCGACCTCAGGAGGGTAACTGGGATGGAGGTGTGGGGTGGAGACCGTGGACTGAGCCTTGCCCCCCCTCTCTGAGAGAGATGAGGGGAGCTCTCAGCCTGCAACACAAGGTGTGGTGAGAGTGAGCGGCCACTTTCCCTGGGAACTGCCTGGAAATGTGTCCCCACCTTCGACACGTCTCCCTCTGGCTCCTCCACAGTGCAGGTCAGCATTTCCACCGTCCAATCCCTCCTCCGACCTCTCGCCCACAGATATCCGCACATTTTCATCAAAGGTTGCAAACTCCGAGATCTGGAAATGTGTTGCCATCACATCAGGGAAGATTCTGGAAGGTGGGATGGGCTGTGGGGGAGAGAGGGAGAAAGGTTCAATCCTTTCTGTGCCAGTGACTCTCACCATTACCCATCACTGAGGGAAAAGTGCCCAGTTTGATTTCTCCCCTCTCTGCCACCACCCTCTTCCGAATCTCCCCCCCCCCCCCCCCCACCCCCCCCCCCCCTCCACACACACACACACACACACAGGCTCTCACACACACACACACACACACACACACACACACACACACAGGCTCACACACACACACAGGCTCACACACACACACAGGCTCACACACACACACACACACACACACACACACAGGCTCACACACACACACACACACACACACACACACACACACACAGGCTCTCACACACACACACACACACACACACACAGGCTCACACACACACACACACACACACACACACAGGCTCACACACACACACAGGCTCACACACACACACACACACACACACACACACACACAGGTTCACACGCACACACACACACACACACACAGGCTCACGCGCACACACAGGCTCACACACACACACACAGGCTCACACGCACACACACACACAGGCTCACGTGCACACACACAGGCTCACGCGCACACACACAGGCTCACACGCACACACACAGGCTCCCGCGCACACACACAGGCTCCCGCGCACACGCACACAGGCTCCCGCGCACACGCACACAGGCTCCCGCGCACACGCACACAGGCTCCCGCGCACACGCACACAGCCTCGCGCGCAAGCGCACACAGCCTCGCATGCGCGCACACACACACAGCCTCGCACGCGCGCGCACACACAGCCTCGCACGCGCGCACACACACACAGCCTCGCACGCACACACACACACACAGCCTCGCACGCACACACACACAGCCTCGCACGCACACCCACACAGCCTCGCACGCACACCCACACACAGCCTCGCACGCACACACACACACACACAGCCTCGCACGCACACACACACACACAGCCTCGCACGCACGCACACACAGAGCCTCGCACGCACGCACACACAGAGCCTCGCACGCACGCACACACAGAGCCTCGCACGCACGCACACACAGCCTCGCACACACACAGCCTCGCACACACACAGCCTCGCACACACACAGCCTCGCACACACACAGCCTCGCACACACACAGCCTCGCACACACACAGCCTCGCACACACACAGCCTCGCACACACACACAGCCTCGCACACACACACAGCCTCGCACACACACACAGCCTCGCACACACACACACAGCCTCGCACACACACACAGCCTCGCACACACACACAGCCTCGCACACACACACAGCCTCGCACACACACACAGCCTCGCACACACACACACAGCCTCGCACACACACACACACACACACAGCCTCGCACACACAAACACACACACACACACACACAGCCTCGCACACACACACAGCCTCGCACACACACACACAGCCTCGCACACACACACACAGCCTCGCACACACACACACACACAGCCTCGCACACACACACACAGCCTCGCACACACACACACACACAGCCTCGCACACACAAACACACACACACACACACACAGCCTCGCACACACACACAGCCTCGCACACACACACAGCCTCGCACACACACACACACAGCCTCGCACACACACACACAGCCTCGCACACACACACACACACACAGCCTCGCACACACACACACACACACACAGCCTCGCACACACAGCCTCGCACGCACACACACACAGCCTCGCACACACACACACACACAGCCTCGCACACACACAGCCTCGCACACACACACACACACAGCCTCGCACACACACACACACAGCCTCGCGCACACACACACACACACACACACACACACAGCCTCGCACACACACACACACACACAGCCTCGCACACACACACAGCCTCACACACACACACAGCCTCACACACACACACAGCCTCACACACACACACACACACAGCCTCACACACACACACACACAGCCTCACACACACACACACACACAGAGCCTCGGGCGCACACAGCCTCGGGCGCACACAGCCTCGGGCGCACCCACACACACGCACAGCGTCTCACGCACACACACACACGCACAGCCTCGCACACACACAGCCTCGCACACACACACACAGCCTCGCACACACAAACACACACACACACACACACAGCCTCGCACACACACACAGCCTCGCACACACACACACAGCCTCGCACACACACACACAGCCTCGCACACACACACACAGCCTCGCACACACACAGCCTCGCACACACACACACACACACAGCCTCGCACACACACACACACACACACACAGCCTCGCACACACAGCCTCACACGCACACACACACAGCCTCGCACACACACACACACACAGCCTCGCACACACACACACACACAGCCTCGCACACACACAGCCTCGCACACACACACACACAGCCTCGCACACACACACACACAGACACACACAGCCTCGCACACACACACACACACAGCCTCGCACACGCACACAGCCTCACACACACACACAGCCTCACACACACACACAGCCTCACACACACACACACACACACAGCCTCACACACACACACACACAGCCTCACACACACACACACAGAGCCTCGGGCGCACACAGCCTCGGGCGCACACAGCCTCGGGCGCACCCACACACACGCACAGCGTCTCACGCACACACACACACGCACAGCCTCGCACACGCACAGCCTGGCACACGCACACACACAGCCTCGCACACGCACACACACAGCCACGCACACAGCCTCGCACATGCACACACACAGCCTTGCACACGCAGGCTCACACACACAGGCTCACACACACAGGCTCACACACACAGGCTCACACACACAGGCTCACACACACAGGCTCTCGCGCACGCGCACACAGGCGCACGGGCAGGCACACACAGGCGCACGGGCAGGCACACACAGCCTTGCGCACACAGGCGCACGGGCAGGCACGCACAGCCTCGCGCACACACAGCCTTGCGCACACGCACACACACACAGCCTCGCACACGCACACACAGCCTCGCACACACACACAGCCTCGCACACGCACACACACACACGGCCTCGTGCGCACACACACGGCCTCGCACGCACGCACAAGGCCTCGCACGCACGCACACGGCCTCGGACGCACGCACACGGCTTCGCACGCACGCGGCCTCGCACACACGCACAGGGCCTCGCACGCACACACACGCACACGCGCACAGGGCCTCGCACACACATGCGCACACGGCCTCACACACACACAGCCTCACACACACACACACATACAGCCTCGCGCGCACATACAGCCACACACACACAGCCTCGCACGCACACACACACACACAGCCTCGCACGCACACACACACACACAGCCTCGCACGCACACACACACACACACAGCCTCGCACGCACACACACACACACAGCCTCGCACGCACACACACACACACAGCCTCGCACGCACACACACACACACAGCCTCGCACGCACACACACACACTGCCTCGCACGCACACACACACACTGCCTCGCACGCACACACACAGCCTCGCACGCACACACACAGCCTCGCACGCACACACAGCCTCGCACGCACACAGCCTCGCACGCACACACACAGCCTCGCACGCACACACACAGCCTCGCACGCACACACACAGCCTCGCACGCACACACAGCCTCGCACGCACACACACAGCCTCGCACGCACACACACACACACACACACACACACAGCCTCGCACGCACACACACACACACACACAGCCTCGCACGCACACACACACACAGCCTCGCACGCACACACACACACACAGCCTCGCACGCACACACACAGCCTCGCACGCACACACACAGCCTCGCACGCACACACACAGCCTCGCACGCACACACACGCACACGCGCACAGGGCCTCGCACACACACGCGCACACGGCCTCACACACACACACACACACACACATACAGCCTCGCGCGCACATACAGCCACACACACACAGCCTCGCACGCACACACACACACACAGCCTCGCACGCACACACACACACACACAGCCTCGCACGCACACACACACACACTGCCTCGCACGCACACACACACACACTGCCTCGCACGCACACACACACACACTGCCTCGCACGCACACACACAGCCTCGCACGCACACACAGTCTCGCACGCACACACACAACCTCGCACGCACACACACACACACACACAGCCTCGCACGCACACACACACACACACACAGCCTCGCACGCACACACACACACACAGCCTCGCATGCACACACACACACACACACAGCCTCGCGCGCACACACACACACACACACAGCCTCGCGCGCGCACGCACAGAGCCTCGCGCGCACGCACAGAGCCTCGCGCAGCGCGCGCACGCACAGCCTCGCGCGCGCACGCACACAGCCTCGCGCGCGCACACAGCCTCGCGCGCGCACACAGCCTCGCACGCGCACGCGCACACAGCCTCGCGCGCGCACGCGCACACAGCCTCGCGCGCGCACGCGCACACAGCCTCGCGCGCGCACGCGCACACAGCCTCGCGCGCGCACGCGCACACAGCCTCGCGCGCGCACGCGCACACAGCCTCGCGCGCGCACGCGCACACAGCCTCGCGCGCGCACGCGCACACAGCCTCGCGCGCCGCGCACGGCGCACACAGCCTCGCGCGCAACGCACAGCCTCGCGCGCGCGCACAGCCTCGCGCGCGCGCACAGCCTCGCGCGCGCACGCGCACAGAGCCTCGCGCGCACGCACGCAGCCTCGCACGCACGCAGCCTCTCGCGCGCGCACAGCCTCGCGCGCGCGCGCACACACAGCCGCGCGCGCGCACACACAGCCTCGCGCGCGCGCGCGCACAAACAGCCTCGCGCGCGCGCGCGCACACACAGCCTCGCGCGCGCGCACACACAGCCTCGCGCGCGCGCACACACAGCCTCGCGCGCGCGCACACACAGCCTCGCGCGCGCGCACACACAGCCTCGCGCGCCGCGCACACACAGCCTCGCGCGCGCGCACACACAGCCTCGCGCAACGCGCACACACAGCCTCGCGCACAGCGCGCGCACGCGCGCGCACACAGCCTCGCGCGCTACGCGCACAGACTCGCACGCACACACACAGCCTCGCACGCACACACACAGCCTCGCACGCACACACACACACACACACACAGCCTCGCACGGCACACACACACACACACACAGCCTCGCACGCACACACACACAGCCTCGCACGCACACACACACCACACACAGCCTCGCACGCACACACACACACAACACCACAACAGCCTCGCACGCACACACACAGCCTCGCACGCACACACACGCACACAGGGCCTCGCACACACACGCGCACAACGGCCTCACACACACACAGCCTCACACACACACACACACACATACAGCCTCGCGCGCACATACAGCCACACACACACAGCCTCGCACGCACACACACACACACACAGCCTCGCACGCACACACACACACACAGCCTCGCCACGCACACACACACACACACAGCCTCGCACGCGCACACACACACACAGCCTCGCACGCACACACACACACACTGCCTCGCACGCACACACACACACTGCCTCGCACGCACACACACAGCCTCGCACGCACACATACAGCCTCGCACGCACACACACAGCCTCGCACGCACACACACACACACAGCCTCGCACGGCACACACACACACACAGCCTCGCACGCACACACACACACACACAGCCTCGCACGCACACACACACACACACACACACACAGCCTCGCACACGCACAGCCTCGCGCGCCACGCACGCGCACAGCCTCGCGCGGCACGCACGCGCCACAGCCTCGCGCGCGCGCACGCACGCGCACAGCCTCGCGCGGCCGCCACGCACGCGCACAGCCTCGCGCAGCGCGCACACGCACGCGCACAGCCTCGCGCAGCGCGCACGCACGCAGCCTCTCGCGCGCGCGCACGCACGCAGCCTCTCGCGCGCGCACGCACGCAGCCTCTCGCGCGCACTACGCACGCACAGCCTCGCGCGCACAGCACAGCCTCGCGCGCACACGCACAGCCTCGCGCGCACAGCACAGCCTCGCGCGCACGCACGCACACAGCCTCGCGCGCGCGCACACAACGCACACAGCCTCGCGCGCGCGCACTCGCACACGCACACAGCCTCGCGCGCACGGCACCAGCCTCGCGCGCAACGGCACGCACACAGCCTCGCGCGTCACGCACGCACACAGCCTCGCGCGCACGCACGCACACAGCCTCGCGCGCACGCACGCACACAGCCTCGCGCGCACACGCACACAGAGCCTCGCGCGCACGCACACAGAGCCTCGCGCGCACACAGAAGCCGCGCGCGCGCACGCAGCCTCTCGCGCGCACGCAGCCTCTCGCGCGCACGCAGCAGCCTCTCGCGCGCCACAGCAGCCTCTCGCGCGCACGCAGCCTCTCGCGCCGACACCGCAGCCTCTCGCGCGCGCAACGCACGCAGCCTCTCGCGCGCGCGACGCACGCAGCCTCTCGCGCGCGCACGCACGCAGCCTCTCGCGCGCGCACGCACGCAGCCTCTCGCGCGCGCCACGCACGCAGCCTCTCTCTCGCGCGCGCAGCCTCTCTCGCGCGCGCACACAGCCTCGCGCGCGCGCAGCGCACGCACACAGCCTCGCGCGCGCGCGCACACAGCCTCGCGCGCGCACAGCCTCGCGCGCGAGCGCGCGCGCACAGCCGCGCGCGCACACACACAGCCTCGCGCGCGCGCACACACAGCCTCGCGCGCGCGCACACACAGCCTCGCGCGCGCACACACACAGCCTCGCGCGCGCACACACACAGCCTCGCGCGCGCGCACAGCCTCTCGCGCGCGCACAGCCTCTCGCGCGCGCACAGCCTCTCGCGCGCGCACAGCCTCTCGCGCGCGCACAGCCTCTCGCGCGCGCACAGCCTCTCGCGCGCGCACAGCCCCTCGCGCGCGCACAGCCCCTCGCGCGCGCACAGCCCCTCGCGCGCGCACACAGGCTCACACTTTCATTCACTCGCATGCATGCATAAAGCCACACACTTACACAGACACTCACAAATGCATACTCAGACGCACACACACACACTCGCACACTTGCACAGTCACAATTCTTCAAAAACGCATTTTCAGAAACACAACCTTAACACTGGCACAGAACATTACACAGAACACTTTACATATTCTCTCAATAATAATTCAGTTGTAAACCCTCAGTTATACTCTCTCTCGCACGCACGCACTCTGTCTGTCTGTCTCACGCACGCACGCACTCTGTCTGTCTGTCTCTCACGCACGCACGCACTCTGTCTGTCTGTCTCTCACGCACGCACGCACTCTGTCTGTCTGTCTCTCACGCACGCACTCTGTCTGTCTGTCTCTCACGCACGCACGCACTCTGTCTGTCTGTCTCTCACTCGCACGCACGCACTCTGTCTGTCTGTCTCTCACTCGCACGCACGCACTCTGTCTGTCTGTCTCTCACTCGCACGCACGCACTCTGTCTGTCTGTCTCTCACGCACGCACTCTGTCTGTCTGTCTCTCACGCACGCACTCTGTCTGTCTGTCTCTCACGCACGCACTCTGTCTGCCTCTCTCTCTCGCACGCACTCTGTCTGCCTCTCTCTCTCGCACACGCACTCTGTCTGCCTCTCTCTCTCGCACACGCACTCTGTCTGCCTCTCTCTCTCGCACACGCACTCTGTCTGCCTCTCTCTCTCGCACACGCACTCTGTCTGCCTCTCTCTCTCGCACACGCACTCTGTCTGCCTCTCTCTCTCGCACACGCACTCTGTCTGCCTCTCTCTCTCGCACACGCACTCTGTCTGCCTCTCTCTCTCGCACACGCACTCTGTCTGCCTCTCTCTCTCGCACACGCACTCTGTCTGCCTCTCTCTCTCGCACACGCACTCTGTCTGCCTCTCTCTCTCGCACACGCACTCTGTCTGCCTCTCTCTCTCGCACACGCACTCTGTCTGCCTCTCTCTCTCGCACACGCACACTGCCTCTCTCTCTCGCACACGCACACTGTCTCTCTCTCTCTCGCACACGCACACTGCCTCTCTCTCGCACACGCACACTGCCTCTCTCTCTCGCACACGCACACACTGCCTCTCTCTCTCGCACACGCACACTGCCTCTCTCTCTCGCACACGCACACTGCCTCTCTCTCTCGCACACGCACACTGCCTCTCTCTCTCGCACACGCACACTGCCTTCTCTCTCTCGCACACGCACACTGCCTCTCTCTCTCTGCACACTGCACACTTGCCTCTCTCTCATCGCACCTACAGCACTACCTGCC